>OZ023335.1:29339805-29587305 GCA_964007535.1 Brachyptera risi | reverse complement strand
CCCTTGCTATAGCCTAGCCTGCCTAGGAGGCAGTCAAGAATAAGAGGATATACGATTAGTGATTAATAATCAGTATCATGAATTGCTGATTCTAGTAAATCTTGTGCTGACTGGTTGTGCACAATGCGCTTGTGAGTTGGCCAATCCAAGCAGTTCTCTGTTTGAAGACGACGCAATTCCTTGCCTAACATGAGACCAAGGTCTGCCAGCGCGTGAGAGAGAGAGAGAGAGAGAGAGAGAGAGAGAGAGAGAGAGAGAGAGAGAGATGTGCAGTACTGTTACTGGATGCTGGCTACACCTGTGAATGTAGGCGCAGGCAAACGCCGCATGGCCTGTTGTCACAAGCCAAACGCCATATGGCCTGTTGTCACAAGCCATGATGCCATATCGTCTGTTGTCACAAGCCTAATGGTAGGGCAGAGTCGATGTGCAGAAGTTCAGAAAATGTTGGAGGAAATTTATCCGAATTGTCGACTTCAAGATGATATGTTTTTTTTTTGTTTTTTTTTTATATCGAAACTTGATACAAAATCATTGTCCTCCAATCAAGGCTAAGGATGAAAGATAGGATCGTTTGGACGGGGCACCACAAGGGCGATCTTACCACCCCATTTTAATTCTTCAAACCATTGATCTTCAACACCAGGACTGCGCTGTCTGTGACCACAACTTTCCGCCGCGGATAAAAGTCTTTCAGTTGTCTACATATTGCCTGATGTGTCAAACGTTCGAGGATTGATAATTCACCCGACTCAAAACTTATCGCTAAAAGATTTTATTTAAAATGTAAAAAAGTAGCACTGGCATTTTTCATTTTTTTCATTTGGGAAAACAAAAGTTAGAAACATTACAATCAACAAAATTCACATCGCTTAATCCACAAAGCCTTATAAGGGCTTGACTGTGGCGATAACATAAACATTACATTGATCAATATCGATACATTGATAACATTGATCGAACTATTTCGAAAGTATTTATACTCATTCTATATTATATTTTATATTATATCATATTTATTCGAAAATATTTGAACTCATTCTTCAAGGGAACAAGGGGATCTAACATTCTAGTTGAATGTACACTTCTCTCTATGGTCGGAGTTGAGAGATCGGGTATGTTCGGGAGCCCCCGCGACTGGACTTCGGATCTGTATTAGCTCCGCCCCTACCATTTCCCTTGTGACTACAGCTTCACCCGAATCGTACGATGTCAACCAATGAAACACCCCGTGTGAACGCGTCAAGGTCAACACTGCAACGTGGGATCTCGCTTAAACAAGGGTTGTGTCTTTCAATCTTGTAGTGTTGAATCCTACGCAATTGACCAATAGGAGGACAGTAGAACGATTAAACATGGCCGCCTTCAAACTTCGTAAACAGTCTGACAAGTTATTGCTTCTTCTAGCGTGAAGGATAGAGACTTGAGCATGTATTTAATTCATATTGATAACAGGTAACACCGATTTGATAAAGGTATTAAATACTAGGAGAATGCTATACTTGCGTTGTTGGATGAGTGATATAAGCATGTTAAATTAGTTTTATTAAATTAAAAATGTATTAAATTTAATTCATTGAATGAGTCATGTTTGTTTGGCCAGGTGAGGTAGGTAGTTCATAGATCTATATTAGCGAGATACGTTACTCGACGTTAAGAAGGTGTACATATTTGTGTCTCGGCAGTAGCTTCACACGGCTTTGCAGACCAGGAAGTTTCCCACATATTAGACATATACTAGTGATAATATAGGATGCCTTGCTTGGATTCTATTTGTAAATGTCCAATATGGCTGCCGAGATTGGAACGAGCATATGTCGCTATTGGCTGCAGGAGTAACGTATCTCGGTGAGGTGATATAGAATGCCTTGCTTGGATTCTACTTGTAAATGTCCAATATGGCCGCCGAGATTGCAACAAGCATATGTCGCTATCGGCTGCAGGAGTAACGTATCTCGGTGAGGTGATATAGAATGCCTTGCTTGGATTCTACTTGTAAATGTCCAATATGGCCGGTGAGATTGCAACGAGCACATGTCGCTATCGGCTGCAGGAGTAACGTATCTCGGTGAGGTAATACATATCTCTGGTTAGTTTAGGTTAGGTTGACCAAGTCCGTTAGATAGCGTATATTTATAGAAGCAGCAGAAACAACGTCCTCGTGTGGTTAGGTAAACCGACCGATGGTTCGATTAATATAGCGGCTGCCAATATCAAGACGATCGGACGTTCCTGCCAGTAAACCTGATATCCTTGCGATTTTCTTCACGTTAAAAACAAGTTTTCGGTTTGTTTGATATTCGTCTGTTAGTTCGTTGCCAGGCTTCAGTCGAACAGGTAGACCTGTTGCTGCGTGCTGATCGAGTGTTAGAGAGTGCTATTAGAGTGTTAGTGAGTGCTACTAGAGTGTTAGTTCGTTGCCAGGCTTCAGTCGAACAGGTAGACCTGTTGCTGCGTATCGAGTGTTAGAGAGTGCTACCAGAGTGTTAGTCCATGCTATTAGAGTGTTAGTTCGTTGCCAGGCTTCAGTCGAACAGGTAGACCTGTTGCTGCGTATCGAGTGTTAAAGAGTGCTATTAGAGTGTTATCGAGTGCTATTAGAGTGTTAGTTCGTTGCCAGGCTTCAGTCGAACAGGTAGACCTGTTGCTGCGTATCGAGTGTTAGAGAGTGCTACCAGAGTGTTAGTCCATGCTATTAGAGTGTTAGTTCGTTGCCAGGCTTCAGTCGAACAGGTAGACCTGTTGCTGCGTATCGAGTGTTAAAGAGTGCTATTAGAGTGTTATCGAGTGCTATTACAGTGTTAGTGAGTGCTACTAGAGTGTTAGTCCATGCTATTAGAGTGGTAGAGAGTGCTACTGGAGTGTTAGTGCATGCTACTACAGTGGTAGTGATGGTGATAGAGTGATATGGCGTGCCAATAGAGTCGTAGAGAGTGCTATTAGAGTGGCAGTTAGTGCTATTAGATTGGTAGAGAGTTCAATTAGAGTGGTAGTGATGGTGTTAGAGTGATATGGCGTGCTATTAGAGTGACAGTTAGTGCTATCAGATTGGTAGAGAGTGCAATTAGAGTGGTAGAGAGTGCTATTAGAGTGGTAGAGAGTGCTATTAGAGTGGTAGAGAGTGCAATTAGAGTGGTAGAGAGTGCTATTAGAGTGGTAGAGAGTGCTTTTAGAGTGGTAGTGATGGTGTTAGAGTGATACGGAGCGTGTTACTTATTGAGAATCGAGTTTAGACCGATAGTCTGTAGTTAGATCAGGTAAAATTTCCATGAAGCATTCGTCACCTATTTCGATTTTTTCATTCTGTGAGTGGCGTTTTGTGGTAGATCTTGAGTAGATCTTGAGTAGATCTTGAGTAGATCTTGAGTAGATCCTGAGTAGATCTTGAGTACCGGTAGATCTTGAGTAGATCTTGAGTAGATCTTGAGTACCGGTAGATCTTGAGTAGATCTTGAGTAGATCTTGAGTAGATCTTGAGTACCGGTAGATCTTGAGTAGATCTTGAGTAGATCTTGAGTAGATCTTGAGTAGGTCAGTAGGGTGTTGGCAAGTAACAAACGACAAACAATCGTTATCATAGCAATACAGCGAACTGGTGGACTACCAAACATTCTGATTGGTCAATTCCAACTGATGGACATTGTTGTCTGTCTCTTTTAACAATGAGTGACGTTACCTGACAGAAGCCTATAGTTACCATAGCAACACAGTGAACTGGTGGACTACCAAACATTCTGATTGGTCAATTCCAACTGATGGACATTGTTGTCTGTCTCTTTCAACAATGGGTGACGTCACTTGACAGAAGCCTATAGTTACCATAGCAATACAGCGAACTGGTGGACTACCAAACATTCTGATTGGTCAATTCCAACTGATGGACATTGTTGTCTGTCTCTCTCAACAATGAGTGACGTCACTTGACAGAAGCCTATAGTTACCATAGCAACACAGCGAACTGGTGGACTACCAAGCATTCTGATTGGTCAATTCCAACTGATGGACATTGTTGTCTGTCTCTTGCAACAATGGGTGACGTCACTTGACAGAAGCCTGTAGTTATCATAGCAACACAGCGAACTGGTGGACTACCAAACATTCTGATTGGTCAATTCCAACTGGTGGACATTGTTGTCTGTCTCTTGCAACAATGAGTGACGTCACTTGACAGAAGCCTATAGTTACCATAGCAACACAGCGAACTGGTGGACTACCAAGCATTCTGATTGGTCAATTCCAAGTGATGGACATTGTTGTCTGTCTCTTGCAACAATGGGTGACGTCACTTGACAGAAGCCTATAGTTACCATAGCAACACAGCAAACTGGTGGACTACCAAACATTCTGATTGGTCAATTCCAACTGATGGACATTGTTGTCTGTCTCTTGCAACAATGAGTGACGTCACTTGACAGAAGCCTATAGTTACCATAGCAACACAGCGAACTGGTGGACTACCAAACATTCTGATTGGTCAATTCCAAGTGATGGACATTGTTGTTGTCTCTTGCAACAATGTGTGACGAATGTTTGGTAGTCCACCAGTTCGCTGTGTTGCTATGGTAACTATAGGCTTCTGTCAAGTGACGTCACTCATTGTTGAGAGAGACAGACAACAATGTCCACCAGTTGGAATTGACCAATCAGAATGTTTGGTAGTCCACCAGTTTGCTGTGTTGCTATGGTAACTACAGGCTTCTGTCAAGTGACGTCACTCATTGTTGCAAGAGAGAGACAACAATGTCCATCAGTTGGAATTGACCAATCAGAATGTTTGGTAGTCCACCAGTTCGCTGTGTTGCTATGGTAACTATAGGCTTCTGTCAAGTGACGTCACTCATTGTTGAGAGAGACAGACAACAATGTCCACCAGTTGGAATTGACCAATCAGAATGTTTGGTAGTCCACCAGTTTGCTGTGTTGCTATGGTAACTACAGGCTTCTGTCAAGTGACGTCACTCATTGTTGCAAGAGAGAGACAACAATGTCCACCAGTTGGAATTGACCAATCAGAATGTTTGGTAGTCCACCAGTTTGCTGTGTTGCTATGGTAACTACAGGCTTCTGTCAAGTGACGTCATCCATTGTTGCAAGAGAGAGACAACAATGTCCATCAGTTGGAATTGACCAATCAGAATGTTTGGTAGTCCACCAGTTTGCTGTGTTGCTATGGTAACTACAGGCTTCTGTCAAGTGACGTCATCCATTGTTGCAAGAGAGAGACAACAACGTCCATCAGTTGGAATTGACCAGTCAGAATGTTTGGTAGTCCACCAGTTTGCTGTGTTGCTATGGTAACGATTGTTTGTCGTTTGTTACGTGCCAGAAGCCTATATTAATTAATTAAGTTGGCTAATTTACTAGAAATAGGCGGATATTGATTGGTTAAATGTCGTACTTTCAGCTGTTTTTAGTGTCAAGTGTGGACTTGTGGTGACAGAGAAAGAGAGAGAGAGAGAGAGAGAGAGAGAGAGAGAGACAGAGAGAGAGAGAGAGAGAGAGATGACGTGATGGTCTCTTGCCTTGAATCGTGTGGACTAAATTAGACTTGAACACAAGGTTTACTACGTACGATGACGTCAGCAATGGAGTGAGTAATGTTATTAGTAATAATAATACTTGGAAAAGCAACTGACCCCAATCCTCTACCCACCCTCGGGTCATACCCTCTTTGTTCCTTCTTGTTCTTGTTCTTGTTCTTGTTCTTGTTCTTCCCTTCTTGTCAAGTAGACTCTACCCACCCTCGGGTCATACCCTATTCCTGTTCCCTCTGTGTTCCCTCTTGTTCTTCCCTTCTTGTCACGGGCTCTTCCACAAAAGATCCGACCACTCTTACCATTCCTTTAATTTCATTGCTTTCCTCTACACACTTGTTGTCTAATCTCACTCTCACTTTTCCCGCCATTCCAGTTCTGTCTCTCATTCATTCGGCTGATTACTAATCACTTTCACTGACCCTTCATTTCGTCCTTGGTCATATTCATTGTTGGTTTAGTGTTGTCTTTTATTTTATGCCATGTAATTAATGTATAGTTATTCACCAAAGACTTTGACAGTGTTATCTGTGTAGTGTAAGGGTGAGTGAAGCGGTGTCTTAGCTGACCAAGCTACGGAGTGTAGCTGGTCTGTGTAGTGTATGAGGGTGAATGAAGTGGTTGGGGAGGTTTCTGAAGCGGTGTCTTAGCTGACCAAGCTACGGAGTGTATTGTACGGAGACGGACATGAACGCTAAATAACCTCGCTGTTAGCGCGCCTTCAAACCGCAACATTCATTCATTACGTAAACAATTCCATCTCACATAACATTCACCGACGCCAATAGGTCTTGGTACGTCGTTAAACGCAATATAAACACATTTCAAATGTAATTATTGAAATGATTGGACGCCAATAGGTCTTGGTGCGTGGTTGAAGTGCGTCGTTAAACGCAATATTGAAACATTTCAAATGTAGTTACTGAAATTATTGGACGCCAATAGGTCTTGGCGCGTCGTTAAACGCAATATTGAAACATTTCAAATGTAATTATTGAAATTATTGGACGCCAATAGGTCTTGGCGCGTCGTTAAAGTACGTCGTTAAACGCAATATTGAAACATTTCAAATGTAATTATTGGAATTATTGGATGCCAATAGACCGTAGTCATCAGTACAGTGCGTCGTTAAACGTAATATTGGATCATTTCAAATGTAATTATTGAAATTATTGGACGCCAATAGGTCTTGGCGCGTCGTTAAAGTACGTCGTTAAACGCAATATTGAAACATTTCAAATGTAATTATTGGAATTATTGGATGCCAATAGACCGTAGTCATCAGTACAGTACGTCGTTAAACGCAATATTGAAACATTTCAAATGTAATTATTGAAATTATTGGACGCCAATAGGTCTTGGCGCGTCGTTAAAGTGCGTCGTTAAACGCAATATAAACACATTGCATATGTAATGATTGAATTGCTTGGCTGATCACTCAGCTATTTTTAGCCGTGTGTGCGAAGTTGTCAGTTTCCCAAGAAACCCCCGTGGAGACAGAGACCCCCGACCGCCCAAGCATCAACAGGTCTACCTGTGCTGCTTGTTACGTCATGACTCGCTATGTGATGACGTCATCAAGATCACGCGATCAAGACGAGCACACTGGAAACACATTGATAGTCGTCAAAGAAACGCCTTTGAAAGAACTCAAATCAACAATTAAAATGCATCTTTTGAAAAACACTTTCTACTCCGTAGAGGATTTCATGGACACTGGCTTTATTTAGAAAAATTAGAATCAATATTTAAAATAACTTGAAATTAGAATTCAGTTATTAGAACCTATTTGCATTTATTATTCTCTCAATTATTATTATTATCACTATTGCTAGGCCTATTTATTAATAGATTGACCCAATATATATATATTTATATATATATATATATATATATATATATATATATATATATATATATATATATATATATATATATATATATATTATATATATATATATATATATATATATATATATATATATATATATATATATATATATGTATATATATATATATATATATATATATATATATATATATATATATATATATATATATATATATATATATATGTATATATATATATATATACATATATATATATATATATATATATATATATATATATATATATATATATATATATATATATTCATATATATATATATATATATATATATATATATATATATATATATATATATATATATATATATATATATATATATATATTCATATATATATATATATATATTCATATATATATATATATATATATATATATATATATATATATATATATATATATATATATATATATATATATATATATATATATATATATATATATATATATATATGTATATATATATATATATATATATATATATATATATATATATATAAATATATATATATATATATATATATATATATATATATATATTTATATATATAAATATATATATATATATATATATATATATATATATATATATATATATATATATATATATAAATATATATATATAAATATATATATATTTAATATCATGTAATGTTATAAGCCACATTTATAAGTCAGTAAGTTAATAATTGTAAACTGCTAACCATTTCGATTTCCTCGGAAGAGGGTTAAAGGAATTATCGAATGAATGAATAAATAGTACCATAGGAAATGTACACCGACGCCAATAGATCTTGGCTATCGTTACGGAGCGTCGTTGAACCCAGTATAGAGAAATGAAGATCTGCATTCAAGAATAATAGCAAGAAGTAGGTCGCACTGAAATATGATGGTTGTGTGCCTACAAAGTGCCAAATGAAAGAAGTGTACATAAATCTTTACTATGACATAGTAGGCCTATATATGGTTGCCAAAGACGCGTAATGACAATCAAATTAAAATTAATCAAGGAAAAAAAAACATAATTAGTTAATAATAGTTAATAATGGTGAATTGGGTAAACAAATATTCCATTATGAATAATTCCAATAGGAATGAGTAAGAAAAATAGAAATCATTCACCAATTATAATTTTTCATTTATTATTAAGGGGACCTGGACCTTGTATGCTTGCCAATGTTAATTCACTCAGCTTTAGGTATCTTTTCCTCAGCTATTGTATATTCAAATCTGCTGTTTTTTTTCTTTTATATTGTCAATTGCACTTATCACCAGACTTTAACACGAGGATTTTTCAAAAAAAAAAAAAAATCGATTTTGTGATTTTTTGAAATATTTCCGAAATTTTTTTCAGGATTTCCTACATTTTGTAACTTGAAAATAATTTTCATGAATTCAGTACATTTTTCATCAAGATTTCCCCGCGTTAAAGTTTGTGAAATATGTATATAAACATGCTGTGAATTTTTTTTTTCATGGGACCAATCCTTGAGAAAAGATAATTTCATGGTTGAAAACAACATTCCGAAATGAATGCGATTCAAAAAAGAGATGCTATTTGCCCAGACTTTGAATTCTGTATCATTATTGAGGAGAAAATTCACAAGAATATTCAAACACTTCTGAATTGACAGGCTTCGATATTTCCGAAATCTCAATTCAGAACTCTTGTCCAGTTGCACCAATATGAGAAATAGAACTCTTTTTTTATGAAACCGCAAAATTTGGTATATTGAAAAAGTTATGAATTGCTTTATTCTCATGCAAATTTCAACTCGACCAAACCACAAAAGAAGCAGTTTCTACAGAAAAAAAACAGCGCGGACGTAATTGATAATAATTCCTGTACCTGAAGTATCAACAGCATGTACAAACAAATCATATCACAGTATTCATCACACTCCAATTGAAAATAATAATAACGAAAAATTAAAATTAAAAAAATGAAATGTCAGGTCTGAGAACAGATCGAATAATTGAGTGATTCTTGCAGTATCCAATTAATAAAAAGAATTGCTCTCCATCTAGATTGTAGATTCAACCCGAACGTCCCGACGATATCCGTGCCTGTAGTGTTGGTAGAGAGAACATCACACCAAGGTGTGTGGATATTACAGCAACAGGTCAAGGACTTACCACATCTACATACGTAATATTCCTTTGTTATGCGTTTAATACCACCTCCGTGCTCCTAGTACTCGTGCATAACCTCATTGCCGCCCCCCGTAGCTCGGGCGGCTGTAGACACTGAGGCGTGGGTTCGAGTCCCGTATAAGGCAGGGGATCTAGAAACCGTCATAAATTTATATCATTCACCGACGCCAATAGATCGTAGTCATCAGTATAGTGTGTCTTTAACCCAATACATATATATATATATATTTATATATATATATATATATATATATATATAAATATATATATATATATATATATATATATATATATATATATATATATATATATATATATGTTTATCATATTATATATATATATATATATATATATATATATATATATATATATATATATATATATATATATATATATATATATATACATATATATATATATATATATATATATATATATATATATATATACATATATATATATATATATATATATATATATATATATATATATATATATGTATATATATATATATATATATATATATATATATATATATATATATATATATATATACATATATATATATATATATATATATATATATATATATATATATATATATATATATATGTGTATATGTATATATATATATATATATATATATATATATATATATATATACACTGGCGTCGGAACCGGGGGGGGCAGGGGGGGCATTGCCCCCCCCCAACATTTGGCCAAGGGGGGGCAAGGGGGGGCAAGAAAAAAGTCTTGCAAAACTCAATTTGTCTTGTGTTTCCTGTTGAAACCCACTTTGTTGAAATTGGCTGTCATTTTTCTCACTTTAATTCGTTCTTTAACTTATCATACGTTCATAGATTGTTGAATGTTAATCGGGCCTATACATATCTGTCACCAGAGTTGGGTAGGAACTTGACTGAAGGAACGCGTTTCTTTCATCAAGCAGTAACTCTTAACGGAATTGCGTATCTTTTTATTGGTAACGAGGAACGGATCGTACGTTTTTTTTTTTTAGTTTTTTTTCATCAGATTGTACTTCAAGAATGCATACGCTACATGGAATAGATTGTACTTCAAGAATGCATACGCTACATGGAATAGATCGTCCATTTGTATGATACCAGATGAAAGATTTCGTCTGGGACCCTTTGTCTCACAGCTATTGACTCGGCCTAATCCCTAGTTCCTGACATCCATCCTGTATCTTATTATTTCCAGACATATTTCACAGAATTTCCCTGTCTACTTCTTTTCATACGATAATTCCTCTTCATGTGTTGTCATAGTGGAGAAAAATGACCATGTGCTTAGCAAGCTAATGCATTCGAAGAAAATCATCAGTACCTGGTGACATCACCAATAGCCAATGAGAATAGGCTTATTTTAAAGATGCGTATGGGGAGGTTTGTGTAAACACAAGAGGCCCATCTCACTTCATTGTTCCATCTCGACCTGACCGTGCTGGTAGTCCTCAAGATAAATTAATTAGTGTTGTTTGTGGTAGTGTTTTGTCAATAATTATCGAATAATATATGATGGATAATATAGATGTAGATAATAGATGATATGTGTATTTTATTTCGAGTGAATTTTGTGTTTTCTATGTACATTGTGAGTGGTGTGTATAGCCCGGTGTGACCTGTGTATTATTATATAGAAGAGTAATTTTATAAAAATGAAGAAACGCAGTACTGCTGAGCAACCTGTAATTTCACAGTTTTTCAAAAAACAGAACACTGCCGACAATGCGCCTGCGGCTTCTGTTATTATAGATGAAAAATCGTCAAATAACAATGATAATGCATCTGATGCTGTTTCTGGTGAGTAAATTAATAAAACTGTATCACGATGAGCATGAGAGGGCGGCAAGATTTGTTCAAACTACTGAAACAAGGTCATGATTGTCATAGAGAAAACTATATGGTTTGGGACCGGTTTCATTCAGCTCAGTTTTCAACGCACTCGCTTCATGTTATCTAGGAGTTAATACAGTTATTCCAGAGTTATTTAACTTCATTCCATGCGTCTTTAAACCCAATACAAATCAAGTATAGTTTGAGGATAGTAGAGTGGGTAGCTTACTTTTTAATGAGTTGTAACAAACAAGCTGTTAAGCTGTTGAGTAATTTTACCGTGTGAAATTATGAAATGGGGATAACTAATTTATTTTCTTTCTAAAATAAATGAAGTCTGATCAATTCAATTGATCAAGACCTTCGGTCATCAATTGATATAGGATCGGAAGCTCGATACGATTAACGTGAAGCACTAATTCGTTACGCTAGTCTCACGAATTACAGCGATATAACTAGTATGGCTAATTGACGTATATTGTTCCATACCCAATTCAAGATACCGAAATATCACTGCCAGCTTCTGTGCCGCGACCCGAACCATTACTATTGGTTGACAACAGTCACATCACACTTCCAACATTGACACTACCAGAGTCACCATTTCAACCGGATCAAGTTCCAACTTATCGAGACAACCGTAGAGCACACCTATTTCAGAAAAAATGGTTCCAAGAATTCAAGTGGCTACATTATGACGGGTCGAAGCAGGCTATTCTGTGTTTCCTGTGTATCAAGGCTATTTCTCTCAAACTTGTGCCTTCAAACTTGAAAGTGGAGAGAGCCTTTACAGAAAATGGCGTCACAAACTGGAAGAAGGTGATGGAGAAAAAACGGTTTTCACATCACGAGAAAAGCCAGTTCCATATTAGTGCAGTACTGGCTCTCAGCAACTTGAAGTCGACTCCAATCACTGCTCAGCTTTCCGAACAAAAATGCGCTGAGCAGAATAATTACAGAATAGCGTTACGATGTATACTGACGACAATGCGATATTTATGTCGCCAAGGTATTGCTGTGAGGGGGCATGAAAGTGAGACTGGTAACTTTTATCAGTTGATGCAACTTCGACGACAGGACGTACCCGAACTAAACACATTACTGAATAGCAAAAAAAGCTACACTTCTGTTGAGGTACAGAACGAGATCATCGAGCTATTAGCACATCGCGTTTCAAGAAACGCTTGCGCCGAAATTCGAAACACAAAATATTTCAGTTTGATTGTGGACGAAACTAGCGATATCTCTACCAAAGAACAGGTGTCTTTAAGTGTTAGGACTGTTCGACCTGGCACCCTAGAACCTGACGAGCTTTTCCTTGGATTGTATGAAACTGCAGACACCTCTGGAAAACAGATTGCTGAGTTGATTGAAGATGCCTGTATAAGATTGAACTTGGACCTTAAAAATTGTAGAGGTCAATGCTATGATGGAGGTGCCAATATGTGTGGTTTGAGGCAAGGAGTTCAAGCTAGACTAGCGCAGATTCAACCACTAGCATTCTATGTACACTGTAGTAATCACAGTCTAAATCTTGCTCTACAAGATACAGCTAAAAATGTGCAGTTGATTCAGCATTGCTTGCATTTGGCGAATGACGTCGGATTCATCATCAAGGACTCGCCCAAGAGAATGGCGTCGTTTGTAAATATACAGTCATCACTGGGGCTTGAAGGAAACGGCAACCCCCGACCGCTGTGCCCGACTAGATGGACGGTAAGAATGCTCTCCATCAACGGAGTAATTCAACAGTATCCAGCCATTCTCAAGTTCTTGGCTGATTTAGCTGAGTCTCGTGACAACGTAGCCAGTAGAGCTAGAGGAATTCATGATCAACTCGAGAAGAGCGAGGTGTATCTCGGTTTTCTGATATGTGCGAGCATATTCGAGCCGACGGAGACTCTGAGTCTAGTGCTTCAGGGTAAAACCCAAACCGTTGCTGGCGCTAAGGAAGCCGTAGACATGGTTCTGAAGAAGTTTGAAGAAATGAGAGATGGCGAGTGTTTCTCTGATCTATGGCATAGAATGGAAGGAGCACAAGACACTTACAGGCTAACAATTCCAACAGAGAAGCGCACAGGGTGATCACCTATGAGATTGAATCATCCCACAAATTTAACACCTCCACACAAAATGACTGAAAAGGAAAAGCACAGGGCCATTTTCTACGAAGCCATCGATCTGATTACATCCGAGATAACTCGTAGGTTCGATCAGCCTGGTTTCAAGAAGTACATGCTATTAGAAAAGGCATTACTGGCACGATCTGAGGAATGGACGCTAAATTCAACCGAGTTGGAGCAGGTAAAGATAATATATATATTCACGATATTGTGTACTAATATATGAATTTAAATGTTGGACAAATATTTTCAAATGATTCTCTGCTCTCCAGGTTCTCGATTTGTATTCTATCGATCCCACTCGATTCTTGATTCAGCAGAAAATGCTAGTCATCATAATCCCTGGATACAAAACTGTTAGGGATGTGGTGGAACATTTCCAGAGGCTTCACCAAGAAACACGAGAACAGTTCCCCGACATCATTCACTTATTGAATCTGCTTTTGGTCGTCCCCGCCACCTCAGCTACAGCAGAGCGAAGCTTCTCTATGCTCCGGAGAGTGAAAACTTATTTTCGCAGCACAATGACTCAAAAACGCCTTAACCACCTCTGCATCACAAATGCATATCAGACACAGTTGGACTCAATTAACATAGACGATGTAATGCGAGATTTTGTCGAGTGCAACGATTACCGACGAAGTGTGTTTGGAGCTTGCTAGGTCGGTTTACACAATAGTTTACACGGCAACACGATGCCTATTCTGCGTGAGCAAGAAGCTCCTATTGCACATTATTGATTAGAGTATTTTACTTTCCTATAGAATTTTTCGAGGTATAATCAAGTTTTGGATGGTTGATGCGTTGTAAATTATTTTTAATTTTTGTATAATTTTTCCTCATGATATTCCCACAAGAACACAGGCTTCGCACGATGGATAATAATGTTATTTGCCTACACAAGATATACATTCTGTGTATGGATAATTTGTTTTTTCTCAGTCAAATACTTGAATGTTATTGAATATGTATAGCACCCCATTTATTTTCCCACGGGTAGCAATTGTTGAGATTGTTGTTTGCCCCCCCCCAACTTTCAAAGTGTTCCGACGCCCCTGTATATATATATATATATATATACACACATATCGCTGTATACATATATATATATATATATATATATATATATATATATATATATTTATTTATATATATATATATATATATATATATATATATATATATATATATATATATATATATATATATATATATATATATATATTCATATATATATATATATATATATATATATATATATATATATATATATATATATATATATATATATATATATGTATATATATATGTATATATATATATATATATATATATATATATATATATATATATATATATATATATATTTATTTATATATATGTGTATATGTAATATATATATATATATATATATATATATATATATATATATATATATATATATATATATATATATATATATATACATGTATATACACATATATATATATATATATATATATATATATATATATATATATATATATATATATATATATATATGTGTATATACATGTATATATATATATATATATATATATATATATATATATATATATATATATATATATACATGTATATACATATATATATATATATATATATATATATATATATATATATATATATATATATATACATATACAAATATATATATATATATATACATATATATGTTTATGTATGTTGTGTATCAATAGGCAAGTGATTGTGCCGCGTCATTTCCTTATTGCTTGTTAACTGTTCATAAGACCGCAATTAACATCAGTTATCAGCTGTGTAAAGCCCTGTTAACACCTGACTGTCAGTTGCATGCAATCCCTTGATGCAATTCCTCTTCTGCCTTTTATTAAAGGACATGACAACATAGATGCTAGATCCTCTCGAATAGAGACAATACTTATTCTAACTAGACAAACGTGGGATATGCGTTGTGAGATGACCAAGATATCTGAATGAGGTATAAAAGTTGTTAAAGTAGTTCTACATTTGCTATTTTATCGACTCTGGTATTCTATACACCTTGAAGTAAATGCAAAATACTCCATTGTTGGACAAATATCGAATCTAAGAAGCAGTGAATCTTGGCAACATAATTCTGCTATTATTTCTATATATTTGATGAATACAATAGTTGATTGAATTTTTTTTTCAACCAGGCTGGTTCGAATCGCATACAAAATGGTGATTATGTGTATAATTTATGTTCACACATTCAGAGAGAAAAATATTTTTTTTCAGAGAGAATTTATTTTTCAAATTTTCTCGCCCATCTTAATCTTATTGGGGTTTTTAGAAACTTTGAGATGATATTTCTCAAAATCGGTTCAACTGATTTATTTCAAAAACTATACAGTTCTAAGTTGGATAAGTTGGCGTATACAAAACAAGTTTCATGTCGATCAGTCAAACCGTGCGACCTGTGGAGTGCTCACAAACAAACAAACAAATAAACAAAGCTCTATAACAGTGGGACTAATATGTTTAGAGTGGATCTAAACTGAACATCATGAGATTATAACTAACCTGTATTTGTCCTCCAGTCGTGACGTGGACATTACTTGACTGTTCGTGTTTCTGCACAGAAGCAATCAATTGCAATCAATTATCTTTTCAATTGAAAAGATAATGGAAAGATGGATCGCAATAAACTTAACGAATTATTTAAATGATAGTAATATCATTAATCCACTTCAATTTGGCTTTCAAAAGGGAAAAAGTACTTCTGATTTATTATCCTTATTTTCAGACTTTGTTAATTCTAGACTAAATTTTAATTTACATGTTCTGGCTCTCTTCGTAGACTTCTCTAAAGCATTTGACACTCTAAATCACCAAAAACTAGTTTCTATATTAGAATTCATAGGGATCCGTGGTAATCTGCTTTGTTGGTTTCAAAATTATTTATTCAATCGTCATATCGTGGTGAAAGTCGGCAACAACCTCAGCACTTCTAAAAACGTTATTTCTGGTGTACCCCAAGGCTCAATTTTAGGGCCAATTTTGTATTTATTGTATACCAATTATTTATCAGATCACGTAAAAAATTGTCAAATGTACTTGTATGCGGACGACGCCCTTATTATGAGTACAAATAGAGACATAACAACTGCTGTGCATAACCTACAAATTGATTTCACAAATATTTTAAAAATAACACACGATTTAGATTTGGTTATTAATTCATCAAAAACAAAAATTATCCACTTTTGCACTGCCTTAAATAAAGATAGAAATACACCCTTTCAAATTTTATATCACACTTATGATTGCTTGCACATTACAAGTTGTGGTAATCCTTGTTTAGGTTGCAATTCTAATATTGAAATTGTACACGAGTATGTTTATCTTGGCCTTAAAATTGATAGATCATTTTCATGGCGACCACACATTGATAATATTTGTAGCCGGTTAAGGTCCTGTGCATACAAAATTCACATGCTTAAACATATAATTCCTTTCACTTTGCTCAGAACTGTGTATTTTGCTCTAGTTGAGTCAATAATTAATTATGGAATCTTAGCCTGGGGTAACGCATCAGATTCACATATGAAATTGATAGAATTCGTTCAAACTAGAATTGTTAAAAGTATTGTACCTCCTCATAAATTAGGATCTCTCCATCAAGATACAGTTGGAATTTTTCAGTGTTTAAATGTGTTACCAGTTATTTACTTGTTCAAGTATAGATTCATCCTTAAATATTATTTTTCTGACTTATATAAAACACCAGTTGACACTCCATTTAATACCAGGCTCCAAAAACTTGAATTATTCCGATTACCTCTTTTCAATAACAAAAATGGTAAAAGAAGATTGGAATATGCAATACCTTCAATATTCAATGACATACCTGTGGAGTTAAGAAAAATGAATAGATATGCTCAAATTAAAAAAGAAATTAAAGCTTTCATCATAAATTCAGTTAATTTCACATAATTTAGTGTCTACGTTAATTACTCATGGTACCGCATATTTTTTGTCATTAATTTTATTTTTTGTTAGGGTCAATCACAGCATATGTTGATACAATATGGAAATTCTAGAATTATTTTCCAATTGGTTGCCTTATTTTCGTTTTCATGCTCATTATTATTTAACCTATCGAAGTGAATTATGTTTTAATATGAGTTTATTAAATATTAGCATAGTAAATCACAGTGTATTTTAGTGTTTTGTTTTTCATCGTTTAAACCACAGATAAGCCATTTATGGCTTAGTGGACGAGAGTTCAAACTGTATTACTTTATTGTATGATTTAATTTGTGACAATAAAAAAAAAAAAAAAAAAAAAAAAAAGCAGTAATGCTGACGTCACGAGTCAAGGTCTCGGGAGGATCAGAAACAATATTTATAAAATCCAAAATCGAGATGATGTTTTCTTGTCTTCTCCGAAATTAGATGAATACGTGTGACGTCATCATTGATTTAATCTAGTTTCATGGTTTAGATGTCCTTTAACATCTGAATCTTGCTATACAATCCTTGTTTCCCTATCAAGGCCGAGGATAAGTTAGTGAGACCATTCAGAAGCGGCACCTCTTGGTTGTTTCAACACTTTGAGGCGGTCTTGTCAACAAATATAAATATAACTATACCTCTGGAATATTTAAAACGTTCAAATATTGAAAAATAAAATATTTGAAATATTTAAAATTGAAAACGATGAACTTTGACACAAGGACTGGTCTGTCTGTGACCATACTCATCAGGACAGTTTTTTTCTGGACATGTGATTTTTATTATAGTCAAGTTCATAAACAATTGATTGATAGATTAATTAATTGAGTGATATTCAAGACAGTTGATTTCTAGTACAGTTGATATATACCCGATAGTACAGTTGGTTTTCATTGTAGCTGATTTTTAGAACAATTTCTTTGGGTATTTTATTTTTAGTACAGTTGAGTACATTCAATTGTAATTGTAATTCAAATGTAATTGGTACATTCAATTCATAATAGAGTTGATATTCAAGACAGTTTAATTTTAGTACAGTAGAGTTCAACAATCCATTCATATAGTACAGTTGGTTTTCATTGTAGCTGATTCCCAGAACAGTTTCTCAAGGTATCTTACTTTGAGTACAGTTCAGTACAAGTACAATTGATTTATAGTACAGATGGTCTTTAGTACAGTTGACATATAGTACAGTTGGTTTTTAACGTAGCTGATTCCCAGAACAGTTTCTTATGGCATTTTATCCTTAGTACAGTAGAATTAATGTATAGTACATTTGATATTCAAGACGTTGATTTTTAGTACAGTTTATTCATAGTACAGTCGTAGTACAGTCACAGCACAGGGTCACGAGGTGCATGTCGCGAGTGCAGCTGCACCGAGTGACCTTGAGAGGGCAAGGTCACACCACATTGCTAAGCGCCACTAAGAGAAGATAACAGAAGGTCACAAACAGTTTAATTGTACGGAGTGACGAGTTAGCCACGCCCCCAGGGGACGCGCTAATTGCTCTCGGCCGCGTGTGAGTGCGCTTATCATGTCGCTGCTAACATGCACTAATTGACACCAGGTCTAATTGTTCTACTCACAGATATATATATCACCTCAGCGAGATACGTTACTCCTGCAGCCGATAGCGACATATGCTCGTTCCAATCTCGGCGGCCATATTGGACATTGACAAATAGAATCCAAGAAAGGCATTCTATATTATCATGGATATATATCACCTCACTGAGATCCTACAGCCGATAGCGACATATGCTCGTTCCAATCTCGGCGGCCATATTGGACATTGACAAATAGAATCCAAGAAAGGCATTCTATATTATTGAATGAGCGTTAGCAAAGACTTCCATCCTACTCTTATGGAGCTTTGTTTGTTTGTTTTTTCACCCACTAGGTTGCGGCGTTTGACGGATCGACACGAAACTTTTTCTGTACACGCCAACTTTTACAACTTGGAACTGTAGAGTTTTGGGAATTGATCGGTTGGACTGATTTTAAGGAACACTATCCCAAAGTTTCTGAATACCCCGTAAGATTAGGCTGGGCAATAAAACTTGAAAAATGAAATCTCTAAAAAAAAATCAAATTCTACCCGAATGTGAACACAAATATGGTACGCAACATTACGAATTTGTATGCAATTCGGACCAGCCGTTATGAGAAAAATGATCTAATATAAGTGGTAAAATGGCTGATCCAATTTGAGTGAAAAATGCGAAATAAAGTGTATCATCATTAAATTGAGATTCCATGAAAATTTGAATTCCTTCGGAGAATATATTTCTTCACAAATTTTCTCCTCCGGGTTATTCTTATGTGATTTTTGAAAACTTTGAAATTGGTTATCTCAGAAGGGGTGCAACCGATTGCGCTTGAAAACTATACATTATCGAATTGGGATTTTTGGAAATTTAAAAAATTCTGGTACAAACCTGAAACTCGATTCTACCGAATGATGACGACGTTTATTTTTATAATTTCAGAGGAAACTGAAAATTATAATCTGAATATCAGGAATTATAATTCCTTAATTAAAATTATAATTATAATTAGGAATATAATCAGAATTTATACATTTGTCCTCCAGGACCCGCCTCTTTTTCTGATTTGTGACGTAGACATTACTCGATTCTCTTCATATTTCTATACAGAATCTGTGATGCCTACGTCATGACTTTTGGTCTCTGGAGAATAACGAAATTAATAATAATTTCTGAAATTGAGATAATGATTTCTATTTTTCTTTAAATTTAGGAACGTAAATATCATGATTATTCATTAAAATCCAGTTTCACTGTTTTAATGTCCTTTAATTCATCATTTCCTGATTTGAGAAGAAGAATAAAGGACAGAAACTGCCGCCGCACGTTTATGTCAGTCCGAAGCTCACGATGAATGAATGAACTAACATGATCTGGTCGCGCGACTAACGTGTTGTTGTTGTTGTTGTTTGCAGGATGGTGCTGGACCCGAAGTCCATCTCGCACAATGACTACGGCAGCTTCCACTCTCCCAGCGCGGCCGCCACCATTCACCACACCACGGTAAGCCACGGCTTTCAAGTGCCTCGTCACTAGCCTTAATATTATCGAATAAGAATTTTTTTTTTTAGTTACATCTAAACTTGATACAAAATCATTGTTCCCCAATTGACCACTAGTGATGATGATGGGATGATGAGATGGACGGTTATTTTATTGGATGTTTTTGAATGGTGGGAAGGGGTCGGTCGTGGCCTGTTGTCTAGGAACCATCCCAGTATCAACCTGAACGATAGAGGAAAACCACGATGCACCCTTGTCAGGATGGTCGACCATGGCGGGAATCGAACTCCGGTGTCCTGAATGACGGTTCAGTGTATTAACCACTCGGCCACTCGTCTCAGTGCGCTTGTTGTCCTGCGCTTGTTATACAAGTACTTGAACAAGTACCTTAACATCGAGTAACATATCTCAGTCATATATTATATATATATCTATGGTTCTTCTTTCTCCTGCGCTTGTCGTTCTGCGCTCGTTGTTCTGGTGTTGTTCTGGTGTTGTTCTGGTGTTGTTCTGGTGTTGTTCTGGTGTTGTTCCGGTGTGTAACGGTGTTGTTCTGGTGTTGTTCTGGTGTTGTTCTGGTGTTGTTCTGGTGTGTAACGGTGTGTGTTTGTTGCAGATCAGCGTAGCGGAGGACAGCGGAGATGAGTGCCACGGGTCGGAGCCGCCCGGCTTGCTGCGTCTAGCCCCTGACATGACCAGAGACCAACGACAGCCGCTGCTGCCCCTCAGTAAAGGTAACACACCCAGATATACCAGTAACAAGCTTCACTCATTCAACCTTTTACGAGTTTCAATTTGTGAAGAAACTTTTTGAAAAATGTAGACTTTTGAGAAATTTCAACTCGTTGACAAATTTTAACCTACTGAAAAATTGAATTTCTCGGTAAATGTGAGAGTTTTTGAAAAGTTGTGACATTACGATAATTTTGTACTTTTTGAAAAATGTGGAATTTTTGAGATAATCCATGTTATTCCAAAATTTTGACTCGTCAAAAAATTGAACTTCTCGCTAAATGTGGACTTTTTGAAAAATTGTTACATTCAGATAATTTTCAACTTTTCGAAATATGTACTTAAATCGAGAAATTTCAACTCATTATGTGATGTCATACTTTTGAAAAATTGAACTCTTTGGTGAATGTGGACTTTTTTAAAAAATTTGACATTTAGATGATTTTGTAATTTTGGAAAAATTGTTCTTTTTGAAAATTTTTAGTGATTTTTGGATGTTTTGATAATTAAACAGCTGCGTTGACGATGACTAGCTGCTTAGTGACATCGCTCATGAGAGTCAGGCTCGTTGTATTTCAAATATTCCATCTTTTTCATTTTATCAACATCAAAATCTTGTTCTACATCTTTGTTCCCCAGCTAAGGTCAAGGATTGGTTAGTAAGACCGTTGACAAGCGGCACCTTTAGGTTGTTTCAACACTTAGAGGCGGTATTCTTGACAATGATATTGTAATCTCTCAAAAAAAAAATTTTCTAATTACATCGAAATTCGAGGCAGTATTCTTGACAATGATATTGTATTCTCTCAAATATGTATTTTTTTTTTCTAATTACATCGAAATTTGATATAAAATCATTGTTCCCCAATTGAGGCTATGGATGAAAGATAGGATCGTTTGGACGGGGCACCACAAGGGCGATCTCACCACCCCATTTTGATTATTTAAAACCAATGAACTTCAACATCAAGACTGTGCTGTCTGTGACCATAATTTTCCACCCAGATAAAAGTCTTTCAACTTTCAAAAGTTTCTCAAATATATTGTAAATTATTCACGTGTGTTTGTCAAGCCACGACTGGTCTCAATTTCCGTTGAACATTTTCTTGTTCGCAACGCGTCTAAAAACAGATTTGTGCTGAATCTATTGAATAAACGTGAATCAGAATTGCTGCCTATCCTGTCGTCGTCCAGTCTAAGCACCTTGACACACAGCCCTCTTGTAGCTATCAATCGGGAAGGCAGTGCTTTCATCAAACAGCAATATCTCATTGGCAGTGGAATAAATAGGAAGCAAGTCTAGCTGAAAAATTATTAATTTACGATATGTATTTTCTTTTTAAATATTCATCCTTTAATATTTTTCGTATAGTTTTAAAAGCAACGCGTTTTATCGTTTGAACTAATGCCAATTTGAAATAATTTGGTTCTGATCAGCGAGCGTGGCCGAACAGCGTAGGCGTGAGTTGAACTCGCTCTAGCATTTCCTCGCCTGTCCATTCACAACAGTCTTAACAACTGTTTCAGTCGTAGTTCAGGTTCTAGTCTTGGAATTAATGTATAGACAACAGATGTAGACGTGCCCAGAGTAGCCAGTTCACAGCAAGGAAGGGTGGACTCACGGTCTAGAATAGAGAGGTATTGTATCGAGCTATTTGGTGCGTTGGAAGCCTCAATACCATGGATACGATGTAGTGATACCAACTTATTTTATCAGAATATAAAGAAGGTGTACCGACTCCCAAACTAATAACATGGAAGGCATTTGTGGTTTCTTGCAGTCAGTTCAGAGCCAAAGGTCCTGATTGCCTGTCGCGATTCAGCGGATTCCCTTGTGAGCTAGATGTAGATAAGAGTGGCTACGGTACCGGTGGCATTGCTAAACTTACAAAATCTATCATTTTCGTAAAAATCAAATGCAACTGCTAACATTGTAATTCTACTGAGTCGTGTATAGCATTGTTGAGCATTGTTATTCTATATAGTTCGATATATATATTTTTTCCTAATGACATTGAAACTTGATACAAAATCATTGTTCCCCAATCAAGGCTATGGATGAAAGTTGGAATCGTTTGGACGGGGCACCACAAGGGCGATCTTACCACCCCATTTTAATTATTTGAAACCGATTAACTTCAACACCAGGACTGCGCTGTCGATCCAATCGATATAAAAGGGATAGTTGGGCTACAGGCAATCGGGACCCTGGACTTGGGAACTGACTCCGGGAATATTATGATATGAGGAATATTATTATGATGAAATAAGTTGGTATCACTATATCGTAGTATAATACTGTTTTTTATTGTTCTTCGGTGTCATCTTCTGAAAGACTTTTAAATCGCACTGTAGTGCCCCCCGAATGTCGACAGTGGCTTGATAGTGTGTGTTTGTGTGTGTGTGTAGGCGAGGGGTGGACCGGGGGCTCCAACAGCCACTCCCCGACGATCGAGTACTACGACGAGCCTCCCGTCACGCAGTCCCTGGAGCACCGGAAGATCACGGAGCACTCCGGAGCCAGCGTCGTGCAGATCGACGTCCCCGTACCGCAGCGGGAGACACCGCGATTCCCCAAGGAGAAATGGAAGACTTTCGTCGGTGAGCCGGGCTACTCGGAAATAACTTTCTTGAAACTTTTTGTAGAACTGGTTCTTATTTTGTATTTTATTTCATATTGAGTTTTAACGACGCATTATAATGCTAACTAAGATCTATTGACGATGAATGAATGATTAATGAGATGATGGGATGATGAGATGAAGGTTGCTTAGGTATTGAGAAGGATAGTGGGAAGGAAGCGGTCGTGGCCTATATTGTAGAAACCATCCCGGGATTTGCCGATAGACTAGAGAGGGAAACCACGAAAAACCCCTGTAAATATGGACGGTAGCGGGGATCGAACCGGGTCTGATATGCCCCTTCACCTCCCAGATCACATGAGGCGATTGCGTTAACCACTCAGCTACATGTGCCGGTCGTAGAACTGGTGAAGCTAAAATAACCATAATTCAGGAAATTCATATATTTTCATCATGATTTTACCGATTGTAACTGTAATTCTTACTCAGACGTGTGGCCAAGTGGTTAACACACTGAACCGTCATTCGGGAGACAGGGGTTTGATTCCCGCCATGGTCGACCATCCTGACAGGGGTTTCCTCTGTCGTTCAGGTTGATACTGGGATGGTTCCTTAACAACATACCACGACCGACTCCTTCCCACCATCCAAAAACACATAATAATCTTTCATCTCATCATCTCACATATATCATCCTCAGACGCCAATAGATCGTAGTCATCAGTACATTGCGTCGTTAAACCCAATATAAATATAAATAAACTGTAATTCTTTATGTATTTTTGATTGATCATTTTCAATCATTTTGCAGCTAATAATAATTGATTTTTTTTCCAAGAATTTTTATTTATGTTTCAACATACTTATGAGTACATTTTTCTAGACCCACAAAGTCACAGAAAGTCGACTTGTTTATGGATCTATCAACATTTGATACATAAGAATTTAAAAATAGAAAACTAACTTTTCCAAACTTTCAGGATCGCTCCGTAGTGAACCTTGAATTGAATTGAGTTGAAAAATATCACAAACAGTATTCTAGATTCTAAGAAATAACGACGATATTCATTTTTTTGAATTTAGAGAAAACTGTTTTTTTTCAAATAACATCAAAACTTGACATAAAATCAAGTTTTGGTGATATTTTTAAAAAAAAAGTTTTCTCTAAATATAAAATCATTGTTTGATGGATTGTATGAAAAGAGAGATAAGATCGTTTGGACGGGGCACCACAAGGGCGATCTTACCACCCCATTTCAATTATTTAAAACCAGTGAACTTCAACACCAGGACTGCGCTGTCTGTGACCATAATTTTCCACCGCAGATTTAAGTATTTCAGTTTCCGAAGGTCGGAACACATTATAGGTAAAAACCGTTTCTGTGATATATATCCAGACATCATCAGCATTGGTATTAAGAGTAAACAAAACACACGAATGTTGATATCTTCCACTTTGAACCAAGTCTCTTGGGCAATGATCACTTCTTTCCATTGATGAACAGCAGATGTAACGTTTTTCATGATACAAAAAACTAGAGGACTGGAAATCATCATCTCAATTTCAGAAATTATAATTAGTTGATTTGTCATTATGAAAAATGGGGAAACATGAAAAAATAATGGGGAAAATGATGAAGAAAAATTGGAAAATGATTTTTTTTTAAATAAAAAGTGACGAAAAAGAATTGAGAAAAAAATTCAATCCCAAAAATGATTGAAAAATGATTGAAAATAATTGAAAAGTGAGGAAAAAAAATGTCAAAAAAATGAAATAGAAAATTAATTGAAAATTGATTGAGAAAAATTTCCATGGGCGGCCCGACCTTGAACGTTGTCTTTGTTGTCCGCAGCGTTGGTGTTCATGGTGCTGAACTTCCTGCTGACCGTGACGTCGCTTGCCATCGTCCACGACAGCCTGCCCGACCGTACGGTCTACCTGCCCCTGCCAGACATTGTGCTGTCGTACATCGCCCCCCTCGACTGGGCGCTCGACGTGTCCGAGATACTCATCATGGTGTCCACCAACGCCACCATCCTCATGCTCATCTTCCACAAGCACAAGTACGTCAGAGAGGGGGGGGGGAGGGGGGGGTCATTCAGGAGACCGGGGTTCGATCCCGCCATGGTCGACCATCCTGACAGAGGTTTCTTGTGGGTTCCCTCTGTCGTCAGGTCTATACTGCTATAGTTCCTTGACAACAGGCCACGACCGACTCCTTCTCACTATCCAAAAAGACCTGATAAAATAACCTCACCACATCATCTCATATACCATTCACCGACGCCGATAGATCGTAGTTATCAGTACAGTGCGTCGTTAAACACAATATAAATTAAATGAATGTTGGTATTCGATTCAATTAATTTTTATTTCATATTAATTGTATTCAGAATCACACTCATGTGTAGGCCTACATTTGATTATAAAAGTACAAGTATTGAAATAAGTCAATCTATAAATATAATGGTCAATAAAGTTTTAATGGAAAAAATTAAAATTAAAAAACAATCGTGACAAAGTCATATGTTTTTGTACATTTGTCAACCACGTTGGATCACTATTCATTACCTTTTATTTTCACACAGTAATCACATCTGCAAGTAGAAGCTTTTTATAATTTGTTAATTTGTTGTAAAATGAATGACTGGACGGTGTCACGACCCGCTTGTCCGCAGGTTCATCGTGATGCGCCGCGTGTTTGTCATCATGGCGCTGCTGTACCTGATGCGCTCGATCACGATGTTCGTCACCATCCTGCCCCACTCGAGCACGACCTACTACTGCTCGCCCAAGGCCAACGTAACCACGGCGCTGGTCGTCACGCAGCGCGTGTGGACCCTGATCTCCGGGCTCGGGCTGTCGATCAACGGCAAGCACACGTACTGCGGCGACTTCATCTTCTCCGGGCACACGGTCGTCCTCGTCATGTGCTACCTGCTCATCTCCGAGTGTGAGTCAGTAACTAGGCTAAACGCACGTCGTAAGATGAGCTAGATGTGATCACTAATCAGAGGCGGTAAGAGGCCGCAGGCGCGCTACACGCGCTCGTTGTTCGCTCGCTTCAGGCTCAAGTTCAACATTCATCATGTGCTAGGCGCAACCCGTAGGCTAGCCCACCAAACTCATATTCACGTAAACGCCGTTAATTCCCCAGCTCACACTTCTGATATATTTCACATTTTATATTTCTTTTCCGTATTCAAAATTATGTATCTAGGCTTTCGCAAACACAAAATTTTTCCATTTGAAGAATTTGAAAAATTACAAATTTTTTATTCAAAATTCTGTGAATGCAAAAACAATTATATTGATATTATATCAAAAAATACGGCCGTAAGAGTTTGCGGCGTGAAATACGAGCGCCTGCGGCCTCTTGATATGGTTTTGTCTGAGCCACTTGATCGACTTTGGTATGATTGAAAACTCCTATGAAAAATTCTATCCATCTTTAAAAGTTCCATTCATCGTTTCTCAAGGAAGCAGGAAAATAAAACCATCCATGCAGGAAAATTTAACATTGATTGTACGGGAGTGGGGTGAGAAGAAATGAATGATACGAGCAGGAAAACTATGGATCCGAGAACGATGCATAGAGGTTTCACTGTATTAACTATTGAAGTTATTTATGATGTGGAAGACTATTTCGTAATAAATTTTGTGTGAAATTTTCCCATTGTTTTTCTTTATATTCGTTGCGTTTTTTGTTGGTGTTTTTTTATTCAGGTTCAAATCAATCAATAGTTCATTCTAGAAACAAAATGTAATCCTGGAGACAATATTATTTTCTGATATCATTATGACATTGTTTTTAATGACCAACCTTTATTACATACAGTGTACACAATGTAGTGATACCAACCTATTTTATCATAATATAAAGGAGGTGACCCAACTCAAGTCTTGTAAGTGAAATATTTCCAGGGTCAGAATCTGAGTCTAGCGTCCCGATTGCCTGTAGCTCAACTTTTGCTTTCATATCGAACTATTTAAACTAATTAAACTATTTAACTATATACACGGCCCAGTGGATTACGAGAATTATAGATTTTTTTAGTTCAACAATGTCACCGGTACCGTAGCCACTCTTATCTACATCTGGTTCACAAGGGAATTCGCTAAATCGTGACAGGCAATCGGGACCTTTGGCTCTGAACTGACTGCAAGAAACCACAAATACCTTCCATGGTATCAGTATGTGAGTTGGAGCACCTTCTTTATATCATGATGGAATGGGTTGGTGACACTACATCGTGTAAAGAATATAATGTAATGAGTATTGCTCACAGACTCTCCTAAGCGGCTGTACCCGCTGCACTGGCTGTCGTTCGTTGTGTCCACGGTGGGCATCGTGATGGTTCTGCTGGCTCACGGACACTACACGGTGGACGTGATCATCGCCTACTACGTCACCACCACGCTCTTCTGGACCTACCACACGCTCGCCAACAACGCAAACCTCAAGGTACGGCTCAAACATCCTCATTCCAACATGAACACGTACATTCACTTGGGAATTTGTTCAGATCAGAATTTCTGAATAAAATTTGTTTGATTAGTTAGAATCAATGCACCTAGCATTATTGAAAAAATAAAATATATAAATATAATAATAATTTCTAGCTGCCTCACATTTTAAACTTACAGTTACTTCTTACTTTCAATGTTCACTTCTAATATAAACCTGATCATGTTAGTTTTAATAATTACCCAGCACAAGATTTGCTCTCATACTCTCTATTTATTTATGCATTTTCCAGTAAATTGTGGAGCAAAAACAGCAATAAATTGCTGAAAGTTCTTCATAAGTTTGGTTCTTATGTTATGTTGGTATGTTTGTTTATCATTAATTTTCTTTGTTTGGTCGCTGATTTGTAATAAGTACTCTATTTTTTTTGTCTTGCTTCACTATTTTGGTTCTCAACATTTGCATTACCATATCACTTTTCCTATCAAAACTAGTGTTGTTGATTCGAAAATAAGGTTATTTGCAGATGATTGTGTGTTATATAGGGAAATCATTACAGAGAAGGATGTAGTAGCTCTTCAGGTAGATTTAGCGGCAATTAATCGTTGGGTTCAGTCAAATAAGATGGGGTTGAATACAGGAAAGTGCAAGTTAGTCACATTCGGTAAGAGAAACATAAGGACAGATGTAGTGTATGAGGTAGGAGGGAAGACGCTGGAGTTGGTGGAAAACTACAAGTATTTGGGGGTGGTATTTGATAGGCGTCTAGGGTGGGGGAGTCAGATTGAGAGAATAGTAAAAAAGAGTATAAATGCACTAAACTTTGTAATGAGGCAACTTAGGGGGGCAGGTATGGAGATTAAGGAAAAAGCATATTTCTCGTTAGTGCGTCCCATGGTAGAATATGCTAGTTCAGTTTGGGATCCTTATAGATTAGGTGAGATAAGGGATGTGGAAAGGGTTCAAAGGATTGCTGTGAGAAGGGTTACAGGTAGGGTTAGGAGGTGGAAATGGGGGGAGAATGAAAGGGGGGAGAGGGTAAGAATGTTGGAGAGTCCAACTGAGATGATGAGAGACCTGGGGTGGCAGAAATTGGAAATACGGAGGAAGGAGGATCGTTTATGTAATTTCTTCAGGGTAATGGAGGGAGAGGGGGGGTGGGGGGAGCTGCATGAGTTGATAAAAAGAAATAAGTCAGGGTATGGAGGTAGGCGGGGTCATGATAGAGCGGTAGTCATAAAGGGGGCTACATTAGATGTCGGTAAATTCTCTTTCTTAAATAGGACAGGTAGGGACTGGAATGGGCTTAGTAGAAATGTTTTTGAAGGGGATGACATCAGGTTAAAGTTATTCCGTCAGAGGGTTAAGGAGATGGTGGGATAGGGGTACTTAGGGAACTTGCCACCGCGCATTTATGTGCATTTGCAAGAGTTAAATAATAATAATAATAATAACCTACCCACTTGAGGTCATTATTTGTTATTTGATTTATGTTTATTTTTTCTCCTTTCCCACAATACACAAGCTTCGGCTTATGTATTGTGGGTATCGTAGTTTTTTAAAAGATCAAATAACTAACATATCTTATTCTCACTATTACAACTTATTATTTTCCATTATTTCCGCTCATTGTTCTTATTTCATTTGAGTGTCAACGTGATGATTGAAGAATCTTCCATGTTTAGTTTTAGATATTATTTGTAATTCTGTTGATAACAAGTGTTTTGTCATAATGATAAATATTCAATTAAAAAAAAAAATGTATTCGAAATACCATGAAACACAATGAATATCAAAAATATATATTCTTGTGAAATATTTCAATTTGATGGTCTATTTCATCAATGTTAGATTCCTCCATCTGTATTTATACAGTTGACCTGACTGTCTCTTGTTTCCCCTTTCAGCAGGGCGGTGCCAACAACTACCTGTCGCGCTCCTGGTGGTTCCCGCTCTTCCTGTACCTGGAGAAGAACGTGGACGGTCCGGTGCCGCGCCAGTACGAGTGGCCGCTCCCGTGGCCGAGGCGCTGGGTCGCCAAGCATCCCAACAGGAACAGCTAGTGACGGACGTAACCTCGGAAAAAAAAACACTCGCTACAAGTGGTGCCAACGATGGGATAGTTCGAAACAATAAATCGATTGATTCGTTATTTAGCCGTGTTTTCTGATTGCTGCGGGACGTGAAATGTGATACCAACGAGATACAATGCGTTTGCCTCGTTGCGGAAAGGCACTGCCATCTTTGTCGAGGACAGTCGAGGACAGTCGGAAGCTTACTAGTGATAACGTACGACTTATTAAGTTTATTGTTTTTCAGAGAAAGTATAATAATTAATAATACTGCGTTTTGTGCAGACTTTAATGATGTTTTTCGTAGGCCGCCTACTTTTAAGTGAAGTTCAACGCACCCCCCCCCCTACCCCTCCTTTCTTCCCCTCGTCCCTTATACACACTCCCCTCATCTTAGACTGAAATGTTACTGATTGGTTCGTTGTATTCACGGAAGATCTGATTATTATAATACCGCACGTGTTGCTCGTTCTCTACCAACACGACGGAATCAAATGTCAACGTGTTGAAAACACGAGGAAAAATTGAGTGAGATTAATTCATCGACAGGTTAAAATGTGTCGATCAAGCCAATTATTAATTATGGTGCTTTTGAAACTAGTTTTGGTAACCAAGGGTAACAAGAATCCGGTGTAATCATCCGGTCTCCAGCCATCGTTCTCAACGGAACAGGATAAAACATCCTTCACATCGGTTGTACGGGAGTCGAATGCGACAAAGAAAACAATGGAACCGGGTCGAGGTTTTACTGTAACTTGAAATAGCAGCGGTTGACTGTTTTAGTTTTGTCGCGTTGGTACGGAGCGAGCAACAATTACGTCGAGGAAACCGTTCCTTCTTATCCTAATACGTTAATAGTGTTGATGTAACTAGATACTAAAAGTGTGAATAATAATATAATTCTAAGTTATTTAATTGATGCTGTCGTGGGCAACGTGAGATAATGTCACGATTGTTGGCTTGAGTAATGGATTACTAATGGTCGAGAATAACTTCCATGAGTTGATGTCGTGTCTAAAACTATTGTGAAAACTCGTTGAATCAGTGCTTGTATTGCTGAAAACAAGTCTGGAAGTCTATATCGCTTGAAATAATCGACGTAAAACCTGTTTAATTGATTTCCTTCCGATGTGATCGTCATTACGCACAAGACAACTGCGTAAATCAAGGTTACATTACAATTCAACAGGTAATATTCACTTGAAATGTTTTATTAGTGTCAACAGCTGATCTTGAGATGGAATTGTTGTTTCTCAATTGAGGTTAGGAATGAGTTGGTGAGACCGTTTAGAAGCGGCATCTCTTGGTTATTTCAACACTTCGAAGCAGTCTTGCCAACAATTGAAACGTGAATTTTAAATTATTCAATTTTTTGCGATGATATACTTTCACCTATTTCAATTCTTTGTACATAAATCATCGAAGAAATGCCTTTTTGAAACGTATTTTCTTGTGTCTAATTGGAAGTTAACTGCTAGTTTGTAGATTGTGTAGACTGAGAAGCGAGATAATTGTCTCCCCCAGCCTTGTACGCGTGTTACGCAGCCTTTGCAGCTGCCTTCAACTCACACAGGCATATTTGAAATACAAATTTTACAAATAAAAAAAATACAAATTTTGAATTGCAAAATATCGAAAGTACTTCTTTGAAATACCCGTATTTTGGATACCGCCCGTGTCTGGCCATGCACTGGTACAGTGTGAACTGAAAGTGAAAGACCTTATTCTGCCTGTTGAACCAGTGGAACACAATTACAGGTATCAGACTAACAGAAAAATGTCTCCCAGTTGTGGTCCCAGCTTCTAGGGAACAAGTGCAGGCCCATTTGAAGCTATGTTCATAGAGCCACGGCAGCACGCAATTGTCGAGCTGTCAAAATGAATGAGCCAATCACAGACTTACCGAGCGTGTCGTTCACTGTGGCCTTGAGCGTTGGTTGAAGTTGATCTCTTGCCGGCTGGCAGACTTACCGTGGTGACGTAAACGATGTCACGGCCACGTTTATACTCAAACTGTTTGTGCTGTGTACGGACTGTCGACTGTCAAGCTCGATCACTGTCGACGTTGCCATGGTTATCGCATCGATTCAATATAATTCGATTCGATATAGCAATATAATCGATCGTTTGCCGTGAAAGTATGAACGGTACAAATCATCTGACGTCCTACGGCACCCGACAAGATTGCCGGCGGGTGAAAATGCCGTGGCTCTATGAATGTACCTTAGCATGTAAGATCACATTCTTTTAGGAACCATTATTCCAAAAACAGTCGAGACCATGATGATGAACATTTTTAAGCGTAACAGTACATCTTACATTACAAACAGTTTCCAACCGGCTCAAACCTCACTATTATTACTTCTCGACAAAAAAAAATGGAAAATTCAATAGCGTAATACAGTAGAACCTCTGATATAAGTTTCTTGTTTATTCTTCTATTACATTTATAAGTTTTATTTTCTGATCCAACCTATATATGCTCCACATATGTTAAATAGTTTCATCAATAAGTTTTGCACGTTAATACATTTTTTAATCTGGTCCCCTGAAAAACGTATAAAAGAGGTTCCAACTGTATAGGAAAAGTAACATAATACATTGACAAAGTGAATAAACAATTGAACCTGAAATAATACATGGATCAGGATAATAAGGTTCCGATTCATTTGAAATGAAGTCATAAACCACTTGTAAAATGTCACGATACCTTCATTACTTAACGAGGTAATGGTTCCCAAAGTTGAACATATCATAAGATCTGAGTGAATGAGGTTCAAAGTTGATGCACAGTATTTCATCTGCGTAATAGTAGCTGTATCTGAAACTCACTGTGCTTCAAATGTTCACAGTGTAAGGGAATTACTAGGGGTGTGCGAATCGAATCCGAATCCACTTTCAGATTCGGATTCGGTCCAACATAGAAGATTCGAAAATTTCGAATCTTGACGCCGAAAACGTGGCAACATTGCATTGTCAACTTTCTAGATCGCGCATGTGCGATGCGCACTAGCCTGCGAGTGGGTGGTGTCGTCATATAAGGCCGGCTTCGATTGGCGCTCGGCCGTCTCGAGTCGGACGAACGAATGTCTCGTCAAAGATCTTAGTATCTAACGTCGTTAACGAAGTTAGATACTAAGATCTTTGGTCTCGCCCTTGTCGAGGTTAGACCACACACGTCACGACCACGCAGTAGTAGTTGGATGACAGATGCCATGCAGCAAACAGCTACGATGTTGACAACTGATGGAAATTTCCAAATGGACCATTTCCAAGTGCGAGCTTGAGATTTCAAATTTGAAACATTTCTAGATCAAATTGCGAGATACCAAATGAGTTTATAAATACATTGGATTATTGATATTGAATGATCAAAGTTGTACTTTTTTTGTTGTTGCACAGATGTGTCTCTCCTGTGAAAATCGAGGAATAAAACACGTAAAAAATGTTTTTTTCCACATATTGACTATATATGCAATTTTTTTAATTAACCATTGATTTCGGCAAACTCTTCGCCAGTCGTTTCATATAATTACAAGATGACTTTACCGTTCAATTGAGATATTTACCACTCACCGCTTGCTCCCCACAGCCCATTTCACAAAATTATATTCATTCAAATTTAATTCAAAATTCATTCAATTTGTAGTAAAATTATCTCAATTATGTATTTTTATTACATAACGAATTTATTGTTCGTGATGTTGAAAAAAATTGACAATTCATCGATAATGGCCGACTATTTAAATCAAATTGATCAATTCCCAAAAATTTATTTTAAAACAAAATGGCTGCCTCAATTTGAGCAAACTTCACTTGTTGCAGTTACGTATAATTATCCGAATGAGATTTCGTTGAGTTTACATTTTTAACTCCCGAACCCTGTTCACTAGATCTGATTAATGAAATTTGGCATTAATTTAAATTTGATCACAAAATCATGGCAAATTTCGTCCGATTATTCTAATTTATTTTGGTGTCATGTGAAACATTTTTGTCGTGATTTTACAATATAATGTAGGAATGTGGTTTACTAACAACGGCCAATAAGAAATAAATAAGATTTTCATGAAAGTTTGATTAAAAACAAAATGGCGACTCCGATTTGAGCAAACTTTTTTGCATTCAATTCAAAATTTTAAGGCAATCAAAATTAGACGAAAAAATTTTCTGTTACAATTTGTTTGTGGCTAAAACTTGGTTTGACTGGAGTAATATGAGAGAGCGTGTAGATGAAAGGTTTCTCTCATTTTCGACCAAAAAATTGCGGAGAATCGGTTCTGAACCGGTTCTGTAAATCGGTTATCCAGTTCTGATTTTTTGGAACCGAAGTTATCTCTATTTGATATATTGTTGTACTTGAAATGTGAAACAAGAGATTTGCTGATATCTCTGTTATTTAGCATTCATTGAGAGGCTGGTCAATTTGACACATTTAGCCTAGAACTGTGTTTCGGAATAACAGCTGACTGTATAAAGTACACTAGGAAAACGCCATATATGCGTTGTTAGACGAGCGGATAGTAATGGTATGTCGATTTTTCGGCCAAACTTTTGCCTACATTCGCCAATTGGGTGACATTTAAGTTATAAATGTGTGAAAACTGCTTCGAGTGGTGTCAATTTAGCACATTTTTTGGTTTTTATTCGAAATGGCTCACCCGATCAAGCTGAAAGTTTTCAGAAATATGTATCATAATGTAACTCAACTTCACGCAAAATTTAATTTTTTTTTTAAATATTTTCTTTCTTTTTTCGACGTGTTATTCTAATGGGTATTTTTGAAATTTCTAAAATTCATTAAAAAAAGAAGTTATCATCCGATAATGTCACAAAACTATAGAGATCCAAGTTGGATGAGGAACCATGACGAAAAAATGTTTGGAGTTGATAGCTGTAGCCGTTTGACCTGTGGAGAACCGACAAAAAAACATAAAAAAAAAAAAAACATAAAAACGAACACCAATTTTTTTCAGTATGTCAAATTGAATAGTCGCTAAAGCTCGTCTAATTAGTGTATTCTGTCGACCCGAATGAAAGAACACTTATTCCCCAATGTATCCCCCAGATGTCAGCACAAGTCTCATGTTAATATGACGTTTAAATCCGTCGAGATATTAAATGCAACGTGATGGAAAGTGTGAGAATGCGTCCACGGTTCGTAAATGGTTAATAACTGATGTTCAACAGTTCAAAAAGAGTTTCCCGTTGGTGAAGTTCACATGTACAGTAGAACCTCACTTATAAGTTTCTCGTTGATACATTTATCATTATCACATTTATAAGTTTTATTTTTTGATCCAACCCATATGTTCCACATGTAAATAGTTTTTAAATAAGTTTTTCACTCTACTACATATTTTTAATCTGGTCGCCTGAAATACGTATAAAAGAGATTCCACTGTAAATGGCTGACTTATGCTGGATTTCCATGCACGCGATTCTCATATCGCGCGTCTAAATCGCGAGTAGCGGACATCTTGAAAGTCGCTTGGCGATTCGAGAGTATAGACATCTAACGACAAAAACTTGAACTACTATTGGCGGCAATTATTTTGTTCAGCTGTCAATAAAACTCATGGTGAACTCATGATAATCGAAGTCGATTATTGTTAAGTCGCCGGATGCAGTATCCGAAACTGTGTACTTCCGCCAATATCGCGAGCTCATACCGCTCGAATGTGGAGCAAATCTCTACTTTCGTGACGCGATTCGTGACTTGTCCCTGATTGGTCAGTGAAGGAAGATGTCTGCCGCCTCGCGACTTTGAGCCGCCATGACGCGCGATACGAGAATTGCGTGTATGGAAATCCAGCTTTACTTTGCAGAAGGAAATTGAGTGATGGAAATAATGACTTGGTTAAAACACATTTTGATTAACAAACATGATATTTCAATAAAACAATGAGACTGTATATAACATAGAAGCTACTGTAGCTGCTACAAGATGTCGCCGGTGAGGAGGTGAAGGTCGGGAGTCTTGTCGGTCGTGTCGATGGGGAACTCGGCGTCGTAGAGGAGACGCGTGAAGTCGCACTTGAGCTTGGCCTTGGTCCGCGGCTCGAGACGCGTCAGCGCGTCCACCATCGACATGCAGAACATCTCGTCCGCGCTCATCTGCTTGCCGACGCAACCCTTCGCGCTTCGCAACCGCTTCTCTGGAATAGCACAAGCATGACGTTACTTCAAAGCACTAGGATTTTTGATTTCACGTTCCAATTTAGCTGAACTCAAAAATTTTGAGTTCTAATTTCTTTTTTTTTATTTTACATTAGTTTAAAGGACTGGTTAAAGGTTTGATGTGAACAATAAAATACTTATTACTAGCCTATCTAATTTGAGGTACGGTAGAAATCTTCTTGTTTTCATTTATATTGGGTATTAACGACGCACTCTACTGATGACTACGATCTATTGGCGTCTGTGAATGATATATGAGATGGTGGGATGATGAGATGAAAGGTTATTTTGTTAGGTGTTCTGGATGGTGGGAAGGAGTCGGTCGTGGCCTGCTGTTAAGGAACCATCCCAGTATTGACCTGAACGACAGAGGGAAACCACGTAAAACCCATGTCAGGATGGTCGACCATGGCGGGAATCGAACCCCGGTCTCCTGAATGACGGTTCAGTGTGTTAACCACTCGGCCACACATCTCAGTCTACACATTCTTTGTCATGATGAAGTATAATGGTATCACTTTAAACTCTATAGCTTCACTTTCTTAGTTTTAAAAATGAATGATCTCTATATTTTCTTATTTCAAGATATTCTTAGTGTTTTCTTATTACAACTATTCTATTATAATATATCTTATTCTCTCTATTATTAACCATGGATAGTTGGAAGAGCGGCATCCCACCGAACCAACTACGTAAAATGCCAACTACGTATGTAACTATGTATACCCAACTGTGTTGTGTTTTGAAAGAAATACAGTATTATTATCACTAGATCAGGGAATAATGATCCCGATTGCCTACTTCTGGAGTCGGCCAGGCTGGGCATGGAGGAGAGTCCGGAAGAGGTGGAGGTCTCCGGGTGATCCCCCCCGCTAGACTCCTCCCGGCTGAGGCTGTCTTCTCGGATCTCCACGCTCAGGTTGTCCGTGCACGAGTAGACGAGCGGACTCTCGCACACGTACTCCATGTCCGACATGCTGGGCAGGTTCATGCTCGTAAACGTGCTACGTACAAAGAGAGATAGAGTTAGACACAGACAGAGACTTGTTAATATCCTTCCTAAATTACAAGATTTTTACCATATAACTTGCTTCCACTTCTCTTTTTGATATAATTAGTCGAATTAAGATTGTATTAAAACTGTAAATAGACTTAAAATTGACATTGTTATTAAAATAAGGACTGGTTACCAACTACCAGACATATAAAATGGTCCAAAGGTGTAATTTTTAATAATAATAATAATAATATGTCATTCTAAAGGCGAAGCGGACAGTTCAACTCGGAATAAACACTCACGGAATGATTTTCACAACCGGATCTAGGAACGACAGTTTTTCCATGTGAACCCACGGGCGTCTGCACTTGGCACCGGTCCTGGGATAAGGTTTCTTCTTTTCTTTCACGTAGCGGTCTTTAATATTCCGCCATTTGCTTTGTACTGTGATACCTGTCGAAAGCACAGACATTCAATTAACAATCTCAATCAGGTAAGTTAACAAGGCGCTAAGTGACTTCACTGCCGATGCGGATAAAACCCTAATTCAAGGCTCATTTTACTCTGGTAGTATTTATAAACAAACCAAGCTTTAAAAGAAACCGTATAATCTAGAAACTGTATATTATGATGAGCTTTATTGGGCGCTATATTATCTGAGCTTGGACGATATGATGACTCACCATCTATGCCACCTAATGCCTGTCCAATGTCCGAGAATATCTGCATCTTGAGAGGAGCTATTCGAAACCTTGCGTCCGTCGAGTCCCATAACGCTCGGTTGGAATGAACCATGTCTATAAGTAGCTCTGTGGAATCCCGCGTACGGGTGACCCTTGACGGAGAATCATCCATGCTGTGAAACAAAGATAGCTTGAACATCCCCAAGTGGAATCAGCTGCGGTACAAAATAGGTCCAGAGGAGTGTGTGCCCAGCCTCCCTCCCTCCCCAACACATTTTCCTCTAATCGACAACACCCTTTCAATTTGTCGCTCTCAATGAATAATTCACAGATGTTGATATTTAAAAAAATACTGCGAGGGACAGTGCTAAACAAATGTCAATAAGAATATGCAATGTGCCTCCCCCCTTTACAGAGCCATCAGGAGTCAGGGAGGTTAGGTTTCTAGTAGTGTATCAAAGCCGAAAATTACATTAAAGCTACAGTAATGAATTCAATGACTTATACTAAATGAATGTGGTTTTGAAAAACGCTGTTTTGAAAAACAGATGATATACCGTGAAAGTAAACATGAAAATAATCAATAAACGTCAGCTGTCAAATCGCACTCACCGTTTGCTGAATTCGGCACAAAAAGTACCTATAGAATGCGCTAGCGGCAGCTGTCAAAAATCCAACATGGCGGAAGTTTGGAGGACATAGTAATCTCTCCGTAGTGTTTACTATGGCTACTTTGCTTGTAATGCAGCTTGGAATGGCCATGCTAAACGTTCATACGTGCGATATTGTCTTATATTCATCTTTTGACAAATCTGTCCAACTTATTCAAGTGGATTTGGATGTTTCAATGTACAGAAAATGTTATTGAAACTCAGATCGGATTATTTTAATAATATGCCCCACCACATTTGTTTGAACAATTGTTGTGAGTTAGGTATTAATTATTATTACCACGTAAATGTTGTGTAAGAATTTAGATTATTATATTATTTCACTCCTTTAGTAACCTATCAAAAATGTATATAGCCCAGGGCCTACATTAACCAATTAATTTACCCATGTAACATTTGTATTCGTTTATTGATATTAGTTCAAAACACCATTTGACCTAAGCTTAAAATGTCCAGTAGGTGTTGGTAAAATGTATGGGATTTTTATTTTTTCTAAACATTTTCATTACTTGTTATCTAATCTAGGTCTATGTATGACTACCTATAAGCACTCCAAGGAAATTAATTGCAAGGAAAATATCAAAGATGTGTTATGCTTCAAGAGTAATTTATTTAATTATACGGTTTTTGTTTTGTATAATGAAGTATACAAAACAGTTTTGCATAGTTTTTTTATAATAGGCCCTATTTGCAATCAACCCAGAACATATCATCAGTTGTTATGGACAATGTCAAATAATTATTTACAGTTAAATGTTATTTACAGTCAAATGTTATTTACAAAAATAGTATTTACAATTACCGTAAATGTTACAGGCACATAGTATAGCACTTTTAAAACCTAAAATGTATCATCAATTGAAATCGATGGTGACAAATAATTAATTACAATTATGCTATTTGCAATTGATCTAAAAAGTTACAGATATAGGTATATCATTTGCAATCAACCTAAAATGTTTCATCAATTGAAATAAATTGCCGCATTTCGGGAATAAATAAAAAGGAACATTCGCGGTTCTTTCCTGCAACAGAATTACCCTGTGGTACGCAACAATTTCGTCGTGAAACACATTTTAGGGGCGAGAAAGTAGTCACAAACAACGTTGTACCATAGCCACGTGCAGAATTCTGTCCTCCAAACTCTATTTACGGTAGTCGCCGATAGAGCGCATGACTGCAACTTTTTGTGCCGAAAACATGATGGTTGACATTAGTTACATTACATCCCAATTCTTCTGGTAGAGTGCAGCACCGTCTACTAGGCGACTCATGAGTCAGGTTTGTTGTGAGCAGCCTACATGGCGAATATGTCACGATTGTTTGCGTATGATATCATCAGGGATGGGCAGTTAATTCATTATAAAAGATAAGATTAATCTGATTTGATTCAAAACATCTTTATCTTAACAACTTCCGAATATAAATACTTTTCGTAAATTCCAAGCAACATGGGTAAGTAAATAAGCGGTCTACATTCTGCATTTAGAAAGCTGTTGCGTTTGGATTGCCATTGCAGGCCTGTGTGCTGTCACTTATTAGGCCTAGGGCCTAGCCTACCTAAGCTAGAGACTATTATTACCTTGCCTATTTGTCTTTAAAGGTAAGGCTTTGGGCTTGGTTTTATGGCTGTATTAAACATGAGTAATATTTTAATTACAGTGGAAGCCGTGGTTGAGTATGATTATACTGCTCAAGAAGTCGACGAATTGACATTACGGAAAGGTGATATAATCTCCGATGTCAAAACGCTACCTGGCGGCTGGTGGGAGGGAAGATTGGCTGGTATACGAGGGATGTTCCCCGATAATTTTGTAAAGGTAAGACCATCAGCTAGATCTATTGTGGGCCCAGTCAACACATAAGGTTAAAAGGTCTAGAATTAATTTGATTTGTAGAGGCCTAGACCTATGCCATAGATTGGCTTGGCCTATATATTTTGCAGGTACGTAGCCTTATCAATAGGATTATTCCAATGAGATATGAATGATTGTGGTCCTGCTTATTTGTTATCAAGGGTCGACAAAAGACAGGCCTCTGGCCAACGCCGACAAATAATACCATTTTGCTTGACCCACTAACAATTTGTAGTCCTGGAGTAATGTTATTGTCGAAATAGCCTACCCCAAATTTTTGCGGGAAATGTAAAAATATAGTCCTACAAGTTGAGTGTCATCAGTGTTGATGGCCAATTCCCATCTTATAACTAAAGACTGATTCTTGTCAACAGATAATGTCTAAAACGGAAACGAGTGCCAAAGGTTCAAGCAATGACGTCACGTTACGGCCAAGTAAGTTTTAATCACCTCTTATCTCTCCATTACTTGGAACTGATGACATCAGATTGTCACATCTGGACCAGTAAACCTTGTTCGTGGAACAGGGTTTTTATTTAGGCCTACCGGCATAGTCTCTAGATAGGCAACGCCGTATGACAGAGTCTATGCTCACGTAACAATGACAAAGTTGGCCGATCACAGCACTCCTAGCAGCATTCACTTGCAACAGTGGTCTAGCAAATGGCATTTTCTTGGTGATCACAGCGCTCCTAGCAGGATTACTAGGTGTAACACTACCAGGGTCTGTAGACTGCTTAACCAGGGCTCTGTTGCTCTATCAGTAAGGATATTTATTTACTCAATGTTACCGGTACTGAGATTCTTGAAAGAGTTCACGTGGAACGTTCAACGACTTGTTGCGCGCGTTGATTGTTTCCCGAACAATAAATGGGGTCAGCGCCACAGTTTCCAGCCGGCTTTTTCTTCTTAAAATCGACTGTTTTAATATTTTAACAGCTTCCTTGATCAAGTTGAAGTTCATTTTATTGATATCATCAATAACAAACAGACCGAGACGCGTGGTCGAGTGGTAACATACTGAATTGTCATTTGGGAGACCGGGGTTCGATTCCCGCCATGGTCGACCATCCTGACGGGGGTTTTTCGTGGTTTCCCTCTGTCGTTCAGGTTGATACTGGGATGGTTCCTTGACAACAGGCCACGACCGACTCCTTTCCACCATCCTAAACACCTAATAAAATAACCTTTCATCTCATTCATCATCCACCGACGCTAATTAATAGATCTTGGCCATCATTGTAGTGCGTCGTTAAAACCCAATATAATTTTAAAAAATGAAAATGAAATAACAAACAACATGAATTATGAATAAATACAAAATTACACGTTAATGAATTAATAAAAACCATGATAAAATCAACATAAAGATAGAAAGCATATAATTATGTTATCATTATTTTCTTGGTAACACACAACAAAATCAAGTCTTCAAAATAGCATTAACCACAATTCTATTTTTGGACACATTCGGACAAGAAATGTCCGAAAACGGTCTTGATTATAATATGTCATTGAAATTTACATTTAAGAATCGTAAAATTCGATGTGGCTCTGTTGTTTAACGTCACCAAGTGGTTGATAGTGGTTGGTGCTATTCCCACAAAACCACTAGAGGTGGTAAACGTAAAAGTCTCGTAAACTTACCACTCAGTCTTAAAATGCCAGAACTTTCAACTGAAGTTGTTTCTCAACCGATGTGATGCAGTCTAGCACATGCTCTCAGACATCTGATCTGAATTCTGGACAAAACATGGCGTCCATGCGAGAGATATTTCAGTAGCCAATAGAAAACAGTCACCAAGTTGGTCGCTCTCTTACCCAGTATCTAGCTTCTCCAAATACATGTTGATCACTCAATTACAATCAAGGAGACCGTTTTCAGACATTTCTTGTAGGCTTACGAAATGTTTCTAAAATTAGATTTGTGGTTAATGTTACCAATACCGGTATAATAGCGAACTTTTACCAAATTTATCATTCACAGTTTTGTCTTGACTGTAAATCACATCATACTTTTTATATGATAACAAATTCAGCATTTTCTTACACGCATTTTATCAGTTTGGAAGATTTCTCAAATTTGAAAAACTTGAACAAAACTTTATTGAAGAATGTAAGAAATGTTTTCTTATTTCTAAAAGTTGGGTTTGAAAGGGAAATGAGGAACAGCTGCTTACCGAGGTTTAGAGAGAGCGCATTGATAGAACACAGTCGATTATTCAAACACATAGATTTTTACAAATTAATTGTGACGTTTTGGCTAATGCCTTGGTCACTAGAGTAGTAGTAGGAGCTACTCTACAGTGGCCAGGGCAATCCGACAGAAAAAGTTCCGTATGTACGCTGTTAGTATTGAAAAGTGGAACTAGAGAAAAGTCACAAAATAAAGGGCATGCATATTTTCAACAATGACATTGATTGAAATATTACATTGTTGACTGAACTTTTGTAACCATTTTTTTTTTCGTACCTCAACGTTTTCACAAGTATCTTAATGGCTCTTATCGTAAAGAGGTGGGAAGGATAGTGGGAAGGAAGCGGTTGTGGCCTATATTATGGGAACCATCCCGGCATTAGCCTTAGAGACTACAGAGGGAAACCACGAAAAACCCCTGTAAAGGTGGACGGTGGCGGGGATCGAACCGGGTCAACGTGCCCACTGCCTCCCGGGTCACATGAAGCAAGTGCGTTAACCACTCAGCTACGTGTGCCGGTATTCGTCGGCCATATTGAGATTTAGAGGCGCATTCTATTGATACTTTTCGTGTTGAATAGCCAAAATGTCTGTTGATCTTTACTAGGAAAACGCGGGATGCGCGTTGTCAGATGAGCTTAGAAGTATGGAAATCTTACATGAAAAATATTTCGTCAGATCAATCCACATATACGGACCTTGGATTACTTCAAACGTTCAAAAACCTTACCTGCAACTTGTTGATATGTGTAGTGCTGCAACCTGTCGCATATATACTTTGCAAAGCCAATTGATCCCAACTTTCAATAAAATGTATACTTCTATTGCGTTTCCTTTGTTATTTGTCATCCGACTGTTCGAAAATTTTCCACATTTCAAGTATTTTCCATCCGTGTTATTCTCATGAGGATTTCTCAAACTTTCCGAATTTTTTCCGGAAAAACCTTCCGACCGATTTTTCTGAAAAACAATCCCAACCTATTCTGGTATGTCGGAAATATGTTGAAAAAGTTTCAAGTCGATAGGTATTCTTTCCTGACCTGTACGCCGTGCACAAAATTACAAAAAAACATAAAAATGAAGCCCTTTTTTTCGGTATTTGAAATGGAAATCTTCGCTACGCTTATCTAAAAAATCCCTTGTGTTTGTATAATCCTGTGTGTCCTATCAACGGACTTCCCACTATGAGTATCTTTACTTATAAACTTCAATAAGCTGCTGTTCTTGATTTCTCTTTCACCCAATTCATATATCAAGCCTCAGGCTATTTTCCTAGATACACCAAGTCATCATGTATTTCTTCACATATATTATTGTTCCTCTTGTTTAGTCTGAACAAACATAACACCATCTTGATACCTTGGCAATAAGAATAGACATTAATTCCTATTTGTTATGACAGAGAAGCATTGAAATGTAAACATTTCAGTTCCAAGTGGTTTTTAGCTCCTTAAAGAAAGGCAAATGCCTTGAGAGTTGTTAGGCCTTGACCAGTCTTGACCTGCTATTATATGTATTGCTTAAATCAAGATCAAGATATCTCACAGCAAATTCCTTGTCCACTTCACAGCTGACCTTGTCTCTAGGAGACAGTGATTTCACTTTCATTGTTGACATTTTTTAAAATTAGAATGTTCAAGAGTAAAACACAAATATAGGCTTCTGTCAGTGACGTCACCCATTGTTGAAAGAGACAGACAACAATGTCCACCAGTTGGAATTGACCAATCAGAATATTTGGAAGTCCACCAGTTTGCTGTATTGCTATGGTAACTATTGTTTGTCATTTGTTACTTGACAGAAGCCTATAGATTTGGTAATTGACCACTAGTGATAGGCGTGGCTTATCGGCAGGCCACCTTGATCTATACTTCATGTGGGCATTTAGAGATACTCTGATAGGCAATGTCAATTTTCCCACATAACAAACAGCCCATTCGATTGGATGTTTTGTTTTGTGACGTTTGTGGGCGGGTCAATCACTAGTCGTCAATTACGCGATGATTAGAGAATTATAAAATCAATGAAATTATGTTGAATTTAAATATATCTATCAAATCCAGATTTAACAAAGTTGATTGGAATAATTGGGTCAGGGTTTTTATCGCAGACGTTATATCACGGTTTCTGCCAGTTTCGAGTCTTCTACTTCTTTCTTCTCTTCCTACAAGTTACCTTTACCGTTCTCCATCCTCCCGCCATCTCTAGTGTGAGCCCACAGTTTCACCCACTTCCCCCCTCGGTTGTCTACGCCCTTCTTCTCGACTCCCTCCTCTTGATCTTACACCTCTCTTAGCTCTGTTACCAGGGGGCAAATTCAGGTACCTTTTTTACTCTCGTAAATTTAAGCTAGCGTAAATTTAATACGACAGCTACAGTCATTCGCCTTAATTTACACATCGTAAATGGTCATATACGACATCAAAAACGTACTGGAATTAGCTCTGTCTTATATTTACGATAAGACAGCTATTTAAGAGAGTAAAGTCTACCTGAATTTGCCCCCAGTATCTCAAACATGGCTCTTGGCATTCTCTCATTTTCATTCTCTCATACCACCTGAAAAAAATATAAACTTCTCCTTCTTCCACGTTGAAGAAATCTCTCCCCTTTCATCGCTGACCCAGACCATAGGTCTATATCACCATAGATACGTTACTCAACGTTAAGAAGGCGTACATATTTGTGTCTCGGCAGTAGCTTCACACCGCTTTGCAAACCAGGAAGTTTCTCACATATTAGACATATATGTTAGTGATAGTATAGTTATGCCTCGCTTGGATTCTAAATTTGTAAATGTCCAATATGGCTGGCGAGATTGGAACGAGCATATGTCGGTATCGGCTGCAGTAGTAACGTATCTCAGTGAGGTGATATATATCTATGATAATATAGAATGCCTTGCTTGGATTCTATTTGTAAATGTCCAATATGGCCGCCGAGATTGTAACGAGCACATGTAACGTGTCTCGGTGAGGTGATATGATCGTGTACCTCCCAGTGATGTCCCGCTTGTTTCCAGAAGGGGGGCGTCGCTGCAAGGTTCTGTACAGCTACCAGCCGGCCAATGAGGACGAGCTGCAGCTGACGGTGGACGACATCATCGAGGTGATCGCGGAGGTCGAGGACGGCTGGTGGAAGGGGAGCATGCGGGACATGGTGAGTCCAGCGGTAAAATCTTACATGGAAGTCATGTAGAAATGTAGAAAAAGTTTCAAGTCGATAAGTAACGTATTGTTCCGAATATAAGCCGAGGGTTTTTCTCGAAATTTCAAGCCCAAAAAAGTCACCCTCGGCTTATATGCGAATCTTGGCCTATAATCGGTCAAAAATACGTTTTTTGCTCATTTCAATTGGGCGTAGTACATCCGCACACTAATATCAACGGAATCGACAATAAACTGCAAGACATTCCACTGAAAACACGTTTAATAAATGTTTTATCATGAAGATGCATCATTCTCTCAATTTCCATCATTTTTATTTGACGCTTAGTTATGAACATAAGCACGGAGCTGTTTGCTGCATGGCGTCTGTCATCCTACTAGTCTACTACGCGCTACAGCGGCTGCGTGACGTGTGTGGTCTGACCTTGACGACACGAGACTCTCGTTCGTACGACTCGGGACGGCCGAGCGCCAATAGGAACCGGCCGTATGACAATCACTTGAGGCACCTCTCACCGGTTTCTCACAAGTAGTTTTCACGTGGAAAAAAAAGAAATTCTTTTTTCAATTACTGATCTAGAAGTTCAGGAGGTCGCCTTATATTTGGGGTCGGCTTATATTTGGGACAATACGGTATTTTTTCCTGACCTGTATGCCGCGCACAAAATTACAAACATACAAAAAAAATATATGAAAACAAAGCCAATTTTTTTCCGACATGTGAAATGGAAATCTTTGCTACGTTCATCTAATTATATCCTTGCCTGAGGTTAGTGTGTTGAAAGCCACGTTTCCCTAAGCGCGAGATTAAAGAAGCGCTATCTGTCGCCACAGGACGTTGATAGGGTATCTCCGCGGCGTAGTCAAGTGGCTGATCACATTCACGTTGAACGTTATAATAATCCTTGTCAGTCTTCATTTATTTATTCAATTATTCCTTTAACCCTCTTCCGAGGAAATCGAAATGGTTAGCAGCTTACAATTATCAGCTTACTAACTTATGAATATGGCTTACCGGTATAACATTATATATATATATATATATGTCAAACCCAGATAACATATTAAATTGGGCCAAGGGGTGTTTCCACCAGTTTTTCTAGGGCAGACTTCTCATATCAATCGGTTCCTGCCAGTTCCGACTTCTTCCTCCTCTTCTTCACTACTGCTAGGCCTATCCTCTATTTCTTCTTCTCTTCCTACGAGTTCCCTCCATCGTTCTCTATTCTCCCACCATCTCTCGTCTTCCACTTCTTCCCATTTTTCTCCTCGGTTGACTACCCCGAACTTGACTCCCTCCTGCCACCTTTCTCTTGGTCTTCCAACTCTTCTCTTAGCTCCATTGTTTTCCGCTATCTCAAACATGTAACATTATATGATATTAAATTATAACAGCCGTTTGGTCAGCAGAGTCGAAAAGTAATTTTGAAATTAATACTAAATTTGGGAAATTTGAGTCGAGCTTTATTGTACATGTGTATTCTTGAATTGAAATTACATCAGAAACACTGTCTTATTTTTTTACCGAAGTTACAGCGCTTGAATAAAATATTAAGTTGCTATTTTGACTTCATTTTGGTGAAAAATCAACTATTTTTCCTCTTGAAATGAGTATGATTCATAAATGAGAACGGATACCTATATTTATTTTTGCCTAATTCTATTCATAACATCTTTATCCACAATAAAACAAGTTTTTTGATTGAATGTCATTACTTTTAGTATCTTTTACTTTTAGTATTTTACTTTTATATTTTTTTTGTATCAAGTTTCGATGTTATTAAAAAAAAAAAAAAAAAGGTTTTTCGTGGTTTCCCACAGTCCTCGAAGCAAATGCTTGGATGAAGTACTAATTGGCCACGACCATTAATTAGTAGAGCGATAGGCCCAATTATAACATTATGGGCCTATCACTAATTTAATTTGTGCATTTTGTATAATGATCAATTTTACATCTGCTGTCAAGGGAAAGAAGTAATCATTGCCTAAGAGACTTAGTTCAAAGTGGAAGATATCAACATTCGTGTGTTTATACTGAAAGACTTTTATCTACTGCGAAAAATTATGGTCACAGACAGCGCAGTCCTGGTGTTGAAGACCATTAGTTTTAAATAATCAAAATGGGGTGGTAAGATCGCCCTTGTGGTGCCCGTCCAAACGATCCTATCTTTCATCCATAGCCTTAATTGGGGAACAAAGATTTTGTATCAAGTTTCGATGTTATTAAAAAAAAAAAAAAAATTCAGTATATTTTAATGATTTTTCAAATAGTAAAAACCCATGAAGTTTGAAGGTTGCGTGTTGAATAATAGGGAAACATCCAGTATTTGAAGTGATATATCTCAAAATCTATCCCGGTTAGCCTATCATCTGTTTGGATATTATTATCGAGCACATCAAAACAAATCGACTGACAAAAAATCATAATTTTTTCATGACCATGAGGTGATGGAAGATAGACCTTAAGTAAATCTATTAATAAATAATGATAATGATAATAATATTTAAAATAATAATACCAAATGAATAAGTGTTCAAATAATTTTAAACTCTAATTTTTAGATGATTTTAGCTTTTCAATTAACCCTGAAGTTCAATTTGGAAATACATCCCATTTTAAAATTAATTCCAACTAAGACATCAAATAATTCAAATTTTTTCAATCAATTTCATTTTTTAAGATTTAAAGTAGGCCAATTGATACAGTTTTGAAATAATTTCAGTTTTAATGTTCAAATTCCTTGAACATTTAAATGTATTCCCTGGAAGGATTTTTTCCAAATTTTCCCCCACTGCGTTATTCTTATGAGGTTTTAAATTTCACTGAGACGTGTGGCCGAGTGGTTAATACACTGAACTGTCATTCAGTAGACCGGGGTTCGATTCCCGCCATGGTCGACCATCCTGACAGTAGTTTTTCGTGGTTTCCCTCCGTCGTTCAGGTCAATACTGGGATGTTTCCTTAACAACAGGCCACGACCGACTCCTCCCGACCATCCAAAACAGCTAATAAGATGATTTTTTATCTCATTATCATCAAAGTTAGGATCGTTTGGACGGGTCACCACAAGGGCGATCTTACCACCCCATTTTGATTATTTGAAAACAATGAACTTTAACACAAGAACTGCGCTGTCTGTGACCATAATATTTGCAGTTAAAAGTCTTTCAGTTTCCAAAAGTCTGGAACACATTATAAGTATTGTGATATATCTGGACATTACCAGCGTTGGTATTAAGAGTATAATAAAACACACGAATGTTGATATCTTACACTTTTGCACCAAGTCTCTCAGGCAATGTTCATCTTCTTTCCATTAACATGAAAATACTTGAAAATAAAAAAAACAAAGAATAAAGATTTGCATGTACATTACAAATATCATACGGTATAAAAATAGACTACAAAAAAAAAGAAAAGAATGAAGATTCACATATATTAGAAATATCATACGGTATAAAAAATAATAATAGACCACCATAGTAAAATATTATAGTGAAAGCTATTTCTAGAGCACAACTCATGATATAAGTTGTTGAATGCGTTGTTTAGAGTCGTGTTGTTTGGCTGACAGAGATGCCGATGACGTACAACATCATTTGACGTAACTCATGTCCATGTAGTGGAGCTATTGTCTGAAGGAATGAATAAATAAAATAAATGCCAAACTGTTGTTACACAAAAGCAAAGAAAGCAGTCTGTTATTGCTTTTGGCTGTTATTTTGCAACAACTTGCAGATAGGTTTTTGAAACGTTTGAAGTAACCCAAGGTCCGTAGATAGAGATCGAGCTGACAGAATATTCAGCATTATAGCTTTCCATTCTTCCAAGCTCATCTCTCACAGCATATCTCACATTTGCCCAATCGGTATTCAAGTTGTTAGGAATGTGTTTATTTTTATATTGTGTTTAACGACGCACAATACTGATGACTAGGATCTATTGGCGTCGGTGGATGATGAATGAGATGATGGGATAATGAGATGAAGGGTCATTTTATCACGTGTTACTGGATAGTTAGGAGTCGGCCGTGGCCTGTTGTTAAGGAACCATCTCAGTATTGACCTGAACGACAGAGGGAAGCCACGATGCACCCCTACAGGTCGGGATGGTTGACCATGGCGGGAATCGAACCTCGGTCTCCCGAATGACTGTTCAGGAATGTGTTGTTAGAAGAGATGGGATGGCAGGTGATGCTAGGCCAGGCTTATCTCTGTGTGGCGGGGAGATAAGGCTCAGAACAACGTGATGTGATAAGATTAAGGGGCAGTAAAACGTAGGCCGTGTCTCCTACGTCAGTTATCACCATGTTCAACGCATACCTGTCCAGGAGATCCAGACAAGTGAGTGTGTTCGCTCCACGTTTAGACGACCGTATTCACTCGTGTTCACTTTACGCTAGGTCAACGTTGTGGTCGGTTCTCTGAGTGTGTTTGCCTGTATTCACTCTACGTTTAGTCAACGTTGTGGTTGGTGCCCTTGGTGTATTCAACTGTATTCACCTTACGTTTAGTCAACGATATTCGCCTGTATTCACTTTACGTTCAGTCAACGTTGTGGTTGGTGCCCTTGGTGTATTCAACTGTATTCACCTTATGTTTAGTCAACGATATTCGCCTGTATTCACTTTACGTTCAGTCAACGTTGTGGTTGGTGCCCTTGGTGTATTCAACTGTATTCACCTTACGTTTAGTCAACGATATTCACCTGTATTCACTTTACGTTCAGTCAACGTTGTGGTTGGTGCCCTTGGTGTATTCAACTGTATTCACCTTATGTTTAGTCAACGATATTCGCCTGTATTCACTTTACGTTCAGTCAACGTTGTGGTTGGTGCCCTTAGTGTATTCAACTGTATTCACCTTACGTTGAGTCAACGATATTTGCCTGTATTCACTTTACGTTCAGTCAACGTTGCGATCGGTTCAGTGGCGGTAATTCGGCAAAAAGTGTGCATTTTAGTTTTCATCCAATTGACATGACCGATATTTCCGGCTCTTTCAATGATTTGTGTTTATATTCAATATGCAGTAATAGGCCTATAATATAAATTCATAACTCTTCAAACAACAACAGTCTGTTGACAGTCTGTTACCTCAGGTAGAGGAGACACACGTCTTTGAAACGTCTGCTGGAAAATGAATGTACACATATTGATTCAATATTTATAACTGGTTTCTTACATGATTCATTGAGTAGGCCTATTTGAATAGGACAGTGATATCTATTGTTTTCAAGGGACCAGGAAAATAATCAAAATATATGATGAATATATATAATAGGCCTACTAGCAGGTTGCTCTCGTCGTATATGACTTGCTATGATTACGAAGTGAACGGTGTGCCTTCTTCCCCCCCCCCCCCCCCCCCTTCCCTAGGCACAATTGGGCATCACAAATAACCCGAGCCAAAACCCTCGCGCGGCCAAACCGCAGCCCCCGCTTGACTGTTTCCCCACCTCCTCGTTTCTCCCCTATCCGACACTACCGACCGTTCACAGCACCCGAACCCCCGCCCTACCATGCATTTCATGTCTAGCTAAAGACATGTAGATATATAGCTTCTATTTTTTCTTTTCATAGCATTTAGAATGTGAAAATTACGATGTTTCAAAATAATAGATGCACTAAAGTGCATCTATTATTTTGAAACATCGTTTTTTGTAGCGCAACAACATTCTGTAGCATAACAACTGTACTGTACTGGTAAAACCACTAGATAACATACAATAGGCATAGAAGAGAAACACCCCAATTGATTACGTATTCAGAAAAATGGTCACCAGTTTAAGCCGACGCCTTATCTGCCGCCTGCATTTGCAACTGTACTTTTACCCAAATTCCCCAACTAACTTCACCCGTTTACACCTCAATTGACATAATTTTGAGAAAAATAGCATCTATAATGCTTCTATTCTGAATATAGCTTCTATATCGCCAATACATTGAAACGTAGCAGATTCAGACGTTTGTAGCCCTTCGTCGCCTTTTCAAAAACATGATTGAAGAGGACCAAACGTATTGAAAGATGAAGAAATGTCAGAAAAACATGTAAAAAGGCACTTTTAGATTTCATCGCTTTTATAGCAATTGCTATTTTTACATATCTACATGTAGCGCATGTTCGCAGACACGCTACTAACAGATTTAAATGGTAAAGGTGATGATATTTGAATGAGCGGCTGGATGCGAGGTTTGACCTTGACCTTGACCTTGTGTTCCAGGTGGGCGTGTTCCCGTCGAACTTTGTGACGGAGATCTCGGCCGACGAGGTCAAGAGGCCGCGACCCGGCAGCCGCGACGACGCTACCAAGCTCAACGACACCAAGTCCAGTGAGTAACGCTGAGTGGTCGGTCGACGCTCGAGCGTCAGGCGTGAAACCACTCGGTGAACCTCTTCAGTACGCTTCTCAGGGCAATCTTGCGTCAATTTGAAAAAATGCAATCAATTTGGCAAAAGACTTGACAAAGTGACAATCTTACTATTAAGTGAAAAACTTACTGAAATGCTATTCAAAATATGAGAGCGTATGGATGGCATCAGAAAATAAAACTTGCCAAGGGGGAAAATGTAGTGACGAGAGACTTACTAAAGAGGTTCTATTGTATTATGAGTCAACTAATGGAGCTTATATTAAAGTGAATTGATATTTAACTGTAAAAAAAAAGTCCCTTTTTTCTGCGCATCAATAAATTTTTTATCAACGCTTGTAGCGAGGGAGAATTCCACAAAAACAATGTCAACGCTTGAAACTTGCCGTGGTTCCCGGGCAGATCGTCAGATAATCAGAATTACCTGGAGTTTTATCGTCCTATCGCTACTTCAGATATAATTAAAATCTCATACAATTGCATAATAACAGCTGCCCTTGGTAGCTCAGTCATCTGAGGCACCGCTTCAGAAACTGTGGTCACCTTTTGGGCGTGGGTTTTTGTAAGCGTCCTCTCACTTTTTATCATCACTTCATAGTTTTATTATCACTCGCTCATTCGTAGCCCCGTATAACCTAGCTGTTGGTGGGGTCGTTGAGCAAGCAATAATCATCATCATCGTGAGCGTGAAGGAGCCCCTTCAAATACTATCCACGACATTTTATAGCATTGACAGCTTCAATTTATCGAACTGCGTAGTTGAATCATCGAACCCTACATAACCTATGGTGATATATCAAGATCTAGCCAACGGAAATATCAAAATACGGCACTTATATTCGAGTTATATTTATATTTATTTCGGAATAGTGAGTGACTGTGGTTGTTATTGTTTAGGCGAGAGCGAGTGCGACAGGTCGACGTCAGTGTCGAGCCCCGACTCGAGCCAGCTGCTCGACGCGACCTTTGACTCGACCCCAGGGGTGCCCAGTCTGCCGCCCAAGCCAGGTACGGCCAACTCCAATCAAACCCTCTGCATAGATCTATATCACCGAGATACGTTACTCAACGTTAAGAAGGCGTACATATATGAGTCTCGGCAGTAGCTTCACACCGCTTTGCGAACCGGGAAGTTTCCCACATATTAGACATATATATTAGTGTTAATATAGAATGCCTTGCTCAGATCGTATTAGTCAATGTCCAATATGGCCGCTGAGCTAGGAACGAGCATATGTCGCTATCGGCTGCAGGAGTAACATATCTCGGTGAGGTAATATACACCTGATGAAATAACCTCTCATCTCACCATCTCATATGTAATTCACCAACGCCAATAGATCGCAGTCATCAGTAGAGTCCGACGTTAAACCCAATATAAATGAATAAATAAGGGTGGAAAATCAATTGTATGTAACAGAAACACTTGATATTCTAGTGATTGATGTTCACCTCACAGCGTACCGTTACATATTGATAACACGTCACATGTTGTGAACGATGGATTCCAGCATTGTGTACACAAAACAAGATGTTACACACACAATACAGCACATTTCATTATCGTTCACATTTCCTTGAACAATCACCAACCCCAGTAATGTTGTTGTTGTTGTTGTTGTTGTTGTTGTTGTTGACCTTGAGAGAGGACAACGTGCTGATGTTGTTCATTCATTTATTTATTCAAATTGGGTTTATCGACGTACTCTACTGATGACTACGATCCATTTTGGCGTCGGTGGATGATGAATGAGATGATGGGATGCGACGAAAGGTCGTTTTATTATGTGTTTTGGATAGTGGGAAGGAGTCAGTCGTGGCCTGTTGTCAAGGAACCATTCCAGTATTGACCTGAACGACTGAGGAAAACCACAAACAAGCCCATCGACCATGGCGGGAATCAAACCCCGGTCTCCTGAGTGACGGTTCAGTATACTATCCACTCGACCACTCGTCTCAGTGTTGTTGTTGTTGTTGTTGCAGTGAAAGAGCAGTGCCGGGCGCTGTTTGCGTACGACGCGGCTAACGGGGACGAGTTGACGTTGAGAGAAGGCGACGTGGTGAACGTGGTGAGCCGGGACGTGCAGGACAAGGGGTGGTGGCGGGGAGAGCTGAGGGGGAACGTGGGACTGTTCCCGGACAACTTCGTCGAGCTGCTCCCGACCCAGCAGGAGGAACCGCCCAGGAAGCCGGAGAGGAGCGGGGCGGCCACAACCAAGTCTCCGCTCGTGACGACCAATCGCGCGAGAGACAGCATCACCAAACCACCGGCCGCTAAACGTTAGCTCAATTCATTCCTTTCTTGTTACGTAATATTGTTACAACCAAATTTGGATGCTAGGTTCTGAATAGATTTGATGAGGGGTGTAGCAAATTATCTAGAAATACAGTAACCTCAATGCATCGTTCCGGATCCATCGTTTTCCTGCTTGCATCATTCATTTTTCCTCACCCCACTTGTATATAATCAATGTTAAATATTCCTGGATAGATGGTTTTATTTTCCTGGTCCCTTGAAAAACGATTGTTAGAGGTTTATTGTCAGATCGTGAAGATGTGAGTGACATAATTCACAATGAAACCTCTATCCATCGTTTTTCAAGGGACCAGAAACCAAAGCGATACATCCAGGAAAATTCAACATTCACGGCAATTTGACTAATTATTAATAGGCCTCTTTATTAAGAATAATGAATTTTTTTATTATTTTTTTTTTATTTTTTTATTTTCATCTTTTATTTAATTTCTTCATTCAATTTAATTTTCATTTAATTTTCAATTCATTTGATTTAATAATTTAATTTGACAAAATCAATGATACAAGCAGGAAAACGACGGATCCGGGATTTTAGTTTAAGTGAGTTTGAGCACAACCTTAGTTCGAGCAAACGAGCCAAAGAAGATTTTGTTAATTACCGAAATGGAAGAGACCCAAAAAAATTATTTTGATTTATTTAAATTTGGATTAACGAAACACGTCCTCATCCACGAAAATCTCGGTTAAAATTACGGCAATGTCGTATTGCGTACGAGAGGAAGCTATGCTACCGGGCGAAACTACTTAATGAGTTGATAGAAACCGTTGCCTCAAAGAGTGTGTACTCGTCTAGCTTCGCCGATAGAAACCGTTGAGAACGCGTAGGCCTACCGTTGACAAACGATACGATCATCGCCAACGTAAACGTCCGCAAGAACGAACCGAGTCCCGTATCGTTGCTGCTGTCCTTGAAATGACATACAAACCATGATGTAGTGATACCAACATACCTAATCATCATATAAAGAAGGTGACACGACTCTCATACTGATGACATGGACGGTATTTGTGGTTTCTTGCAGTCAGTTCAGAGCCAACCGTCCCAATTGCCTGTCACGATTTAGCGGATTCCCTTGTCAAGTAGATGTAGATACGAGTGGCTACGGTACCGGTGGCATTGTAGTTCCATATGAAACCGATAGTTGCGCTACAGGCAATCGGGACCCTGGACTCAGATTCTGACCTCGGAAATACTTCACTTTAAGACGTGAGTCAGTACATCCTCTTTATATTACGATAAAGTACGTTGGTATCACTACATCGTGTACAAACCACTGTGGGGTTATATGAAACAAGTGTTTATAAATATATGGTAATGCAATAGCAAACAGGTGTCAAGTAACAGAGTGTCTAGATGACGTTGACCTATCGGCATGCGAGCAGCAGAAACCACTGCGTTACCACGGCAACCAGCTTGACCATCCTCGTCAGGTCGCGCTGGTCACGCGCGTGCTCGTGGTACGGCCTCCTCTCCTCCCCCTCCTCCGGCCTCTTCCTCGCCCGCTTCTCCGGCCGTCTCCGCTGCTTCCGCCCCTCGCGCCCGTCCCCCGAACACTTGGAGTCCTTACGGCACGGGACTACGTTCTTAGTCGTCCCGTCAGTTTGGTCAGACGCCACTCTTCTCACCTGGGTTTCCTTCTCCTGGAGGTAGCGCCGGTAGTTCTGTTGACTGTCACACGTGGTCGGTTCTCCGGGGACTCTTCTTCCCTGGGTTTCCTTCTCTTGGTGGTAGCGACTGTCGTTCTGTTGACTGTCAAACGTGGTCGGTTCTCCGGGGACTGTTCTCAGCTGTGCCTCCATCTTCTGGAGGTAGCGCCGGTAGTTCTGTTGACTGTCCAACGATTCCGTGCAGTTGACGGCCAGCGCGTTGTGTTGGTCGGCTCCCAGTTTACCCCAGTCCTGGTAGTCGGAGTACGGCCCAAAGTCCAGGAACTCCTTGACCTCCGCGTCAGACTCGCTGCTCCGGATGTCGGAGCCGGACTGCGACGCTAGCCGCTTGTACGCCTCGAACTCCGACGACTTGGTCAGGTCGTAGAACAGTTTTCCGAGGTCTTCGACGACGCGCGAGTCCTCTTCCGTATCACTGCCGTCGGACTGGAAACAAACGTTTGGGGTTTTCACGGCACTTGCCTCAGATTTGTTGTGTTTAAAGAATGTAACTGTGGCCAAGTGGTTGATACACTGAACTGTCATTCGGGAGACCGGGGTTTGATTCCCGCCATTGGAAACCACGGATAAACCCTGTCAGGATGGTCGACCGTGGCGGGAATCGAACCCCGGTCTCCCGAATGACGGTTCAGTGTGTTACCACTCAGCCACGAGGCTCGGTGATATAGATCTATGTTGAAAGCACTCACCTTGGTGGAGTTGGATGCGGCCAGGTCTAGGACGATGGACGACAGGACCTTCTCCACGTTGTCAGACTCAAGGTAGTCTTCCTTGTTGAAGTGCCTTGCGTACGTCTCAAACTCCTTGGACCGGATCACCTCGATGATCTTACGACCAAAGTTCTCCCGGAGCGCTCGGCTCTCCTCCGGTTCCCCCGACTCCTGGACAAACAGGCTGGGTTACTACCGTGAAACCTCGTTAATACGAAATAGAAGGGAACAAAGAAAAATGATTTTGATTCATAAAAATTCGGATTAGCCAAAAAAAACTTTTGTTCCTCGAAAATCATCACTCTTCCCTCTTAGAATTTAGGCCTAGTCTGTTTCATATCGCGGGAGAGGAAGCTATGCGACCGGACGGTACATAGAAACCGTTGCTAGGGCCTCAATCACTGTCATTAAGAATGAACATTAAGAATTAACATGAAGAAATATCAGAAAAGCACGTGGAGAAGCATTTTTAGATTTCATCGCTTTCATAGCAATTGCTATTTTTACATGTCTCTACCTATCGTACAGTGAAAAGAATGATATTTCACATGATAGTGTATTAGTTTCATGAAAGAGGAGAAAGGGGAAGAGTCCCCAACTATTTAAATACAATATCGCAGCTCCGATTCGTACTTCTACTCGGGTCTTGTCTCCCTGTACTGTCACCTTGTCAAATAACGTTTTCGTTGTACGCGAGATTTTTCGCCCAAGAGATTTTTGGTGTGAGAAATTTGCTGATTTTCGGAGACTATACCAAGTCGAAACGACAATAACTCCGATGACGCGGTATCGCATGAGATAGACTGTACGCGATATCGCGTGAGATAGACTGTACGCGGTATCGCATGAGATAGACTGTACGCGATATCGCGCGAGAGACTAACCGCTACGCTGCGACGCCTGTCCGACCGGGCGCAGGAGCCGGAGCCCTCGCTGTGACTGCTCGACCCCGCGATCTCGCCGCACGACCCGCGGATCTGCTGCAGGTTCTCGCGCAGAGCCTCGTACTCGGGCGCCAGGTCGTACCGCTTGCTGGAACTCATCGGGACGCGGCGATAACGGCGGGGAGTTGGCGGGAATTTTGGTTGCTATGGAAATACAGTTTATTGTCGACAATGTTCACATGATGTGATTGCTAAACAGAATGTGACGGATTGTTAGTATTCAATTGTTGAGACTTTCTTGTTTTGTTTATCGGATTTCTAATAAGTTTAGGATGTCTGTTAGGTTAGGTTAGTTGATTAAGCTTGGGAATTTTGGTTGCTATGGAAATAGAGTTCATTGTCGACAATGTTTAAGTAATGTCATTATTAGACAGGATGTGGCGTATTGTTGATAATTTTACTCTCAAGGATTTCTTGGCTTGTTTGTAAAAGTGGCAAATAAGTTCAGGATGTCTGTTAGGTTAGGTTAGTTGATTAAGCTTGGGAATTTTGGTTGCTATGGAAATACAGTTTGTCTTCAACAATTTGCATGTAATGTTATTATTGGACAGGATGTGAGATATTGTTGGTAATTCAACTGTCGAGGATTTCTTGGTTTGTTTACGAAGGATCTATGATCCATTCTGCCTCACCTGACGCCCATGTGGCCAGTGTTTAGTTCTCCTGGTCCCTTGAAACACCAGAGATAGAGGTCTCTATGTTTTACCACTCTTGAAATGTGAACTTCAACGATAGCTATTCCTGGTGTTAATGTCGTTGCTCTTTGTTCCAGCCGACGTCCCCCCCGTGCCCGGCAAGAAGCCCCTCGTCTCGCTGACGGCCAAGAAACCCGACCGCGTCGCCGTGGTGGTCCCGTTCGGCGACGCCCCCGACGGCGCCGGCCCCAGCCGCCCCTCGCCCGCCCCCCTCCCCTCCGAGTTTGACAGCGTCGAGCGCAGCGCCATGCTGAGCCACCCGACCGCGTCGCGCGCCAAGGCCCCCGGGCGCCGCCTCCCCTCGTCCGCCCCCCCCAGGGACGAGGCTCACGGCCTGACCAACGGGGCCGCGGAAGGCGCGGACGAGGAGCCCAAGAAGCTGTGGGAGAAGAACAAGGCGCCGTGGATGGAAGAGCTGCGGAAGAACCAGGCGCGGAAGAGCGCTGACGCCCCCGCGGCGGTGACGGCAGCGCGGAACGGGGCGAGGCCACAGTCGATGTACGGCGACCTGAGCAACCTGGGGGCCAAGCCCGGTACTAGCCCGCCGGGCAAGGCCGTCACCGTCCCCCCGACCAAGTTCAGCCGGGCGCCGACGGTCACCAAGACAACGATAGAAGTCGGCCCGGACACGAGTGTGGGCAAGAGAGAGACGGGCGTCAGGATCAACAACGGTTCGCCAGACGCTAGTGCGATCAAGAGAGACGGCGTGATCGACGCGAGCGTGGGGAAGAGAGACAGCATGATCGATGTGACCAACAAGAGAGAGGGCGTTACCAACGCTAGCGCTGTCAGGAGAGAGAGCATGAACGACAGAGAGAGCGTGAGTGACGCTAGTACAAGAAAGAGAGAGAGCGTGATCGAAAGAGAGAGCATGAACGGCGCGGCGGACAAGACAGAAAGCGTGGCAGACCTGAGAGCGCTCGTCCTGAAGCTCCAAGCGAGCGTTCAGCAGCAGAACGAGGCGTTCACGCAGGCCCTGCTCGAGCTGACGGCTCGGCTAGACGAGGAGACGAGCAAGCGGATACAGGTGGAGCAGCAGCTCAACAAGCTCACCGACCTGGTCACGCAGGTGTAGCGCCACTGGTAGCTCACGGACTCTTTTAACGCCACTGGTGACGTACAGGTGATTCAGGTCTAAGCCACTGGTAACTTACGGACTTTGTTAACGCCGGTCTAACGTCGCAACGTACGGTTGCCTCTATCTAGCGCCACTGGCAACGTACGGACTCTAAGCGCCACTGGCAACGTACGGACTTGCGTGTTTCAACTCTTGTTCTGTGATGAAACGTCTTCGTTCTCCGCAAGCGATCCAGCGATCTACAGTTTTATTTGTTTACATCGCAACGTTAAATCAAGATACTTTCCGCTGTCAAAACAATCCATGTACGACAACCAGACGACTTGGAACTTTCTCGTCCGTTCCATTGTGATACATAATCATTCCCGCGTCTCTCACGATCATTGATCCGTAGATCTATCATAGATCTATATCACCGAGATACGTTACTCAACGGCAAGAAGGCATACATATTTGTGTCTCGGCAGTAGCTTCACACCGCTTTACAAACCAAGAAGTTTCCCACATATTAGACGTATATTGGTGATAATATAGAATGCCTTGCTTGGATTCTATTTGTAAATGTCCAATATGGCCAGCTAGATTGGAACGAGCATATGTCGCTATCGGCTGCAGTAGTAACGTATCTCGGTGAGGTGTTATATCTATGACAATATAGAATGCCTTGCTTGGATTCTATTTGTAAATGTCCAATATGGCCGGCAAGATTGTAACAAGCATATGTCCCTATCGGCTGCAGGAGTAACGTATCTCGGTATCTCTGATCGGACGCTGTTCCCGCCCTCGATTGCGTTTGTCGGCACGAGGTCGACCAGACGAGCATACGTAGAGCGATACGACTGTTTTTGTTTTATACACAAGTCTTCATATCCGGCAACTTGACGAACGGCTGAGAGCGAGCGGTTGGGAGTTTGTGAACGTCAGTGTTTGTATCGGATAGCACATCTAGACAACTTTCGAACGGTGTGAGGTCTCAACATTCTACGAGATACGGAGGAAACGCAGGTATTTCTGATGCCTTCAAGATATCTCTATTCAAAGACATTGTTCAACGGAAACAGTTCAGCCCTTGTTGATCCGGAATGCAAGGAACTGAATAAAAAAATCATTCCGATTTATGAAAATTTAGATCAAGAGTCGATTTAGCGGAATATCAGTTTTTTGGTGATAACTTTTCAACATTATGAGATATCGAAATTCTAATAAGCGAGAAACGCAGATAATTATAAAAGCTTCAAGATGATGTAATTGTAAATCATAACTATTGAAGTCATGTTGAATAACTGTCGAGCGTATACAGCTGAATATATGTTTTTTTAGCTGGATCTCTATACATTTTACGGTTATGCGACACGACTTGAATAGTTACTACTTATATCATCTTGAAGCTATTATAATTATCTGTGTTTCTCGCTTATTAGAATTTTGATATCTCATACCGTTCAAAAGTTATCACCAAAAAACTGATATTTTGCTAAATCGACTCCCGTGGACTCTTAACCAAAAAAAAAAATCCTTTTCCACGAAAATCATCTCGCTTTTCGGTTGGATTTGACGCAGTTTCGTATTGCGCGCGCGCGAGAAAGCTATGCCACACGTGAGACAAACCGACCACTTCACTGATCGTGTCCACTCGGCTAGCTCGGACAGCGCGCTTCCATCGGCGCTCGGCCGTCCCGAGTTCTTTCGCACGAGTGTTCCGAGCTCAGTCTCGTGCTCGCCAGGGTCGGAGCGCACTCGAATGACACACCGAAGAAGCCAACAGTTCCTATTCTTATTATCGGCGTATTCTCACGCGTCAGATATAAAGTATGGAAACTGGGAGAATAATAATCAATTCAAAGAATTCAATCAATCTATTTCAAATTATCCAATCTGAAAACAATGAAAGGGGGTCGAAATATCAGTTTGAATAACTGTTTAGCTGGAATTTGTATTAACCATACTGATTATCATTGAAGTGCTTATACATTCAGCCATAGCCTTAATTGGGGAACAATGATTTTGTATCAAGTTTCGATGTTATTAAAAAAAAAAAAACATTGCCGTGAACCAACTTTAAGTTCGAAATATATCAAATTTTAGATTAACCGAGTTTAGATCAACGAGGGTTTTCTGTACAGCTAAAAAATATTAAAAATCTCCGCTGTATGCGCTCGACAAATCACGCGATATCAGATTTAACTAGTTTATAAATACTCACACCGTATTGATGGTAGTAAAAATATTTGAGTTTCCCCTAGTGTCAGAATTTGATATCTCATACCGTTCAGAAGTTATTACAAATAAAACGATATCTGGCCAAATCGACTCCCATGTGATCTTGAAAGTACACCGTGTATTCTAATCTGATTTGATTCGACGTAAGCCTAGTTTATTGCTATGGAAACGAAATGGGTAAATTCAAATTTTTTAAATTCATCATTTCATAATGTATGATCGTGAGGATTGATAGCTGAACGTAGAACGCCTTCGACCTCCAATGAGGGAGGTTTGTACGATTCTGACGACGATATTCGATCTTGGAATATATTCGAGATTCGTACGAGCTCGAAGTAGAACGTCTGGCAGACCTCTAGTGAGGGAGGTTCGTACGATTCCGTCGCTTCGATACATTCGTTTGTTACTTTCATCATTCAATTGACGTAGATTTGAGATATTATTTCTGCTCACGGATATATTGGTAGTTCCACTATACTTGTATCCACGGAGAAGAGGGTCCTGTACCAGCATAATAAACACAAATATCACTGCTATATTTGTGTAGCTGCGGACATTTTTAGGTTATGTTGTTTCAAAATGAGGTTCATGATTAAATACTTTCTTTTTTTTTTAATAACATCTTGACTTGATACAAAATCATTGTTCCCCAATTAAGGCTATGGATGAAAGGTAGGATCGTTTGGACGGGGCACCGCAAGGGCGATCTTACCACCCCATTTTGATCAGATAGAAGTATTTCAGCTTCCAAACGTCCGGATTGATCATTTGATTAGTGGACAACCTTCTTCTCTAGTGGACAGAAGTACAGCGGCGCTATCGGAGAGTGGAGTACAGGTAGTTGACGGTCTGTTAACCGCTAGAGACCTTCTCTGAGCCTCGTGGCTCATCTCGTACGTCTGTCTGAGAAAACGAAAGTGGTCAATTGGGTTTTTCTTAAAGATACGGACATTATGCTCATACGTATTTATTATAGAAAGATGAAGTTTATTTTACAAGGTCGTGCATTTTTTACAAGTGAAAGGGTTTTGTGTAATTATTTTAATGTCTATTGTATTCCATGTAAAGTGTGTATTTCCTCTACTAGTCTGAGGCAAACCGGTTACTCTGATGAACTCCCGAGTCAGTCCGAGGCAAACCAGTTACTCTGATGAACTTCCGAGCAAGTCTGAGGCAAACTGTTTACTCCGATGAACTTCCGAGTCAGTCCGAGGCAAACCGGTTACTCTGATGAACTTCCGAGCAAGTCTGAGGCAAAATGTTTACTCCGATGAACTTCCGAGCAAGTCTGAGGCAAACCGGTTACTCTGATGAACTCCCGAGCCAGTCTGAGGCAAACCGGCTACTCTGATGAACTTCCGAGTCAGTCTGAGGCAAACCGGCTACTCCGATGAACCTCCGAGCAAGTCTGAGGCAAACCGGCTACTCCGATGAACTTCCGAGCAAGTCTGAGGCAAACCGGCTACTCCGATGAACTTCCGAGCAAGTCTGAGGCAAACCGGCTACTCCGATGAACTTCCGAGTAAGTCTGAGGCAAACCGGCTACTCCGATGAACTTCCGAGCAAGTCTGAGGCAAACCGGCTACTCTGATGAACTCCCGAGCCAGTCTGAGGCAAACCAGTTACTCTGATGAACTCCCGAGTCGATCGCTTTTCCGATCTTCATTTCGATGCGTTTCCTTCGAAACGCATTCCAAGTGAATCCTGCTTTCGATATTTCTACTTTGTGGTTGCTGTGCGTAATAACCGCCGCCAGCTTCATCGAGGTGGCACTCGGTTAGAGCACATTCTCGTGTGACATTCCCATTGGTCGAGCACACTCTCGTGTGAGGCGCACCAATCAAACGGCTCGGTTTGTAAGCGTGGCGCCCTGATTGGCCAGCGTACGCGCTCGTGTGAGGCGCACCAATCAAGCGGCTTGGTTTGTAAGCGTGGCGCCCTGATTGGCCAGCGCTCGTGTGAGGCGCACCAATCAAGCGGCTTGGTTTGTAAGCGTGACGCCCTGATTGGTCAGCGTACGCGCTCGTGTGAGGCGCACCAATCAAGCGGCTTGGTTTGTAAGCGTGGCGCCCTGATTGGCCAGCGTACGCGCTCGTGTGAGGCGCACCAATCAAGCGGCTTGGTTTGTAAGCGTGGCGCCCTGATTGGCCAGCGTACGCGCTCGTGTGAGGCGCACCAATCAAACGGCTTGGTTTGTAAGCGTGGCGCCCTGATTGGCCAGCGTACGCGCTCGTGTGAGGCGCACCAATCAAGCGGCTTGGTTTGTAAGCGTGGCGCCCTGATTGGCCAGCGTACGCGCTCGTGTGAGGCGCACCAATCAAGCGGCTTGGTTTGTAAGCGTGGCGCCCTGATTGGCCAGCGTACGCGCTCGTGTGAGGCGCACCAATCAAGCGGCTTGGTTTGTAAGCGTGACGCCCTGATTGGTCAGCGTACGCGCTCGTGTGAGGCGCACCAATCAAGCGGCTTGGTTTGTAAGCGTGACGCCCTGATTGGTCAGCGTACGCGCTCGTGTGAGGCGCACCAATCAAGCGGCTTGGTTTGTAGGCGTGGCGCCCTGATTGGTCAGCGTACGCGCTCGTGTGAGGCGCACCAATCAAGCGGCTTGGTTTGTAAGCGTGACGCCCTGATTGGTCAGCGTACGCGCTCGTGTGAGGCGCACCAATCAAGCGGCTTGGTTTGTAAGCGTGACGCCCTGATTGGTCAGCGTACGCGCTCGTGTGAGGCGCACCAATCAAGCGGCTTGGTTTGTAAGCGTGGCGCCCTGATTGGCCAGCGTACGCGCTCGTGTGAGGCGCACCAATCAAGCGGCTTGGTTTGTAAGCGTGACGCCCTGATTGGTCAGCGTACGCGCTCGTGTGAGGCGCACCAATCAAGCGGCTTGGTTTGTAGGCGTGACGCCCTGATTGGCCAGCGTACGCGCTCGTAGAGGTGAGATTCCGACAAGTCTTCTAGATACTTCCAAGTGGTGTTGCCTCGACAGGTTAAAGCACAGCCACCGAGATGCCCAAACATGCGTTTCAATACAACGAACAACCTGTAATTCAAATAAGCTGGCTCAATTCATTACACAAATAACAATGTTGATCAAATAAATTCTTTGTTTGCAAATTGTGCCATGCGTCTGTTTATCAATGTACATATGCGTCAGGATTGGGATATATTTTTATGCTGATTTATTTTTGTCGTATTGGCGTACGTGTATGTATAGTAGTCATAGTTGCCAATAGATCTGTTTGTTTGTGTTGCACCAACCTGCAATAAAGTGTCGCTGGTGCAGGAAGGAAGTGGCTCATAGTACGGGTTTTGTGCAGGAAATGATCCCTAAATGTCGAGGTACAAACAAACACGAAAGTGCCGATTTCAACGGTACCTAGACGCGAATTTGGAAATGGAAGCAGATCCGTTGATAAAGAACGAGATTGAATGTCGTGGAATGTCATTGATGAATATTTAATATTTTCAAATGTTGACAAGTCTTAGAGCTAAGGTAGCTTAATGGGTTAAACCTTCTTGAACATCAACATTAATGCCAAAGTCATTTAATTAAAATCGTGGAGAAGTAATTGTGTATATTAACTTAACTTGCTTGAAAATGATGACAATCCTCATTCAATTGGATATTTTTCAATTTCATCCGACAATTTGATTTTGGCGCCTGCTATCTCGCACTGGACGTTGCACCACCTGAACTAGTGCTAGCGAACTCGGACAAACAAACACGAAAGTGCAGGACAAACCAACAGAACTATTCAAGACGCATCTTGCCATTGAATTATTAACAGGAAGTCCGAGCGTCGAACGTTGCGGTCGGTCGTTACAACTCGAGCGAAATGTCTTGAGTTTAGGTGGTTTCTGTCGAACAGTACGAGGTGCTGAAACTCTGGTTTGTTTCAATCTTTTAATGTTACGGACTGTAACTAGACGTACAGGCCTACTTTCAGATGTTTAAAACTGAAACGTACGTACGTTTCAGTCATCGAAAATCTATTTTCCATCAACAGTATATTGTAACTTACGATTACGATCGCATAAAATGGTCGATCGAACGACATTGAAATGCATCCTCAAGAAAATATACTTAAACTACGCACTAAAACTAGAACTACGCACTAAAACTAGAAGACTGTGCAGAAAAACTCCACATACAGTCCATTGAAAAATTAACGCTAAAATTTGTGTACATTTCAATTTAGGGTGAGAAACATTTTACATAGCCACGTGTGTTTTTGTATCGCATTTTTTCATTCTCCGTTCCATATCTACTCAGTACTACAAATAAATGTTCCGTCGGCTTGAAACTAGTAGAAACGGAGCACTGAATCTAAAACCGCTCGAGTCATTCCTCCGACCGCAACGCTCGATGACATCTCTTCTGTAATTAGATTAATCATGCTGTAAATTTGTACATGTTTTAATATTACGACGGTTCGATCGCGACGTTGTATTCGACGCGTCGTATCCGCGACGCCCAAACGAGTACACGTCACGCTTCGACGGAACACTTCCCAGCATATCGTAGGTTAGTCGACGAGAGTCGCGGCGCAAGATATTGTGTCGAGACGTTGCTACGTAATCAAAGGAATAACATTCCAGTGGTTTAATTGCCGGTTAAAATGTGAACCCGCTATACTGACAGTGTTGATAATTTGACAGACAAAATTGTGGAACTATTTTTATGCGAAAAGCCATATTACTTGACACCATTGTTTTTACTATTTATTTTATGGTTGTATTTACAGATTTATACGTAGTATTTTGGTACAGTGAACGTTCGTGTGGTATTATGTCTTTGATTATAGCTATCGTACCTTGGGTTACAGCTATATTGTATTGTACCTTGGATTATAGCTAGCCTAGGAGACGTCCTGAAATTACGTCACAGCTTAGGGGAGAGGGGGGTTGTCAAGATTTGTGATAAGGGAGGGGGGCAACTGTGTGATGAACCATTTTTTTTTACTTCTCAAGAGGCAAACTTGAAGAAATGAATATTTTGATTTGGTAACTTTATTGTACCTTTGCCACCTGTTAATTTCAATTTTTTTGTTTTTGAGAATTTGTGACATATTTAAAGGGGGGAGGGTAATAGGTTTTGTGACCAACTGTGACATGGGAGGGAGAGGGGATTCAAAGTGGCCTAAAAAGTGTGACATAATTTACGGACGTGCCCCCCCTACCTTAAATTATAGCTATCCTACCTTGAATTACCAGAGCTGTGCAGCCAGTCACATAGTAAAACAGAAATCTGCGACCTCGGTTCAAGCTACACTAGTTTCTTGTACCACATCAAGCGTGGAAGATTCAGTTTGGATTATATACTTCATAACCTGTTCACGCATAAAACAGAAAAGCAAAAAATAAGGGGGAGCCTGAAGAGCAAATACTGCCACTGGAATAAAGATACTATCAAGACTGAACTTGGCTTGGCATGTTTACTTAGAAAGAGGATGTGCTCATTCGAGGAAACGATCATAATCTAACCTAAAAACCCTAACAACAGCACATCTGTGTTCTAACCAATTCCCCGAGAAAGTAGCTTGCTACAACATCCCTACACGCCAAGCCCTCCTTCACTCTTAGTAGTATCGCTATTTCAGTATTCGCTCTTCAGCGCACCCAAAATATGTGTACAGATAATTTTGGTTCGCATCATTTCTTCTGTCTGCAATGAAGCCTTCTTCAAAGAATTCGCTCAAACGTGGGTAAAAACAGTACACTACTCGATCGAGTAAACGTTCAGAATTGCAGTAATCCGATTAGCAATGTAATTTGATCTTCATTCGCCGCGCAAAACGGAAAGATCCAACAGTTCACCGTCATGGTTACGCAGCTCTGGAATCATGGGTACGATAGCTACAGCTCGAGATCTTGATAATACTTGTAACCATAGCAACACCAGTTGTACTTATGTTCACGAGAGATGGCCTCCGTCTTCAAACAAGACAAACTTACAAATAGCACTCATTACAAACATTCTGAACATCCGATGCTTTACGAGTTGGTCGTGACGATATCAAAGCAGGCTTTACATGGCGAGTGCGGAGCGGCCATATTGGAATATCAGCCAATCAGGGTAGTGCGGACAGGCGGACAAGAGTTGAGCTGGGTTCTACTTGTGCGGATCAAAGTATTTCGGTTTCAAACAAAAATCCAGTAGATATTTTGTTTTGTTTCCGTTGATGGAGTAGTCAGCTTTTACTTCCACGCTTCTGTTTTACAGTAGTAAAAATGGTGTGCAATATTTGGATAATAACAAAGGATAGCAATTACACAAAATCAAATCCGCTTCGCACCGCTCGTATGAAGCCTGCTTTCTAGTAAAATACGTCCCAAAAAATCACGCTAACCTCAAAATTGGTTTCGTCGCAGCTAAACGAACACAACAGTCCCTCGTTACGTTAGGCAATTCTCGTTGAATACGAGTACATGTATCATAAACTAGCTTGTATCGTTTCGTTGATAGTTATCGTTTCAATCAAACGTTTGCACCAATTTTGTATTGTAAAAATCATCTACCGGTACTTAAAAAAAAGAAAATAATAGTTATAGCCGCAATTGTACAAAGAAGTTGTGTGGAGGGAGAAACGCCAAGCTCACTGCCGACGTGGGTTGTTGAAAGAATAAAATAATTGTGATTAAGCAGAAAAAATAACATTCTAAATAAGGGTGTACAAAATTAATATATATATTATTAAATAATAAGCCTTATATTGAATAAGAAGATAGTTATTGTGTTACTAATACTGAAATGCATTCCAACGAAATAGTATGACATTCCAAAACTGAACAGAACGTTTTTGTATGGAATTTTGTATGAAATATTGTATGGAAATGTGGGATTGTAATGCTGTAAATGTATTGAGAAAGATTTTTTGCAGTTGCTTATTAAATCTTTGAAAATATAGTTTGTTGATGATTTTCGATTGTCCGCGTTACACGATGTGAATTTCCTTTTCCGTGTTTTTTTTCTACTTTTTCCAACTTTTACCGTCTTCTTATTTTAATTCTGAATCGGTACAAATTTGATGCATCGTTCCCGGATCCATCGTTTTCATGCTTCTATAATCTATTTTTTCCGACACAATTCTCTCCAATATACTATTTTTTCAAATTTTCCTGGATGAATTGTTTTCTTGGTCCCTTGAAGAATGATATAGGTAAGAGATTTTACTGTATGCTACACAATTTCCAAACACAATTTTCTGCCAGGGTACATTTATTCATGTATTCTCATCGCCGTAAAGGAATTAATAATTGATAGGGAAAAAAATTGTGTTAACAAATTGTGAAGATTAAAGTAATAATTATTATTATAAGCTAAGAAATGAAGAACATTTCCACAGGTAATTTTGTTGGGGGAAAATCTTATTTCCTCTATTTTTCTTTCCTTCCAAATCTACATTCTTTTATACATTTGTGAGTGGGATTCGATCTGGAACTAAATTTAAGTCGTCCCCGGTCTCTATATAAGGCAAAAAATTCCCACCAAGGGGATCTCATGAGATATAATAACTCATCATGAGATATAATTGATCATAAAACTTGAACAGTGCCAGACATCACAATATGCAGATAGTTAAAAATGTTATAAATGTGAAAATGTTATATAATATCAAAGGTGGAAAGATCACTTGAATGTAACAGTAACGCTCAATATCCCTGCCAACTATTTACATACGAATAACATGTAACATATTATGTACGTTCATTATGGATCAACAATATTTCATGAGATACTTCTCTCAATGATCAATACAAAGCAGTTTCAATACAAAAATAATTATGTTTATCCAGATTCCAGAGAGCCACTGTGAGAACTATGAATGTTATCAGATATTTCTTCTGATTTATTATTCTACTTTCAATGAAATTACTGATCTAGTTCTAGTTTGACCCATCTTATAACAATCTAAATTATTCCAATTGATAAAGAAATTATTATTATCGTTTATATGCCTCATTGACATTGGAAATGATACACAGTGGGTCAGTCCCCCTTAAATTCTAAAGACTAGCAATTGACCAGGAGAAATCCGTCTCTACGTAAAACGTCAAGAACGGAGGTCAAATCAATGTTTAGATCATTAAATTTATACTTTAAACATTTCCTGAAAGCCCCCGATCTCACTTCTCGCTACAATTATGACGCATGCCTAACAACTTCCCCGAATCCCTGACGCTGCGACGAGAGCGAGAGAGACAGAGCGTGCTCGACCAATCAGTGACGACAGAGAGAGAGACAGAGGATGGCCGACCAATGAGCGACGTCCGTTGAGAGGAAGGGAGATGAGTCACTCTTGAGGTATAGAGGACTGACTGCTTGTTCTACCAGCCAGTCTTTCACAGTGATTCAACATTCCAGCAGCAGTTGATCGTAAGTACTTGACGTCTGTTATTATAACTGCCTTCTGAGACGTGTGGTCGAGTGGTTAGCATACTGAACCAGCATTCAGGAGACCGTGGTCAATCATCTGACAGGGGTTTTTCGTGATTTTGTCAATACTGGGATGGTTCCAAAAACAGGCCACGACTGAAAATAACATGTCATCTCACTTAACATTATTATTGTGTTCACATCTGCCTTCTGAGACGTGTGGTCGAGTGGTTAGCATACTGAACCAGCATTCAGGAGACCGTGGTTCGATTCCCGCCATGATCAACCATCTGACAGTTTTTTTTGTGGTTTTCCTATGTCGTTCAGGTCAATACTGGGATGGTTCCAAAAACAGGCCACGACTGAAAATAACATGTCATCTCATAAAACATTCAACGACGCCAATAGATCTTTGACATCAGTATACAGTGCGTCGCTGAAATCAAATCTGAATGAATAAAAAAATCATCAGTATTAGAATTTGTATAACTCTTTGAAAGTTATCACAAGAAAAATGGTATTTCATTAAATCGACTCCCATGGACTCTTGAGCTTAGCTTACTGTAAATTCAACCCACTAGTTATGTCATATTGTTGAAGTAGGTGGGTTATTTCTACTAGTTGACTTTTCCAATAGACCTAGTTCAACACACAGACGTCGTGCTGGCTTGTTTACCTTGAGAGGCCTCAGCTAGCTCGTTAGTCTGGACTTAATCACGTCTTAACCCGAGAGTTCCATTAACTCGACGGTTAAGCGGCTAATTGCACGATATGCCGAGAGACGGGAAACACTTACTGCAGCTTGTAACGTCTGACCCTGAAGGATAAAGACGATCACCTCATAGGAGTCGATTTAGCCAAATACTGATAACTTTTAAACGAGATGTCAAAACTGTAGTAACTTACTTGTAGTAGGCTAATTTGTAGTTTTTTTTTTTAATAACATCGAAACTTGATACAAAATCATTGTTTCCCAATCAAGGCTATGGATGAAAGATTGGATGAAAATTTATATGTAGTAATTGTAATTCGACTCTGGTATACTCTAGAACTCTACACACCTTGACGCATATATAATAACTTATACTTCATTGTTGGGCAAATATCGAATCTAGAAAGCAGTGAATCTTGGCAGGCTTCTGTCAAGTGACGTCACTCATTGTTGAAAGAGACAGACAACAATGTGCACCAGTTGGAATTGACCAATCACAATATTTGGTAGTCCACCAGTTCGCTGTGTTGCTATGGTAACTATAGGCTTCTGTCAAGTGACGTCACTCATTGTTGAAAGAGATAGACAACAATGTCCAACAGTTGAAATTGACCAATCAGAATGTTGGGTAGTCCACCAGTTCGCTGTATTGCTATGGTATCGATTGTTTGTCATTTGTTACGTGCCAGAAGCCTATTGACGACTCGCAGTCTCCGCCCCCATGACGTCACAAATCATACCATCCAATCAACAGGGCTGTTAGAACTGTAGTCAGATTCAAATATCCAATCAGGGTATCTTCAAATGACCACAAATGATATAGATCCAACTGGCCGACTGGTGTAGCCACGCGCCCACGCCTATTTCGAATAGTCAATTATTTATATATCTAACTTATTTGATAAATAAAAACTGTTCATTGAATTATCTTCTTCAAAATGGTTGATTCGAATTGCATACAAAATCGTAGAAGTGTGTATCATTCATGTGTAAACATTCAGAGGATTTTTTTTCTGAGAGATTTTATTTTTCAAATTTTCTTGCCCAGCCCGATCTTATGAGGGTTTTAGAAACTTTGAGATGATATTTCTCAAAACTGGTTTGATCGATTCAACCCAAATACTATGCAGTTCTAAGTTGGATAAGTTTGCGTGTACACTAAAAGTTTCATGTCGATCAGTCAAACCGTGCGACCTGTGCAGTGCTTACAAACAAACAAACAAACAAACAAAACCCTATAGGAGAAGGATGGATCGCACATCCAATTATGAATCTACAGTATTTCATCTAAGATGAAATGATGTGAAACAGTTTGACTACAATACGTTCCAACGTTCAGTCATTGCGATCGTTCATATGTTAGGTTGGCACTGAAAATGTTACGCTGTAGGTAGGTCCCCCTCAAACATGTTCCATTGTTGTCAATTTTATTGATATATTTCGTCTGTTATATTCGATTCAGAAGTAGATTTTATTGGCATTGTTAGAGTCGGAAATATAGAATAGCAATCGTATTTATACATTGAAATCAAACATCATTTCTAGTGCTAAATGAACATCCACTACTAATTGTATTTCAACAAAGTTGCGTGTTTGACATAAATTACTTCGACTGACATTTCCTTCTCTTGTTTTGATACAATAATAACCAACATTATTGTGTAACGCTTCGTAATTTTGTATCAAATAATAATAATACAAACGCAATACAGCCTTCAATACGTGTGAGCCACGAGAGATGAAGGTTCCGAGCGACCGTCCCTCCTATCCCACACCACTAATGCACGGGTGGTTCGAGCCTTCATCTCTAGTGGGTGTTCATTGCGCAACACCAGTCTCGCCTCAAGTGGTGTTAAAGACTTGGTGTAGAATGTGATTAAGGTCAAAGGTCAATAATCACGACGTTATCAGCTGATTGTGACGCGTGAAATCCTTGTTATGTCATTGGGCGAGACTGTGTGATCTACGTCTTAACACAAAACCCAGAGAAGACAATTCATAGTTAATTGAATTTAATTATGACAGTTAAGTACTGATCTAGTTTTGGTAGGGTTTTTTTATTTTTATTTTTTAATAGTAGTAGTGTTTATTCCTTTAACCCTCTTTCGAGGAAATCGGTGCACAATTTTACAATATAACTTATAAATAGCATTACAATTATTGAATATGGCAGTAAGTCATCATTTATAATTTATCAACGAATTAGTAATTCTTCAAGAACGTATTTTATAACTAGGAAAACGCGTTATGTGTTGCCGCGTTGATGGATGAGCTGGAACATATTAACTTATCTTTGGATTGGTTATTATATATATATATATATATATATATATATATATATATATATATATATATATATATATATATATATATATATATATATATATATATATATACATATACACCTTGAGATCCAAACCATTACATCACTGCCATCCTATTTCCCGATTAATTTCTATGATGATGAAGAGAATTTGTTTTAATCGTTTACAATTAATTGGTGATACCTGTTGCTTGGATGTAATTGGTTTCTTAATAGCTTTGAGTGATTTAAAGAATTACATTATATATTTTTTCACATCAAAACGGCTGATCCGATTTGAGTAAAAGTTCAGAATAATGTTTATCATTATTATATTGAAATTTCATGAGAAACTGAATTCTCTCAAAGGAAATATTTTTTACGAATTTTTTCCTCTGGGTTATTCTTACGGGATTTTTGAAAACTTTAAAATGAGTTTTCTCAGAAGTGGTTCAACCGATCACGCCTCAAAACTATAAAGTATAAAATTAGATGAGGACACTTGTGTATGCCAAGTTTCAACTGATATTAAATTTTTGTTTGACCTGTGGAGCGCGGAAAAAAGCACATTTTTCGAGTATGGTGAAATTATTCATAAAAATGAATAAAGAATGAAGAAATTATTATTATCATCATTATTACTATTTCTTGTGTGAATAAAATAAGTAATAATAATAATAATAATAATAATAAAATAGAAAATAGTAATAATAATTAATTTGAAAACAATCACGAAATATATTTCTGTGAAAATGGTCATCTGGAACTATTTTTTTTCAATATCATTTAAACTTGATACAAAATCCTTGTTCCACAATTAAGGCTGAAATATTAACAATTGATTATATCATCTTACTAAATACATTTATATAAATTTCATGTGGAAAGATTTTGTTACATCAGCCAAAAATCATAAGTCAAAATGTAAACAACATTTCTCACGCGGTGTTACTAATTCAACCTTGGCCCTAATTTATTCGACAACAATTAAGTGAGTAAATATTTATTTAGCCTGTTGCTACTTCAAAAAACACTTTACATTTCATAATTCATATAACAATAAGCCTACAATAAAAGACAGATAACTTTCATGATACTAAATATTAATAGTTACATTCAACAAACTTTGATACTCTGCCTTAAAAAACGCTATTCTATCTTCTAGTTTAATATCATTATCTAATCGAAAACTTTTTCTGTACGCGCAAACTTATCCAACTTGAAACTGTATAGTTTTTGGAATAAATCAATTCGACCAGTTTTGAGAAATATCATCTCAAAGTTTCTATAAGAACCCCATAAGATTAGGCTGGGCAAGAAAATTTGAAAAATAAAATCTCTCCAAAATTTTTTTCTCTGAATGTGTACACATAAATTACACTTCTGTATGCAATTCTAACAGAATTATGTTACCAAGATTCACTGCTTTCTAGATTCAATATTTGCCCAACAATGAAGTATATCATATGTGTCAAGGTGTGTAGAATACCAGAGTCAATAAAGTAGAAAGATAGAACTACTTCAACGACTCTGTTTATACCTTATTCAGATATCTCGCTCATCTTACAACGCACACGAAGCATTTGACTAGTAATAACAAATAAATGAGATAAAAATGAAACATCGAAGCAATATCATCAAAACTTGATACATAATCATTGTTCCTCAATCAAGGCTGTGAATGGAAGGTAGGATCGTTTGGACGGGGCACCACAAGGGCGATCTCACCACCCCATGTCATATTGTATTGTATAATCATACTATACATATGTATACCCATCAAATTGTATAATACATTAAATGTACAAATGTTTAATTACATGTAAATTTAATTGTGAATATTTATAATTGTTAACTGTAATGTAAATTCAATTGTGAATATTTGTGAAATATATTTTTCCGTACACCCTTATTAGGATTTATCCTGAAGGGTATCACAACTGTAAAGTTATTGGAAATAAAAAATTATTATTATTATTATTATTATTACAAAAATACATTCTGAGAAATCCTTGAATAGCATTAATTACAATTCTATTTTTAGACACATTCGGACTAGAAATGTCCGAAAACGGTCTTCTTGATTATAAAATTTTCACTACGTGAAAATGAAGTTGGCCCCACATGACTGTGTGCATTCATCTTTTTCAAATTTTATTTTATTCCTTTTTTTTTATAATGATATTCATATGTTTTTTGTTTTGTTTTTTCTCATTGTATATTTCATATATTGCACATTGTTTAGTATTATATTTTAACAATATTAATATTAATATATATTTTTTTTAATAAAGTGATGTTGTGTGTTTGTGCAGATAATCCAGTAGCGCGATGTCTTGGGTACTGCTTCTGTGCGCGTCTCTGAGCGTGCTAAGCGCGACGGTGAGCGCTCACTCGTACCACTTGGGCGCTTGCCCCTCGGTCGACCCGGTGCCCAACTTCAACATGGAGAAGGTAAGCGCAGCTCTGTTCTAGCTGCTTAGCTGTATTTGTCACATGGAATATATATTTTTATTTTATTTTATTTTCATTACACATTAAATCACACTTCATACATAATATACATGAGTATTCGAGCTCCCGGTGAGAATATCTCGTAGGGGAGCGAATATAATCAAGTAACATGGTGTATCCGTCGTGTCTTCTACGGAATGAAGTTATCAAAACACATATTACATCCAAAAACGAACATACATTTTAACCCTATCGTTATTGTTGATTATAAAAATACATTTTGAGAAATCCTTGAATAGCATTGATACAATTCTATTTTTAGACACATTCGGACAAGAAATGTCCGAAAACGGTCTTCTTGATTATAATATGTCATTGAAATTTACAATTAAGAATCTTAAAATTCTATGTGGCTCTGATATTTGACGTCACCAAGTGGGTAATTGTGGTTGGTGCTATTGATTTATCGTAATCACACTTTTTCAGGCTCATCATTATTTAAATGCGCAGCTTTGGTTATGACTGTCATTTTACCAATATTTGTTCTTGTCAAATCAATGTGTACATCATATAACTGGAGTTGAAATGGACAAGCATTTTCTTTCAAGAGTCCCTGGGAGTCTGTTTAGCAAAATATCAATTTTTCGGTGATAACTTTTGAACGGTGTGAGATATCAAAATTATAATAAGCGAGTAACACAGATAATTATAATAGCTTCAAGATGATATAAGTCAAGGGTAGAAAGTTTCTCCGAATAGAGTAACCAAGGGAACGTCCATGATTGATTGATTGGTGGTGTTTAGGGCGCTCAACGGCGTGGTTATCAGCGCCCGCAAACGTCCATGAATTATGTCACACTTTTTAGGCCACTTTGAACTGGCCCCCTCCCTCCCATGTCACAGTTGGTCACAAAACCTATTACCCTCCCCCTTTGAATATGTCACATATTCTCATACCTCCCCCCCTCTATCACTGAAAAAAAATGATATTAACAGGTGGCAAAGGGACAATAAAGTAAACAAATCAAAATATTAATTTCTTCAGGTAATTGCTTTTTGAGTAGTCAAACTTAATAATTATTTATAATGCATCTACTGTTTCTAGGGTGGGTATAAATATAAGAATCTATAAGAATGGCGCCAAATACATAGGACAAAAAATGGTACGTCACACAGTTGCCTGCCCCCCCTTGTAACACCTTGTCACAAATCTTGACAACCCCCCTCCCTCCCTAGGCTGTGACGTAAGTTATGGACGTCCCCCAACAGCAATGGTAACTTTCATCATTACGCTTCTTGCAGTGAAATAAAGCCAACAGCAATGGTATCATTTGTCAAACGCTTCTTGCAGTGAAATAAAGAACAACTACCAGTTTTTATGCCCCTGTAAAGGTTGCGCCCTGGTAGCCCACGGGCCGGCCCTGATCTGGTAGTTGGTTCTACGGTAAGAGATGTGACGTGCGTCTGTTTGTAATGTAATATATATGTTTATTAGCAGTAAGCTATTTACATAATTGAATTCACAGTACAGAAAATTCTATAAATAAAAAGAAAGTACAGTACCGGTATCTAGTTATTTATCACAATCACAATTAACTATTACTTACAGTTACAGATTCACACTTATTCTTCTAATAAGTAGATTTATCCTAAAAATTGGATTATTTTTCTCATACTCCTTAGGAATGATCTTTTTTTATTTTATCAACTTGCAACATTATCTTCTAAAACCACGTATTTTACTTAAATTCCTTACACTATCTAGTAATCTATTATAAATTCTCATACCTTTAACAAAAATTGAGTTATCCTATCCTTTATACACTGTTCTTATAATATTTATATTTTCCCTGATTCTAGTTCTATAGCTATGTGTATATTTATTTCAAACTATTGTGTTTCAGTTCCTGGGCAAGTGGTTCGTCGTGCAGAAGACGTCTACCGCCAGCAGCTGCCTGTACAACAACTACACGCGCACGTCCAAGCCCGGACACTACCTGTTAGAGCAAGTCAGCGAGCACTTTGTCCTCGGGCTAACCAGCGTCGACCACAAGTACCGCTACACGGGCGATCTCACCGTCAAGGACGCCTTAAACCCCGCCAAGATGACGGCACGCTTCCCTCTCAGTGAGTTCGCAGATCTATTTCGCCGAGATACTTTCAGGGTGTCTACAAGACTGGAAAACCTGTCAAAGTCAGGGAATTTAATAAATATGGAAAAGTCAGGGATTTTTTTTTCTGGAATTTTACTCCAAATGTGAAAAAATTAAAATTTTGATGATTAAATACCATTTTTAGTTGCTGCAAATATAAGTTCACAATTTGAAAAAATAATTCTTCAATTGTTTTGCCTAGCCTGATTTTTCAAATTCCTACTATAAAACCAAAATTGAATTTGTGAACAATTTTTCGTATATTATAATCGACGGGAAAGCCAAATTTCAGACTGGAAAAATATAATTTTCCATATCGAAAACCTGGTAAAGTCAGGGAATTTTGTAATGGAAAATCTGTAGACACCCTGATTTTACTCGACGTTAAAAAGGCGTACAGAGGTCTCGAGTGAGATTAATGTGACGTCAGGAGTTCCTCAGGGTAATGTGTTAGGTCCGATATTGTTTTATATATATATATATAGATGACTTGAGTAGAGTTGTTAATTTGAGAATAAGGTTATTTGCGGATGATTGCGTCTTATAGAGGGAAATCAATACAGAATAGATATTCTGATATTGAAGACAGATATTCAGGCAGACCTGGCGGCACTGAATTATTGGGTACTGTCGTACAAGATGGGGTTGAAGGCAGGGAAGTGCAAGGTAGTTACTTTTGGTAGGGCAAGAGGAAGGCTGGGTGTAGTGTGGGATGTAGGAGGGAAGACACTTGAGAACCAAAACGCGTGGCCGAGTAGTAACCCACTGAACCGTCATTCGGGAGCTCGGGGTTCGATTCCCGCCATGGTCGACCGTCCTGACAGGGGTTCTTTGTGGTTTCCCTCTGTCGTTCAGATTAATACTGGGATGGTTCCTTAACAACAGGCCACGACCGACTCCTTCCCACTATCCAAAAAACACCTGATAAAATAACCTTTATCATCTCATATATTATTCACCGACGCTAACAGATCATCAGTATAGCACATCGTTGAACCTTATGGCAATGAATGAATGGTCTAGAATTGTTAAAAGCGCGTATGTCTTTACAGGTGTGGCCGGCAGTGCGCAGTACACAGTCTTCATGACGGACTACGACAACTTCGCTGCGGTGTTCACGTGCCAGAAGCTGACATTTGCTCACCGCCAGTCGACGGCCATCTTGTCGCGCACGCCCCAGCTGGACAAGATGTACGTGGACAAGGTGCGGGCGCGCATGTCGAGCGCCGGCGTCGATCCGTTCGGCCTGAGCGTCATCAACCAGACGCACTGCGAGGGCATCGCCAAGCCAGACGGTGAGAACATCGCTGTAATCGGAATCAGGGTTGTGCGAGTTTGGAAATTTAAGTTCAAGTCGAGTTGAAGTTGAAGAAAAAAATGTTAGTCAGATATTCGTATATTAGTAGCAATCTCTGGACCCTAAAATTCGAAAAACAAATCATATTTTACGTTCGAAACAATACAAGTACAAAAATAAATTGAAAAAAATTGAACTCGACATTTTTACTTGATAATAGCATTAACCACAATTCTATTTTTAGACACATTCGGACAAGAAATGTCCGAAAACAGTCTTCTTGATTATAATACTTCATTGAAATTTACAATTAAGAATCTTGAAATTCGATGTGGCTCTGATATTTGACGTCACCAAGTGTGTAATTGTGGTCAATACTATAATAATAGGTCTAATGATTAATGATTATTAATTTATTTTTAACAATATACATTGTTGTAGAACATGTCAAATTGAAACGATAATACACTGTACATAGATACTTGACTCTTTAACGGTATCGCACGTACGCCTGCCGTTGCACAATGCCGCCCGCCACAGGTTATGCACGGATGAGATACGTTCTCAAAATGAGCTGAATGTAGGCATTTTTACCGACCGAGTGATACTTCACAGTTCATCAAGTTTTTGGTAGATGTCGTTAGTAGTTTGTTACCGATGATTTCAGTGGGTGCGTGCACAAATCCATTAAATAATAATCTAAGATGAAGAGATTCAACGAGGCTGTGTTTGTTGTCGAGGTTCTTAACAATAATGGCGGCGTCCAGTTGTGTCTACTAACTAACTATCCTGGTGGGTTTTTGGATGAGCGAAGTGAAGACTCAATTTCACCATACCCGAAAAAAGGTGAATTTTTTTTTTTTTTTTCGCGCTCCACAGGTCAAACGAAAATTCAAAATCAGTTGAATCTTGGCATACACAAGTGTCATTATCTAATTCGATACTGTATAGTTTTGAGGCGCAATCAGTTGAACCACTTTGGAGAAAACTCATTTTAAAGTTTTCAAAAATCCCACTAGAATAACCCAGAGGAAAATATTCGTAAAATAATTTTCATCCGAGACATTTCAAATTCTCAGGGAATTTTAATATAATAATAATACATATTATTCCGAACTCTCACTCAAATCGGATCAGCCGTTTTGATGTAAAAAAAAATATAATTTAATTTTTGTGAATCACTCAAAGCTATTAAGATACCAATTTAATCCAAGCCACAGGTGTCACCACTTGATTGTAAACGATTAAAACAAAGCCTTCTTTCTTCATTATCATAGAAATCAATAATGAAAAATAAGATGGCAGTGATGTAATGGTTTGGATCTCAATATGTATATATATATATATATATATATATATATATATATATATATATATATATATATATATATATATATATATATATATATATATATATATATATATATATATATATATATATATATATATATATATATATATATATATATATATATATATATATTAATATATATATATATATATATGTATATATATATATATATATATATTAATATATATATATATATATATATATGTATATATATATATATATATATATATATTAATATATATATATATATATATATATTATATATATATATATATATATATATATATATATATATATATATATATATATATATATATATATATATATATATATATATATATATATATATATATATATATATATATATATATATATATATATATATATATATATATATATATATATATATATATATATATATAAATATATATATATAAATATATATATATATATATATATATATATATATATATATATATATAAACATATATATATATATATATATATATATATATATATATATATATATATATATATATATATATATATATATATATATATATATATATATATATTTGTATTTGTATTTGTATTTATTGCCGTTTCTTATTAAAGAACAATATTAAAATTGTATAAACATTGTCAGAGATATTAGAAAATAAAATTATAATAATAATACATGAATATAAATAATAGGATAGAATGTAATAGCTTATGTGTCAATGAATTAACCTGATTGAGAATTAAAATAGTCTTCTATACAATAAAACTTGTTTGTATGTAAGAATTTAATGGTCTCATTTTTGAACTGCTTTCTACTTCTCGAGTCCTTGATGTGGGACGGAAGTCTATTATAAATTCTTCTTCCGGACTGCACTGGCCCCCTGACTGTAGAGTCGAGACGGCAATATTCATGGGCAATCAAGTTAGACCCTCTGGTATTATGGAGATGTTCTATGTTTTCAAAGAGGTCCGGGTTATCTTTGACAAATAAACACACCGACAGTATATATAAACACGGGAGTGGAAGCATGTTCAGTTCTTGAAAACCCAGCCTGCAAGATGATCTGGCTTTTATATATATATATATATATATATATATATATATATATATATATATATAATAACCAATCCAAAAATAAGGTGATATGTTGCAGTTCATCCATCAACGCGGAAACACATAACGCGTTCGCCTAGTATATCAAAAATGTTACCAACTGTGAGAGAGTTAATTACAATAAGTCAGCATCATAAAGTCATATATAGTCAGCATAAATTCATATATAGTCAGCAATACAGTCAGCAAAGATATCATGTCTGGTCTACAATTAGCTTGTTTATTGGGGGATATTGCCCTTGTCCCACACGTCTAATGATCTCGCCCTTGTTGCCCCGCAGGCTACGACTTCAACATCGACCCGGACACGCTGTCGGCCGGCAACATAGCGGGAGTGGTGCGCACGGCCGGGGAGAAGATCGGTGACGGCATCGAGACCGTGGCTAACGGGGCCAAGACCTACTTCGGCAAGGAGCGCGAGGAGATCATCGCGGCAGAGAACCAGAAGGCAGAGTGGCTGCCGTAGAGGACCGTAAGACAGAGTTGTTGCCGTAGAGACGAGAGGACCGAGCGTGATTGCGACCTGACACGGGTGATGCGATACGAGATGAATGAGCCGTTTGAACACTTGAAACTGGCTCATTCAGCTGAGAAAAATGACAAAGTGGCGTGGTTCTGATATATATATATATATATATATATATATATATATATATATATATATATATATATATATATATATATATATATATATATATATATATATATACATATATTCGGATGATTTCCATATTCCATAATTCTATTACATAGGCATATGGATCCATCCGAAATATAATTATATAATTATATTTATAGATAATTATGTGTGATGGTATATATTAGCAGGGGTGTGCGAGAACTTCAGTTTTCGAGTTCAAGTTTTGATGTTCGAGTTGAAATTTAGTTCAACTCGAAAATTTCGATTTTAATTTTTTTTACAATTTTTCTGTGCTTGTAATGTCCCAAGTATAGAACGTGATTATTTTTTAACAATTTTTTTCTGAACTCGAATTTGAAACTCGCGATTTTCTCTCGAACTCGACTCGAACTTCAATTCTCAAACTCGCCCACCCCTAATAATTATCCGTAAATAATACCAGTTTATATATAAATATATGTCTATACATATGTATATTTCAGTGTATTATCTTTTCAGGATGTATTTCAAGTTAGCTTTCATTATCTAAGATCTGAAGTTATCAATCCAAGCATCATCTGTGTCACCTCCTAATCTTGTCGTCTGTACTGTGCGGGGCATGTCAGGTTACCGTGGCAACTAGAAGAGCCGGGCCAAACAAACCTGTTACTACAACGTGGGACATTGCTTCAAACAAGTCGATATATTCCCGAGTGTTGGCAACGTTGACAAGTGATTGGTTGCTGGGAATCAAACAATATGTTACGTCAGTGAATATCTTGGAATCAGGTGGAGTGTTGGGTTGGTTGTTTTGTTTGTAGAATTCACTCGGTCTTGGAAGTCAAGTGTTGAAACAACCAAGATGTGCCGCTTCTTGACGGTCCTACTAATTCTGCCAATAGCCTTAATCAGGAAACTATTATTATATAGCAACATTCAGATGTTGACGGGAAAAACAGTAGGCGTGATACGGAGAAACCTCTTTAGTATGGTTTTCAGGGTACCAGACTGAAAAAAACTTATTAAAATAGAAAACTTACTCAAAAATTATTTCAATATAAGGGAGCGTGTAGATTGAATTGAAAAATGAAACTTAATACCGTGAGGGTATTGAATGTACTAAAGGAAACCTACCGAAGGAGTTCTTCTGTAATAATAATTCCCGACTAGTTGAGAACAAAATTGAGAAATTGCTCATTTTTCAATTAATTGGTTACTGTTGATCAATCAATTAATTGTTCATCCAATTAGTATTTAGAGATATATTGATTGTTGATGTTCAAATTAACAAGCCCACGCCTTTGATTGGAAGGCAAGTTTTGTGAGGTTAGTGGGCAGATCAAACACTGGTGGTCAACATCTGAACTAGTTGGTTCATATTCTGATAATTGGTGGTAAAACTGCTATTGGAAACAAAAGAAGGAAAATTAAATGTAGCAAGATTTCTTGTTGGACAATTTTAGATATCTTTTTTTGTCCATGTTTTCTATATTTGTATTTCGTGTAATTGTTTTTCTAGTTTTTGTACGTCGATTATATTGATATGTAAGAGGTTGTAATTTGTGCTGCGGTCTGATGTTTTTATAAGCATTGAATTTTCATTAAATGATTACATTTTGTGATTGTAAAATATGTTGGAGGAAAGAATAAAATAAAAAGTACAAATATTAAAAGTGAATATTTATTCAGTATGTTGGAAGTGATGTACGTCGAATCAAGTGATGTGGTAGTTACATTGTTGTTTTGATTTATATTGTCGTGAATGACGGCTAAGATCGTACCTAGGTATGAGATACAAAATTAACTAAAACATCTTGAGATGCAGGACTCAAATTCTATAATAACCAAGATGGAAAGATCACTTGTATATGTAACAGTAACACTCAATATTTTCCCCATCGAGTTTTACCTCGTAGCGACTGCGTAAACGTTCGTACGTTGTAACTGCCATAAGTACAATTATCTCATGGAGATAATAAGTAGGGTAAATGTGTCTTGAACTTATAAAAACGTCGAATAATATCATGAAATACGAACAGAGAAATTCTGAAAAGAATTCTGAGAGATACTCTGATAGGCAATGTCAATCACCCACATAACAAACAGCCCATTTGATTGGATGTTTTGTTTTGTGACGTTTGTGGGTGGGTCAATAACTAGTCGTCAATTGACATCGCCCTTGTGGTGCCCCGTTCAAACGATCCTACTTCCATCCTTTGCTGTTATCGGGAAACAATTGTTTTATGTCAAGATTTAAATGTTGATACAAAAAAAAATATAACAATGACCACCGGTCAATGTTACGACATGCGGACGTTGTAATTGTTATTGTTGTGAGGCAGTCCATGGATCTATAGCTCTATTACCGAGGTACGTTACTCAACGTTAAGAAGGCGTACATATTTGTGTCTCGCCAGTAGCTTCACGAACGGCTTACATACCTATAATTTTATCACTCGATCCACATGGATTACAATAGAACTGAGACATCCACAAAAAAATTCCATCTCTTGGGAAAAATCTCAAAAACAGAAGACTATTTTAGATATCTGGGAACTATTTGTTGTGAGCTATGATGATGACTATTGTTTTTTAAATTGGAATTATTATTGGCAGACCTAATTACCAAGTAAACTGAATGAATGTTTAATATTCACTACGCCTACCAAACAACTTGGTTGAATTTTTCATTTTTGCTGCCAGGTATATGGCAGCTATTTTCATATTGCTACCCCAGGACATAAATTATTTGTGGTTTCCAATGTCAATTGGTGAAATATTTTGTTACGTCCAACTTTACTATTTTCTACCTGTAATTGCCGAGATAGGCCCAATTATTATTATTAGGCCTATTAGTAATATTATTTTAAAGTAGTTTTCAAGATCATAGCTCAACGAACTCTAGCCCAATGAACTGTAAATCTTTCATCAGTTTCGGGAAGATTGTATGTGCTGTTTAAACGATAAACAGTCTCTGTTATCATGATAGCCAATGATATCTTCTATACCTGATCTTATATTCTTATCTGTTATCAGGGCCATTATCTAAACCTCGTCTTCTCACGTTCACACAAGCAAAAAAAACAATTGGAAGGTGTGAAAATCATATTTCTACATTATGTTAGATATCAATAATTGATATTATATTGTTTCAATTAACCGCGTTTGATTTTTTTCCCATTCAAACTACCCAAATAGGCGGGGCACAAAGACAGTTCCGGTCACCATGCTGACTAGCCTACTTCCGTTACAATTGAACGAGATATCAACAACAGGTCCAAAACAAGTCTGTCTAGAATCTCTGTCTTGTTATTCAGCCTCCAGTTGTTATCTTGTGCTCGTTGCATAAACATTCTTCTTGTTTCGCTATAATTTAACAGACTCCGACGCTACGGGATTGTGCCTAGAGTAGACCTATTCAATTTGTAAGTTTTGGTATTAACCTGCTGCCTAGCATTGTTTAGGCTAGCCAGAGGTCTTTCTGCCCTTATAATAAGCGACCAAGGTCTACCCAGCTAGGCCTAACCGTTGGCCAAAAAGCCCTCACTGTATTTCGACAATAAAGCCCCTTATAAATAATTCGAACCGTTTCTCACAAAGGGCATTAGGGTCTACGTGGGCGTAAAAGGAATAGGGCCAGGGCCTAGTGGGGCCATCCCCTAATCATGGATCCCTTGAAAGCAGATGTCTTGCGTGTTAAAGGTAACGATTTCTTCAAAAAAGGAGATTATAATAAAGCAGTTCATAGCTATCTTCAGGGAATTCAGTGTGACAATAAAAACTCCACTCTATACAGTAATTTATCTCAAGCGTATTTGTCTCTACAACGCTACGCTGATGCAGAGAGGCAGGCTTGTAATGCGATTGAATTTGACCGAGACTCGCAGAAGGTAAGCAGATCATAACCAATATTAGCATGACTTCAAGGGTATGACTAACAATAGGATTAAGAGAGGCTAGACCTAGTTGTAACAAGTTGGCATAGGCTGATTGGCAAGTCTCCAAGGTTGTGGGTGTACTAACTATTTGTTTAGCTAGCTTACCACGATCGTACTTATAACTACGGTATAGGCCTGAATATGCCTCATTGATAACCGATCTTTTTTTGGTTAATTGTTTTTTCAGTGATAGTTAGGTGGTAGGAGCCACCCGTGACGACTAAGGCACTGCTTTAGTAATCGAAATCTTGTTGGGCTTGGGTTAAAGTCTTGTTTAGAATATGAGTTTTTGTACACTCCAATCATCTAGGCATAGGCCTATCACATTTGAATCCTCTAGCTGTTGGTGGGGTCATTAATCAAACTTTAATCATTGGGTTAGGTTTCTGTGAATGGATAACATGACTTTAATTTTTGGGTTCAAACCTGGACCTACCAGTATTTACTCTAACCATCATTCACAATCACCCAACCTAACCTGAGTCATTGAATTTGCCTGAGAGGAACAGGCTCACAGTCTTCATAGGTGGGTCAACAGTGAAACCTGCATCTATCATTTTTCAAAGGCCCAGAAAAAAAACATTCATCCAGGAAAATTTAATATTGGTTATAGGAGTAGCCCAGATCTAGAATGTGACAAAATATTTGATAGCTTACGCGGGAAAACGAGGGATCCAGGAACGATACATATGCCTAGAGGTTTCACTGTAGCCCTACTAGGCCGAGGCCCTATATATAGAATGACATTTTATCACTTCTAACAAGCAGTAGGCCTAGTTTCAAAATTTGATAATTTTGGCGCAAAATATTTTTTGTAATGACAATTGAAAGCAAACACTAATCACTGTTAAAGTGTTTAATGAATTTGAGAACAATGTTTGCCAATAATTTACTTTATTACCAAATTGTAGTCTATGCTACAGACTGAACGACTACTGTTATATTTTTGCTGGGAACTAGGCCTAGAAGGTTCCGGCCGCATTATGATGCATATTCATCGTAATCACATCCAATGAAATAGTGGTCCAGAAACTCCTTGCTATTCGTATTTGTTGATTTCTGTTGTCAATACATAGCATCTCCAGTAGGCCTACACAGTCGATACACGGCACGTGTAGTTTCCTGTATCACCGCGGATAGTAGGCTACCTACAATGCATGTTGATCGTTTGCCACTATTTTCTTGTCTAGCTCTAAAGTAATTTTTAAAGCGCACTGTCTGAAATATGACTCCGAGCAATGTAGGCAGGCTCCAGCGTAATGTTTTCCTAAAAAGTTCCTCGCAATAATACGCATTTACCTTCAATTTACCATTCTGTTTAAACATTTTATTACCGTATGCATTGGTAAAAATGTAAATTCTTTGCAAATATTGATCCCGTTTTTTTTATTGAGGTATGTTTAGTCTTCCGCTTTGAGCGTCTTGCAACGTGCGCTGACCAATCAGAGAGCGAGCTTCTCCATGTTGTGTGAACACTTGCTAGGCGTGCTGAGAGATGGACTAGGTTCATCTTTTCTACTCGCAACGAGCGCTGTGGCTCACAGTGCAACGGGAAGTGTTTTATTCACTCGTCTGAACTGTTGGACCTAACTTGTCGGCCGCTGTTCATATACCGGTCTGCCCGAGATATCATATCAGTTTTCGATGTGCTATTTTGGTAATCAATGGCTAGAGACATGTAAAAATAGCAATTGCTATAAAAGCGATGAAATTTAAAAGTGCCTTTTTAAATGTTATTCTGATACTTCTTCATGTTTCGATACGTTTGATGTTGTTCTATCATGTTTTTGAAAAGGCGTCAAAGCGCTGCAAACGTCTGAATCCACTACGTTTCAATGTACTGGCGATATAGACGCTATATTCAGAATAGAAGCATTATAGTTGCTATTTTTCCCCAAATTTTTTCAATTGAGGTGTAAACGAGTGAAGTTAGTTTCGAGGAATTCGGAAAAAAGTGCAACATGAAGTGAAAACATGATAGAACAACATCAAATGTATTAAAACATGAAGAAATGTCGCAAAAACACATAAAAAAGCACTTTTAGATTTCATAGCTTTTATAGCAATTTAGCTATTTTTACATGTCTCTGGCGATAACTGATGTAATATGTCGGGCAGACCGGTTTATGAATAGCAGTCGACAAGTTGGTTCTGACAGTTCAGACAACCGAACAAAACCTCCCGTTGCACTGAGAGTCTCAGCGCTGGAAAAAATAAACAAGGCTCATCTCTTCATGCAACCGGGAGAAACTGGCTTTCTGATTGGTCAGCGCACGTTGCTCGAAGCACGTTGCTCGAAGCATGTTGCTCGTAGGACAAAGCACGAGAGTTAAGTATGTTTAGCCACGACTGAGCGACCGTCACTGGATTAGGATCAAGATGCATTGAGGGTTGCGTTGGTTTGCCGCCGGGAGATGGTGCCTTCACTAATTCGAAAACTCGTTCCATTTTATGAGTAAGCCCTACTGTTCTGTGTAATATGGATCGCTGCTCTATCTGGTGATTTTTTGTAGAAACGGCTGATAGGCTGGCAAACTTGATGACAGCGAGCCGGTCTTGAACGTAACATTAGTTCCTTTTATCACCACTTATCTACGCACGGTCAATAGTACTTTAAACGTGGCCCGTGAATCGGAACATATTTTCAACATGAGAGGGATAGGAAGTGAGGACACCATCTCCAACAGGCAAACGCAACCCTCAATGCAACTAGGTTAGCGTGCACAGCTATGCCGGCCTCTCTTCCCTTGTTCCAGTCTTGTGTGATATCTCTGGTTGTGGCTTCTTCTCGTAGCTCTTTAGTTGGTAGACGCCCCTGCTGTACGAACACCGTCCACGCTGGGAGCTGCAAAATCTGCCTGAATACTGATCTGTGATTGGATACTGAATTCTGCTACACGACTGTTATGCCAATGAATATGTACAATAGCTTTATGCTGACTATCGCCGATTTTGTGTTCGTTTCAGCTTCAAAATGAAGTCTCAATAAATAAATAAATAATAAATAAATGCATGGAATTACAGTGAAACCTCTATCCATTCAGGAAAATTCAACATTGTTCATAATGGGAGTGGGGTGAGATGAAATGAATGGTTCAAGCAGGAAAACAATGGATCCGGTAACGATGCATTGAGGTTTCACTGTATAGTGTACTAAAAAAATTTGAAACTACATTAAAAATCAGTGTATGTCTACCTGGGGCCTCATTCCTGTACGTTACAAACTGTCTCAGCTTTACATTCCTACTCGTGAATCTGTAAAACTAGGAGCGGAGAATTCACTTTGTAGTGTTTCGAGCTGGTCTCACGAAAGTTGGTGGAGTGGTAACTATTGGTTAAGGTGTGAAAATATGATGCGTAACCTACGGTGATGACAAGTTGTATTGCTAACTATCACTTGATCTGCTAACTATCAATTTGTAAAACTGGCTCTTGATAAAGTAGTTATGCTCAGAATGCTCAAAATGAGCTGAATGTAGGTATTTTTACCGACCGAGTGATACTCCAAAGTTCATTTAGTTTTTGATAGATGTCGTTAGTAGTTTGTTACCGATGATTTCAGTGTGTGCGTTCTCAAATCTATTAAATAATAATCTAAGATGAAGAGATTCAACGAGGCTGTGTTTGTTGTCGAGGTTCTTAACAATAATGGCAGCGTCCAGTTGTGTCTACTAACCAACTAACCTGTGGGTTTTTAGATGAGCGTAGCGAAGATTACATTTCACATACCGGTACCAAAAAAAAATGGGCTTCGTTTTTTTTTTTTTTTGTAATTTTGTACGCGACGATTCATTCCTATCGACTTGGAAATTTTTCCACTTATTCTTGTCATACCAGAATAGGCTGGGATTGTTTTTCAGAAAAATCGGTCAGAGGGTTTTTCCAGAAAAAATCCCAGAGTCTGAAAAATCCTCTTAAAACAAACCCAAAGGGAAAATACTTGAAAAATGAGAATTCTTCAAAAGCTCCAAAATTTTAACCGTATATGAACAATACTATTATACACCTTTTCAGAGATTTTTGCAACAATCGGATGAGAAATAACAAAGAAAACACATTAAAGGTGTACATTTTATTGAATGTTTGGATCAATTGGTTTTGCAAAGTGTTTATGCGACAGGTTGCAGGTTACTATAAATATCAACAAGTTGCAGGTAAGATTTTTGAACGTTCAAAGTAATCCAAGGTCTGTAAATGTGAATTCAGCGTACAGAATATTTTTCATTCTAGATTTCCTTACTTCTAAGCTCATCTCACAACACAAATCCCGCGTTTTCCTAGTTTATTGAAAATTTTACCAACTGTGAAGGGGTTAAAATGTTTTCAACTGTTTTATTATTGAATCTGTCGATGATATCATTAGCTTTATGTTGATTAAAACTGTATCTGAAATGCATTTTGTCCAGATTTGTTGAAATAATGTCTAGTCTCGCCGTCTAATAGCTGCATCATGTATTTGCGTCGCTCCGAATGCCCTTTCATACCGCACTCGTAACAAGTACCGTATCGATTCGCGTATCTAGTTCTGTACCGTAGCATGCCGTCACAAGCGATGTTTGATAGACGTACTTATTATTGCTTATGAATAATAATCAGCCACAAGTCATAGTAATGTAGATAAGATAAGGCTTAGCAATGTTGTTAGGAGTCCTCGGGAGTCGATGTAGCGGAATATCCGTTTACAGTGATAACTTTCGAACAGTACGAGATACCAAAATTCTGATACGAGGGAAACACAGATACTTTTATTACGCTCGAGATGATATACGGGACGTTATAACTATTCAACTCGTATTGCATAATTGTCGAGCATATACAGCTAGAGAAAAAAACAACATTTTTTAGCCGTTACCAACTTTCAACTTATACCAACTTGAAGGTATTAGAATCAGCTATGTTTCCTCCGTATTAAAATGTTGATATCTCATACCGTTCAAAAGTTATCAAGCTGTAAACGGATATTCCGCTAAATCGACTCCCACGGTCTCTTCAGCAAACTTCGGCAGCCCTATACCGACAATGTTAAATATGCAATTCGTTGGTACCTGTTGCTTACCAACTATGAAAGTTACAAACAGAAAATTTCCACAGTAGTTACATAAGACTTTCTAACACATGCACTGGGAAATGAAAAAATAAGATTAAATAATTTTTTTTTTTCAAAATGTCTTAAAGATACTATATTTCTAGACATACAACCGTTTTGACTGATTACAACAACTGTCCCGCTACAGGAATAATTCACTTCGCTACGTGCGCTAGCATCTCTCTGTCGTCGTTTAGAAGCCTCAGTATTTTGTCTTTTAACGTAGTTAGATGGTAAGGTCTTTGGTACGCCTCAAAGTAATTCATTTAATCCATTCGTTTTGTGTAGAAGAGGGGGGGAGACAAGTTCCTGCGTTGAATTGTGACTAGGGGGGGAGGGTGAGGGATACAAAGTGGTCTAAACATGTGACATGAGAAGGTACCAACTGAACTAAAAACCAACTGTCATCAAAATCAACTGTACTCAAATTACCAACTGAACTAAACTCCTACTTATTGCTCTCCCCCCCCCCCCCCCCCCACTCCTCCTTCAGAAATTTCATCTGACAAACCTACGTACTTAACCATAACCATCGTTAAAAAACCTATATATAACATTTAATGTGAGGTAACAATTTTTAAAGGGGAGGAGCTGTTCCCCCCCCCACACTTTTTGGCACTTCTTTTTGGCCTACATGTTGCAATTTTTAGAACATTTGACCAAACCCCGCATGACCTGGTTTGTTCACAACCTTGAAATGACGTAGCTGTTGCCGCGCCCCCAACGTTCGCGTTCGACTACGGCATTTTCCTGTGTCGCGTTCAGGGCTGTATCAAGATATTTGGCGCCCCCAGGTCCGATTCTCCCCCCCCCCTCTAGCTCACTATCTCATAAATATGACTAGCGCTAGGTTTTTATTCAGAAGTACATTTATAATTACCGGTATTGTGTTGGACTGTTACTAATTGAATTGAATTGAATTGGATATGAACTATATCAATGAGAAGGATTATTTCATAAACTTTGATTGAATGCGGTACCAAATACATAGGCCTACTAAATAATATATGTTGAAATAATAAAATATAAATTTGTTAAATGCAAGACAAGAATATGAAACTATATTGTACCGGTACACTGGAAGAAAACTGTAGCAATACAGAGCATTGTTTCAAATGTGAATCCTATTTATTTATTGGATTTTTGACGCCCTTTAGAAATGTGCCGCCTCTTGAGAATGTGCTGTCCCTTGAGAAAGTGCCGCCCCTTGGGAGTGTGCCACCCCTTGAGAATGTGCTGTCCCTTGAGAATGTGCCGCCCCTTGAGAATGTGCTGTCCCTTGAGAAAGTGCCGCCCCTTGGGAGTGTGCCACCCCTTGAGAATGTGCTGTCCCTTGAGAATGTGCTGTCCCTTGAGAAAGTGCCACCCCTTGAGAATGTGCCGCCCCTTGAGAATGTGCTGTCCCTTGAGAAAGTGCCGCCCCTTGGGAGTGTGCCACCCCTTGAGAATGTGCTGCCCCTTGAGAATGTGCTGTCCCTTGAGAAAGTGCCACCCCTTGAGAATGTGCCGCCCCTTGAGAATGTGCTGTCCCTTGAGAAAGTGCCGCCCCTTGGGAGTGTGCCACCCCTTGAGAATGTGCTGTCCCTTGAGAAAGTGCCGCCCCTTGGGAGTGTGCCACCCCTTGAGAATGTGCCACCCCTTGAGAATGTGCTGTCCCTTGAGAAAGTGCCGCCCCTTGGGAGTGTGCCACCCCTTGAGAATGTGCCACCCCTTGAGAATGTGCTGTCCCTTGAGAAAGTGCCGCCCCTTGGGAGTGTGCCACCCCTTGAGAATGTGCTGCCCCTTGAGAATGTGCTGTCCCTTGAGAAAGTGCCACCCCTTGGGAGTGTGCCACCCCTTGAGAATGTGCTGTCCCTTGAGAAAGTGCCGCCCCTTGGGAGTGTGCCACCCCTTGAGAATGTGCTGTCCCTTGAGAAAGTGCCGCCCCTTGGGAGTGTGCCACCTCTTGAGAATGTGCCACTCCTTTAGAAATGTGCCGCTACTTTAGAAATGTGCCGCCCCTTGAGAATGTGCTGTCCCTTGAGAAAGTGCCGCCCCTTGGGAGTGTGCCACCCTTTGAGAATGTGCTGTCCCTTGAGAAAGTGCCGCCCCTTGGGAGTGTGCCACCCCTTGAGAATGTGCCACTCCTTTAGAAATGTGCCGCCCCTTGAGAATGTGCCGCTACTTTAGAAATGTGCCGCCCCTTGAGAATGTGCTGTCCCTTGAGAAAGTGCCGCCCTTGGGAGTGTGCCACCCCTTGAGAATGTGCCACTCCTTTAGAAATGTGCCGCCCCTTGAGAATGTGCCGCTACTTTAGAAATGTGCCGCCCCTTGAGAATGTGCTGTCCCTTGAGAAAGTGCCGCCCCTTGGGAGTGTGCCACCCTTTGAGAATGTGCTGTCCCTTGAGAAAGTGCCGCCCCTTGGGAGTGTGCCACCCCTTGAGAATGTGCCGCTACTTTAGAAATGTGCTGCCCCTTGAGAATGTGCCGCTACTTGAGAAATGTGCCGCCCCTAGAGAATGTGCCACCCCTTGAGAATGTGCCACCCCTTGAGAATGTGCCACCCCTTGAGAATGTGCCACCCCTTGAGAAAATGCCACCCCTTGGGAATATTCCGCCCCTTGAGAGTGTGCCGCCCCGTGAGAAACGTGCCGCCCCTTGAGAAAGTGCCGCCCCCGACCTGGTGGGCCTGGCGTCGTGGCGTGGTTAATTCGTGGTACGTAGAATCAATAACGCGTTGAGTGAATTGTACGTGGAAGTGACATCTATTATTGACGTGAGAAACTGATCAAGTATTCATGCACTTGGCTAGCTGTTGCTGTCGTATATAAGTAGGGGGTTCGCTTGCATACATTTGTCTGTTACTAGAACTGCTACTGCCTTGCTGACTGACACAGTTGCCTGTCTCCATTCATAGCAATCATCTACGCTAGCTGTTGCTGTCGTACTTGTTACCCCGGCGTATATACTTCATATTCATTAGATAATGAGTAAAGAGAATAATTAGAGCTGTTAATTCGTTACACAGTTTATAAAAAGTTGTTTTAAGTACCGGTCAGTTACTAAATAGTAGGCCCGAGTTACAGTTGATGGTTTTCAATGCAGCGGATTCTCAGTTCAGTCGGGTTTTGGTGCGGGTTGTTTATTAGTGGCGGAATTTTAAAAGTGAAGTCAATTTTTATAGTGAGCCTACCGGTGCGGAATTCAGTCCCTCGTCGATTTTTAGTGCAGTTGATTCCAGTACAGTTGGTTTTTAATAAGGCTGATTTTTAGTGCAGTTTAATCATAGTATTGTCAACTCGACTTTCAGAAGTGAAGTTGAATTTTATAGTGGGCCCACCAGTATGGAATTCAGTCCCACATCGATTTTCAGTGCCGTCGAATTTTAGTGCCGTTTATATTCAGTGCAGTTTATTTTCAGTCGTGTTTATTCGTAGTATGTACAGTCAACTTTCTGTATATATAGTACATTTATAGTACAGTCAACTTCCTGTATATATAGTACATTTATAGTACAGTCAACTTCCTGTATATATAGTACATTTATCGTACAGTCAACTTTCTGTATATATAGTACATTTATAGTACAGTCAACTTTCTGTATATATAGTACATTTATAGTACAGTCAACTTTCTGTATATATAGTACATTTATCGTACAGTCAACTCGATTTTCAGAAGTGAAGTTGATTTCTTTAGTGGGTCCACCAATACCAGTACAGCATTTAGTCCCTCGTAGATTCTCAGTGCCGTTGACTGTTTGTAGTGGTGTTTATTGTGTGCGCGGTGGCTGCCAGTGGCACCAGGCTGGGTGGTGAGGATGGTTTATGCATGACTCACACAGGCATTATGTGGGCCAATCAATACACACACCTCACAGTCATCTGACATCACTGCTGGCCAGGGCTTGTCCAACAGCTGTTCACCTTGGATGCCACGCTGAGTGTGTCTTAACGGGGACTAGCGTAGTTCACCTTGGATCCCACGCCGAGTGTGTCTCAACGGGGACTAGCGTAGTTCACCTTGGATCCCACGCCGAGTGTGTCTTAACGGGGACTAGCGTAGTTCACCTTGGATCCCACGCCGAGTGTGTCTCAACGGGGACTAGCGTAGTTCACCTTGGATCCCACGCCGAGTGTGTCTTAACGGGGACTAGCGTAGTTCACCTTGGATCCCACGCCGAGTGTGTCTCAACGGGGACTAGCGTAGTTCACCTTGGATCCCACGCCGAGTGTGTCTTAACGGGGACTAGCGTAGTTCACCTTGGATCCCACGCCGAGTGTGTCTCAACGGGGACTAGCGTAGTTCACCTTGGATCCCACGCCGAGTGTGTCTCAACGGGGACTAGCGTAGTTCACCTTGGATCCCACGCCGAGTGTGTCTTAACGGGGACTAGCGTAGTTCACCTTGGATCCCACGCCGAGTGTGTCTCAACGGGGACTAGCGTAGTTCACCTTGGATCCCACGCCGAGTGTGTCTTAACGGGGACTAGCGTAGTTCACCTTGGATCCCACGCCGAGTGTGTCTCAACGGGGACTAGCGTAGTTCACCTTGGATCCCACGCAGCGTTTGTCTCAACGGGGACTAGCCTAGTTCACCTTGGATCCCACGCCGAGTGTGTCTTAACGGGGACTAGCGTAGTTTACCTTGGATCCCACGCAGCGTTTGTCTCAACGGGGACTAGCCTAGTTCACCTTGGATCCCACGCCGAGTGTGTCTTAACGGGGACTAGCGTAGTTCACCTTGGATCCCACGCCGAGTGTGTCTTAACGGGGACTAGCGTAGTTTACCTTGGATCCCACGCAGCGTTTGTCTCAACGGGGACTAGCGTAGTTCACCTTGGATCCCACGCCGAGTGTGTCTTAACGGGGACTAGCGTAGTTCACCTTGGATCCCACGCCGAGTGTGTCTCAACGGGGACTAGCGTAGTTCACCTTGGATCCCACGCTGAGTGTGTCTTAACGGGGACTAGCGTAGTTCACCTTGGATCCCACGCCGAGTGTGTCTCAACGGGGACTAGCGTAGTTCACCTTGGATCCCACGCTGAGTGTGTCTTAACGGGGACTAGCGTAGTTCACCTTGGATCCCACGCCGAGTGTGTCTCAACGGGGACTAGCGTAGTTCACCTTGGATCCCACGCCGAGTGTGTCTTAACGGGGACTAGCGTAGTTCACCTTGGATCCCACGCCGAGTGTGTCTTAACGGGGACTAGCGTAGTTCACCTTGGATCCCACGCCGAGTGTGTCTCAACGGGGACTAGCCTAGTTCACCTTGGATCCCACGCCGAGTGTGTCTCAACGGGGACTAGCGTAGTTCACCTTGGATCCCACGCAGCGTTTGTCTCAACGGGGACTAGCGTAGTTCACCTTGGATCCCACGCCGAGTGTGTCTTAACGGGGACTAGCGTAGTTCACCTTGGATCCCACGCCGAGTGTGTCTCAACGGGGACTAGCGTAGTTCACCTTGGATCCCACGCCGAGTGTGTCTTAACGGGGACTAGCGTAGTTCACCTTGGATCCCACGCCGAGTGTGTCTCAACGGGGACTAGCGTAGTTCACCTTGGATCCCACGCAGCGTTTGTCTCAACGGGGACTAGCCTAGTTCACCTTGGATCCCACGCCGAGTGTGTCTTAACGGGGACTAGCGTAGTTTACCTTGGATCCCACGCAGCGTTTGTCTCAACGGGGACTAGCCTAGTTCACCTTGGATCCCACGCCGAGTGTGTCTTAACGGGGACTAGCGTAGTTCACCTTGGATCCCACGCCGAGTGTGTCTTAACGGGGACTAGCGTAGTTTACCTTGGATCCCACGCAGCGTTTGTCTCAACGGGGACTAGCGTAGTTCACCTTGGATCCCACGCCGAGTGTGTCTTAACGGGGACTAGCGTAGTTCACCTTGGATCCCACGCCGAGTGTGTCTCAACGGGGACTAGCGTAGTTCACCTTGGATCCCACGCTGAGTGTGTCTTAACGGGGACTAGCGTAGTTCACCTTGGATCCCACGCCGAGTGTGTCTCAACGGGGACTAGCGTAGTTCACCTTGGATCCCACGCTGAGTGTGTCTTAACGGGGACTAGCGTAGTTCACCTTGGATCCCACGCCGAGTGTGTCTCAACGGGGACTAGCGTAGTTCACCTTGGATCCCACGCCGAGTGTGTCTTAACGGGGACTAGCGTAGTTCACCTTGGATCCCACGCCGAGTGTGTCTTAACGGGGACTAGCGTAGTTCACCTTGGATCCCACGCCGAGTGTGTCTTAACGGGGACTAGCGTAGTTCACCTTGGATCCCACGCCGAGTGTGTCTCAACGGGGACTAGCGTAGTTCACCTTGGATCCCACGCCGAGTGTGTCTCAACGGGGACTAGCGTAGTTCACCTTGGATCCCACGCCGAGTGTGTCTCAACGGGGACTAGCCTAGTTCACCTTGGATCCCACGCCGAGTGTGTCTCAACGGGGACTAGCGTAGTTCACCTTGGATCCCACGCAGCGTTTGTCTCAACGGGGACTAGCCTAGTTCACCTTGGATCCCACGCCGAGTGTGTCTTAACGGGGACTAAAGTACGGCAACTGTTTTGCCAGGACTTACCTAACGACTCATCAGCTGTTTACAGTAGATCCCACGCAGCGTGCATCTCAACGGGGACTAGCGTAGGGCGGGATCAGCTGAGATAGACCAGTGAGATAACCTTACGAGAGAGCTGTATCAGCGTAGATCAGTGCCGTGTGCGTTGAGAAGGTTGGTACGCTGCTAGCACATGGCAGTCGAGGGTAACTAGCCTTCTTTCCATAGCAGCCGAGATAGCCGCATAATTCAAAACAAATCAAAACTTGATTTGCAATCATTGTTCCTTGATTGAGGCTGTGGATGATTTAGGTGGGATCGTTCGGACGGGGCACCACGAGGGCGATCTTGGAATCCTACCTCAAAATCACCTTGAAGATATCTTACTCAAGAGCTCGCATCTTAGCTGAGAATGTTTTTCTTCAAAATGCTCAACCCAAGTTTGATGTGTGTTCAAAAGTTAGATGTGCTTTGAAAACTTTGGTTTTGGGTTGAAAAGTGAAAAAGGGATAATATTGGAAGAGTTCCAGTAACCACCGCTAGATGGAGGAGTTTTTTATTCTATAATTTGGACAAATCTAGTTACATTACACATTTTGGCCAAGGAAATTGGGAAAACTGTAAGATTACAGGCAAATCAGAATTTCAAATACTGATAAGCAAAGTTGAACTTGAGGATGTGCGTTTGTAATTTATTTCTACTATTATTCGGTAACTGAAAATTAAGCAATGAAAACCATCAAATTTACATACTCTGATTCAATTACTGCTCCATGGTAAAATTATTATTCAATTTTGGATTAGGCATGTCCAATTGTGAGGGTATTGTTTATGTACTGCATTTTACCGCAAGTCCGTAATTTGTTTGTAGTTCTCGAGATATATGTGGCGAGAGTGCACCCTGTAAATCTGTCCAAGATGCGGGCTCTCATGAAGCTTGCAATAAATCTTCAAGTAGGTCTGATAATTTCAGGAACATTTGACAATTTCAAACATGTATTGTGGGAAGAAAATAATGCCAGTCTTCTTATTATGCTTCAGGCGCTAAATGACCTCGCTGTCGAGCGCCTTAAAACCCTAATATTCATTCATTCATTTCGTTTTTCATCATCTCGGTCTTCTTTTTGATCTCATTTCTGTATTCATCCGTTTTTTTCTTTGTTCTTGTATTCATCATAATATGAGTTTTTTTATATACGTATTTATATATGCCTATAGGCCTTTATATTGATTCATTTTTAAAAAATATATTCATATATTGATTCATTTTTTTTCATTCATTCACTAAATACAGTGGAACCTCTTTCATACGATTTTCAGAGAATCAAACTAAAAATATGTATCAACGTGAAAAACTTATCAATGAAACTATTCAACAAGTGGAGCAAATGGGTTGGATCAAAAAATGAAACATAAATGTAATGAATGTATAAACGAGAAGTTTATAATAGAGGTTGTACTGTAAGAAGTAAGCATAAAGGTAGGCCTATATATATAAAAGGTTGTAATACCTGAAAAACGATTAAAACGATTTAAAACGGTTGTAAAACGATGGATAGAGGTTTCACTGTATATGGAGCGGAAATAATTTTACCCTGCATCAACTCTGAAGATGCCCGTCCGAAACTAGAGCTGCGTTTATTAGTTGACGTTCCTTGCGCTTGTACTTGTTGCGCTGCGGTACGATCGTTGTACAGCCGATCTGCCAGATGCGTGCGTAATGATCGCCCGAGCCCTCGCTCTATGGTCCAGACTTACAACTACGCTGATAGGGGGTGCGTGCACGTTGTCACACAATCAGTAGAGATATTTATCTCGACTATTCTTGCTCTAGATGTCCACGAACTAGTGTCGCTGGTCACTCCAAGGTGGTTTTATGCTCTACAATTAATACGAAACCGGTACCGTATTTCATTTTTGTGAATTAAATTAGTTTGAAGGAAGAAGCCACAGTGTGAAATTTATTTTTGGCAAACCATTTTTTTTCTCCTCTCTGAACTATTGTTAAGAGGCCGCAGGCGCTCGTATTTCACGCCGCAAACTCTCACGGCCGTAATTTTTTAGATATCAATATGATTGTTTTTGCATTCTGTTGATAATTAAAAAGAGAAGGTTATAGCATTTACAGAATTTTGAACAAAAAATATGTAATTTCTCAAATTCTTCAAATGGAAAATGAAAAATTTCCAGTTTACGAAAACCTAGATACATATTTTTGAATATATATATATATATATGTATATATATATATATATATATATATATATATATATATATATATATATATATATATATATATATATATATATATATATATATATATATATATATATATATATATATATATATATATATATATATATATATATATATATATATATATATATATATATATATATATATATATCTTTCCCAGATAATCTCTGGGATAAATCTGGGATAAACTCTCTGAGATGAATCTCAGATAATTTCCCAGATTTCTCTTTTTTGAATACCGAAAAAAAATATAGACTGTGAAATATATCCAAGTGTGAGTAAGGGAATTAACGGCGTTTACGTGAATATGATTTCGGCGGGCCAGTCTATGGGCTGCGCCTAGCACACGATGCATGTTAAACTCGAGTCTGAACCGAGCGAACAACGAGCCCGTGTAGAGCGCCTGCGGCTTCTTAACGATTATTTGGAGAATTTGTGACCGCAGCTTTTTAGTTTTATTTTCTTTTTTTAATATTTCAAGATTTGAATGCGACACAGACGGTAATTAATGCGTACTGTGCCTATGCATGTATTGAGTATTGAAACTTCAGGTACGTTTTCCCAAGAACTACGTTTTTTCTGACCTGTAACAACATAACTCAAGAACCACTGGTTTGATTAGAAAAAAATTTGTTTCAAAATGTGTATTTTTATTGTCATTATCGTGTGAAGTAAAACTATGGAAATAATCAGTAAATATGGATATCCAGATGTGAATATGTGGCCTTGAAATCATATATAATCTGTATTAAGGTAGGTTCCATGGCGATTTTTTCACGTGACGTCCGTCAAAACTTCGGACGGCATCGTTGGTGTGAAATAGATCACGTTCCCAAACCGTTTTTTCTCGTCACATAAGGTAATGCGTTCTATCGGCAAAAACTGGAACTTATTGAAGACAACCATCGAAATCAACGAGTCAACATGACACTATCTTATGCAAGTATATTCACTAATTGCTTCGATAAACATTTCGGGATCGAAACTTATCATTAAAAATTTATAATTGTTCATATAACCTCAAAATATAAAACAGCGTGTGATTTTGCTCGCGATTATAACAGTAATATCGAAATTAAACGGAAATGCGACGATGCGATCCTACATTCGATTGTTGGTACTCTACTCGATATCCGCAAATCGTGACGTGCCGTCCGTCTAGAGTTGAAATTGGCTCTACTTGGACGAGGAAAAATCGTTGCCTCCCACCGTTGCTTTTTCTTGCGCGTGATTGGTTGAGCGTTGACGTCGGCCGAAGTTTTGACGGACATCACGTGAAAAAATCGTCATGGGATCCTAGCTTTAGATATGAAATGATTGATTATATATAACTAAAAATTGCAACAGATTTTTTCTGGCGTACAGGAGTGAGGCCGCTAGTTGGTATCGTTGCAATCTGTCTCTTGAGTCTTCTGTTAGCGTAGTGCATTGTGTTGTTCTGTTCTCCGCCAGTCCGCTACTAACTCCTCTTAAGCCCGTGGGTCTGCGGGCGACGCCTTCTTCTCCTTCCGTTGCTTGTTGGCCCGCGCACCCCGTACTTGACACTGGTAAGCCACCCTCTGCGCCACGCCGCCTGGACATGCAAGCTCGACGCCCTACGTAGCTCGGCCGGTCGAGGCACCGCTTCGGTCGTGCATGCGTACTTTTCTAGTAATTCAGCAACTTATTTTGACAGGCGCTAAATGACCTCGCTGTCGATGCGCCTTAAAACCCCGATATTCATTCATTCGAATTCCGCTTACAGATATCCGTTCACTTCATAACGTCCTATCGCTCGCTCGTTCGTACCGCCGGATAATCCAGCTGTTGATGTTTAAATAAAGGCATTTCTGTCGATCAAGAGTCCAGTAATTCGTGAGACCAGGGTTCGATTCCCGCCATGGTCGACCATCCTGACAGGCGTTTTCCGTGGTTTCCCTTTGTCGTTCAGGTCAATACTGGGATGGTTCCTTGACAACAGGCCACGACCGACTCCTTCCCACCATCCAAAACACCTAACGAAATAACCTTTCATTCATTTCATGTCATTTTCATTTTACTCTGCACAATATGATAGCTGATACATAATATAAGTGAGGATTATAAAATCAACACAAGCCCGCGTAAGAACACAAGCTCTTGAGTGCAGGCTGTCGGAAGAAAAGCATTTATAAATATTGTAGCTCGTAGCGGAGACGGAATGAATAAATAATATTCGATATTCAAGAGGAGACAAACAGAACAAGAATTAATTATAAATTACCAACACTAAGGTGTTGCGGAGAAATGGATTTGTCCATAGATTATAGTATTTTACATATATCATTATCTTTCACTGACGCTAATAGATCGTAGTCATCAGTACAGTGCGTCTTTAAAGCCTACAAATAGAGAAAGAAAGGAAAAATCGTTTGAGATGCGGAAACGAATTCAAGAACCTTTCGAAAACGAACAAGTCGTCGTTCCGTTTCGGGTTCTTGTGAAGTGAAATTAAAGTTCTGGTTCGAGTAAAAATGATTTCTTTTGTTTTCTCTGTTCCGATCTCGACAGTTTGTACCGCTTGCGTTCACAGCGTTGTCATAGCAACGCTTGCCGCGTCATGTGATGCGAGCGCTGTTCTACCGCATGCAAGATCAACAACTAACTAGCACGTTAACATTCCGGTAATATTCAGGTTAACCAGCACATAACCACAACTAATCACAGCTTTAATCGAATACAAACCATTTATTGATGGATGTATTGTTGAAATTGCTGCAAGAAGTCGTAACGACATGTACTTGGCCGGAGGGAATTGTGAATCGTAGCCGCGCCGGTATCGTAGACTTTAAACCTGTTGAACATATGTGGTGGAGACCGTACCTTCGAGCTGCGTACGAGCAGAGCTTGCTAGTTCAGGTCGGCGGTGGATCTAACGGAGTAACCCGTCAGTCGATTGACGCGGCCGGTTCTTGCCGCGTGCCGTCGGGACGTTTGAGAACCGGCCCTGGCAACCTAACCTCACTTTCTGTGCCGCGGCCGGTTCTTGCCACGTGCCGTCGGGACGTTTGAGAACCAGCCCTGGCAACCTAACCTCACTTTCTGTGCCGCGGCCGGTTCTTGCCACGTGCCGTCGGGACGTTTGAGAACCGGCCCTGGCAACCTAACCTCACTTTCTGTGCCGCGGCCGGTTCTTGCCGCGTGCCGTCGGGACGTTTGAGAACCAGCCCTGGCAACCTAACCTCACTTTCTGTGCCGCGGCCGGTTCTTGCCACGTGCCGTCGGGACGTTTGAGAACCGGCCGCAGCAACCTAACCTCACTTTCTGTGCCGTCGGCCGGGGCCCTCACCGCGACTGCCGCTCGTAATAACGTTCAAGGCCAGCTAACTCTGTTGAACAAGCACTTTGATTAGTCAGCGTTTACTAGAAGAGCAATATCACGTTCTCCGAGACAGATAACACTCGACTTATTTTGTAGCTCACTTTGAAAGCTAGGCTAGGATTTCGTGTTCACAACAATAGGCTTCTGTCAAGTAACAAACGACAAACAATCGTTACTATAGCAATACAGCGAACTGGTGGACTACCAAACATTCTGATTGGTTAATCCCTACTGATGGACATTGTTGTATGTCTCTTTCAACAATGGGTGACGTCACTTGTCAGAAGCCTATAGAAACACACAAGAACTGGTCATGTTGTCACAGTGATCAGTGAAATGAACCAATCAGAGTCCTCGTCTCTTGGAGCTCGGGCCGAGGTCGTTGAGTCGCGGTGAGGGTCCGAGCTTTTTCAGCTGCCATCTCGCTATCTTACGTCCGCACTTCATTAACTGATCTTTCAAACTGCTTGCACTTACCGTTGAACTTCACTCGGCCAATATTTCCTCTTCGCAACACGTTGTTTGCCTGTAGATAACGCTGACTGCCATGCCAGAGCGTAGTAGTGTCAGCTTTTCAAACTAATTTCCCAACATAACCCTAGTTTTTACCGTGTAGAAATACGCATAGCGCACAATATGAGCTCGGGCGACGCGGAGAAGGTACCAACTGTACCAGAAACCAACTGAACTAAAAATCAATTGTATTAAAAATAAACTGTATTGATAACCGTCTCAAACTTCTACGTCTTGAACAACCTGTAGAGACTTTAAAGTGGGTGATTTGACTCCTCCTCTTCAGACATTTCATTTCTCACAAATCGCAACTAGAGAGGCTAGATAGGCCAACTAGGCCTATCTAGCCTTCATAGTCTTCAAAACATTCTATATTCAAAACAGCTGGTTTCTCAGTTGGTTCCTAGTCCGGTAGTCTTGTGTGCGCGCCTCTGACCGCGTGGTGTATCGTGTCGCAGGGCTACTACCGCGCAGCCAAGGGCGCCCACCTCCTCGGCAACACCGTCCGCGCCATCCAGTACCTGCAGGCGGGCATGCGCCGCCCCCTCCTCTCCACCAACGCCAACCTCGTCGACTTCTACTTCGAGCTGACCAACAGCAGCGCGCCGCCCCCAGCCGCCCCCGCCTCCCCCCGCAAGAGGCGCGACGCGAGGCGGGGCAACGACGTGGTCGCCGTGAAACCCGGCCCGGTCGAGTCGAGCGACATAGACTCGGATCCGTTCCTGCGGACCGTGGAGAGCATGCGGAACGAGAATCCGGGCAAGTTCGCGGCAAGTCAAGGTCGGGTCAGGAAGAAGAAGGCCGACCTTGAGATGACCATGAGGGACGGCTCCGACTTCTTGCTCAACAAGCGGCTGCCGCACACCGCCGCCATCAAGTATAAAGAAGCTTTGGACATCTTGTCGGAGTATCCGGCCGAGGTGAGATGACGGACCCCGTGTGATCTGGCTGTTGGTGGGGTCGATCCCCCGTATGATCTAGCTGTTGGTGGAGTCAGGACCCCGTATGATCTGGCTGTTGGTGGGGTCGATCCCCCGTATGATCTAGCTGTTGGTAGGGTCAGGACCCCGTGTGATCTAGCTGTTAGTGGGGTCAGGATCCCGTATGATCTAGCTGTTAGTGGGGTCATTGAACAAACAATAATCATCACTAATAAGTCAACTTGATCCCATATTTTTAGCTCTTAAAGCTAAAGTCGAGCGTGGATTCGAATCCTGCGCTCGTTCGTACCCCTATTTAATCTGGTCCTTGTTCTTTTTACACTTTTTTTTTTTTAATAACATCGAAACTTGATACAAAATCTTTGTTCCCCAATTAAGGCTATGGATGAAAGATAGGATCGGTTGGACGGGCACCACAAGGGCGATCTTACCACCCCATTTTGATTATTTAAAACTAATGGTCTTCAACACCAGGACTGCGCTGTCTGTGACCATAATTTTTCGCAGTAGATAAAAGTCTTTCAGTATAAACACACGAATGTTGATATCTTCCACTTTGAACTAAGTCTCTTGGGCTCTTAAGTCTCTTTTTACACTACCGGTAGTCATAACGATGAGACATCTTGACCCCGCCCATCTGTCGCTCGCAAGTTGATGCGTTAGAAAGTGGGTTCTGGTCTTGTACTGTGGCGTGACTGTGTCAGGTGCTGCAGCTGGGCAGCATGGTGGAGACGGTGTTGAAGTATGCGATCAGTATCAGCTGGTGCCAAGCGGGCAACAACTACCAGGGCCTCGAGCGCTCCGTCGACCACCTCAACAAGCTCAGGGAGAACCAGGCGCTCCGCTTCCCCGCTCTCTTCTACTCCCTCGGCAGCATCTACGTCAAGCTCAACAGGTCAGCGCGGTCTCACGTTCGATCGAGCTTTATTAACTGAGGCTACAGGCACATGCAGCTTACATATCATTCACCGACGCCAACAGATCTTGGTTATCGCCACAGTGCGTCGTTAAACCCAATAGAAATTAATGAAAATCAAAATCAAGTGAAGTCGTTTTGGGTGTGGGTTCGAGTCCTGCATGAGGTATGGGCTTCTGTTAATGACCTTTCACTCGTGACCCCGTACAACCTAGCTGTTGGTGGGGTCGTTGAGCACCTTTGGAATGAATTCATAAAAATTAGGGTTGTACGAGAAATTTTCGTAAATCGAAAATTTCATTTTTTTCCTCTTTTTTTATGGTTGTGTTTTCCCGCACACAATATGCAATTTTTTTCTTCATTTTTGTCATTCAATTTTTTTTTCGAAGGTCGCTAGGCCTACTGTTGTGTGAATCTCGGCCCTATCAGAGTTTTTTTCTTCTTCTCTGAACTTGAAAGTGGCCCGTGAACTGTGATGCTTGTAGGTATGCGTTTGCCTCGGAGCTGGTCGAGGAAGGTCTCAGTATCGTCGACAATGGGAACAACTTCGAGTCGTATCCGTGGCCCGGAACAAAGATCATCATCAAGGAGACGACGTTCGAGGGTCTCAAGGTACGGTCTACGGTCACGGCCTTGCTGGTTCCTGGAGAAAACTGACTGCTCATTCATCTTTCACCGCCATTCGTCTGTCACCGTCATTCATCTTTCACCGTCATTCATCTCTCACCGCCATTCATCTTTCACCGTCATTCATCTCTCACCGTCATTCTCTTTCACCGCCATTCATCTTTCACCGTCATTCATCTTTCACCGTCAATCTCTCTCACCGTCATTCTCTTTCACCGCCATTCATCTTTCACCGTCATTCATCTTTCACCGTCATTCATCTTTCACCGTCATTCATCTTTCACCGTCATTCATCTTTCACCATGGCAGGTATTTCTAATGCTGTCAGGATTGTGTACCGTATAAGTAAAAGCTATTCAAGTCATAACGCACAATTATCAGAGAATGTGTTTTTTTAGCTGTGTAGACGAGTGACAGTTATGCGGCATAAGTTGTTACGTTATACAAAATATACGTATCCTCGATATTAACATTTTGATATCTCACACCGTTCAAAAGTCATCACCAAAAATCTGATATTTCTCTTTAAATCGCCTCCTATGAACCCTTGATACATCACACCGTTGCATAGTGATCGCCCCAAGAGCTGGTATTGGTCGCGCGGTCTAACCCTGTCCTCTGACGCCCGCAGGAAGCTCTGAAGCGGTTGCGCGCCGAGTGCCACGTGAGCTACACGCCCGACGCCGTCTGTAAGCACGACTGTCGCAAGTGCCAGCACCTCAACGCACAGATACTGCACTCAAGGAGAATCTATAGGAGGTACCAACTGGTGATTCTTTCATACCTGTAGTCAACCCTCGTCAATGCAAACTCGGTTCATAAGATATTTGTAGGGGTGTGCGAATCCATGTTTTTTATTTCGAACCGAACCCAAATCCGAATCTTTTTAACTTGCATTGTTTTTTTTTGTTTTTTAACAACATCGAAACTTGACACAAAATTATTGTTCCCCAATTAAGGCTATGGATGAAAGGAAGGATCGTTTGGACGGGGCACCACAAGGGCGATCTTACCACCCCATTTTGATTATTTAGAACTAATGATCTTCGACACCAGGACTGCGCTGTCTGTGACCATAATTTTTCGCCGTAGATAAAAGTCTTTCAGTATAAACACACGAATGTTGATATCAAATGCATTGTGTCATTGAAATCACATGCATTGTGAAGCGTAATAATGGGACAAACGACATCGCTGATCAAGTCACACGTGTTCCAGGAAGTGAAAATCTTATCTCAGCATTCTCATAATTAGGCCTACCTCAGCATAAAACATGTTATTCAGCGCAAGTCTAACCATTACAGCAATTGTTCTTGAGAATGGAGAATGCAATGTTGCCCTGTTTTTGGCGCCAACGTTCGAAGTTTTCGAATCTTTTATATTAGAAAAACATGGATTTGCACACCCCTAGAAATTTTTTTCAGTATGTCAAATTGAATCCTCGCTAAAGCTCGTATAACGAGGGTTTACTGTAAACACGTTGTAGTGGAAATGGCCGCACATTGGCCTCTTGGATGTTGAGAAAACGTACTGAGAACAACGTAACTAATGCTGCTTGTTTACAATAGACGCGAGGGTCGCTTCGCATCGAATCAACTGAGCCATTTCACGCAATATAATCGTGCGAGAGTTTTCATACACAATCATGGCATGACCCTATTGCCATCATGTCACAACCAGATGCTTTTCATGTGTCGAATATATGCACAATTTGACGTATTTCCTCTCCTATAATTACACTTTTTAGATGTGGGGTAAAACCAAAAGATGATAACAAATATCTAGATGTTCATTGCACACATTTTTTTAAAATTTCAATAACATCAAAACTTGATCAATACCAAATCATTATTCCTCAATCAAGGCCATGAATGAAAGATAGAATGACAACAAGAGGACCCTAATAATTTATCAAGTCAGAGCATATTTTATTTATTTTCAAAACATCAAAACTTGATACAAAACCAAGTTTTTTTTATTATATAGAAAAGAAGTATGTATCTACGTTGAACAATCTAGAAGTAGTCAATTTTGGAACTCCGCAAAGCACGACAAATTTGGAATTTTTTTCATGGTGTAACTCAAAAACTATAAGGACTGGGGAGCCCATAATGTGTAGTAGTTTAGTAGTATTCATTCCTTCCTTTAACCCTCTTTCGAGGAACGGTACACAATTTACATATTTCACAATATAACTCATTACAAGCATCACAATTGAGTATTGCAGTAAACCATCATTTATGATCTATCAACGAATTAGTTATTATAGTATTTCAAACGACTCGTTCCATTGGTCGACTCGGTGCATAGCACGACTTGTATGAACCTCATCGAAATGAGCGTTGAGGGAAGTGACGATGCTCGGCTCGGTTGATTCGACGCGGACTGACCTGCCGTTGTGACCTCTCTGATTTGCCTTCCAGCGACCCCGACTTTAACGGCTTCATGGAAATACACTGTCAGTCGAAATGCCTTATACAGTACCACTTGGCGTGCTGGAAAGACTACAAGGAGACTTTCAGCGTTTCGACTTTCGGACACAAACTCTCGGAGAAAGTAAGTTGACGTTTCGTCTATGCAATACCGTCGGAAAAACTTCCGGCACTTGACGGAATGAGGCTCAAATTGACAATTTTTTTTTTTTTTAATAACATCGAAACTTGATACAAAATCATTGTTTCCCAATCGAGGCTGTGGATTAAAGATAGGATCGTTTGGACGGGGCACCACAAGGCGATCTTACCACCCCATTTTGATTATTTAAAACCAATTAACTTCAACACCAGGACTGTGCTGTTGATGACCATGAAATTCCGTCGCAGATAACAGATTTCACAAAATTTGTGAAATTAATTTGAGTTTTTTACTGATTGAGCTAGCGTACTGTTGATGTAGTGCCGGGTGATGGGAAGACGGAGTGAGGTACAGGATTTACTTTCCGTTTCAATGTCAGCTCACTGCCGTCGAGAATCGAGTCAAAGAAACGGGACGTGACAAACATAACCCAACTTTTACTCGACACTTTGATATAACACCAATCGTACGGTGCACATCGAATTAGAAAAGTCGAGGATTACGGCTACAAAGAAATTTGTTGGTATCAAAATGACTACAAATATATATTTATTTATATTCAGGATGTAATAGTAATGAAAGATACGCCTCGATTGGGACTCGAACCCGGGAGCTTCCGACTGCCCGTCAAGTGCTCTCCCAACTGAGTTATCGAGGTATTACTTTCAAAACGTGACTATCCTTAGAGTGACGACACTTCACGGGGCCAGCGCTATAGAGGCTTTGGAACGCTTGTATGTTACCACCGCATTCCCGGTCGAGGTGTAGGCCCATCTTTTATGACATGACTATTACATCCTGAATATCTTGATATTGGATCGTATCCAAGATGTTTGATTATAAATATATATATATATATATATATATATATATATATATATATATATATATATATATATATATATATGCCTCAGTGATGGAAACACATAAATATTGTTGGCTAAAACAAATGCAAAAATATTGTGCTTTTCATTGCACAGAATGACATAAAATGTAATCCTGATAATTTGCATTGAATCAGAGCAAAGGCATAATTATTAAAAAATAAATATATATTTATCTACGTTGAACGGTTTAGAAGTAGACAATTTTGGTATGGTGCAAAGCATGCCAAATTTGAATTGTTTCTACATATGGTGTAACTAGACAACTATGAGGGCTATGGAGCCCAAAATTTGTACGATTGCCCAATTGTACGATTCACGAATTCACGCAACTTTTGAAATGAGGAATGTGAGCGCGGTGCGAAGCGTAGGTGACGTGGGGTTGTTGTGCGCAGGACATGCTGGGCAAGCCGTGCCCGACAGACGACTGCATCACGTCCAACGGGTCTCGGTCCGTCATCGTGCGCATCGACCTGATGAGCAGCGACCCCAAGGTGCCCAAGTTCCATTGCGAGCGCGACCCCCCGCCCCCCACCGTTGACAAGGACAAACTCAATAAGTAAGCCAGCGGACGGCCTGCGAGAGGCTGTACTACTGTAGAGGAGCCTACTGTGTTCACATCAACGTGAACATTAGAATTAGCAAATTATCATTTTAAAAAATGTTGAAAATTTTCATTATTTTTTTCATTTCATTTTTTCAAAAAAATTTCTCTTTTGAAAATTTTCCAAAAATTTTTTTTTGTTGTAAATTTCCATGTCTTTAATTTTCCCATTTTTTTTTTTGGTAATTTTCCTGAATTTTTTGGAGAATTTTTTATGAAAATTTGCACAAATTTTTTTTTTTTTTTTAATTCTCATTGAACTTTTTTGTTGAAAATTTTCAATTTTTTTTACATCCATGTTTGTTTGCATGTAAGTTGCCACAGAAGAAATTACAGAGTTTGAATTCACTCATCTAGCAATATCGAAACAGCTAGCTGTACCACCACATTGAGGTGCACCTATATTTATTTACTTACAAATTTGCCTGGACTGGGGAAAAAATACATCAACTACAGCTGGCAAAATTCAACTTATTTTATTAAGGCCCCGGTTTTACCAATCTCAGTTAGGGTGCTAATCCACTAACTATTAATTAAGGGTACGAAAATAACATACGTAACCAATGGTGATAAGAAGTTGATCCACTAACTATTGCTTTTAAAATCCAGTTTCGTAAAACCGGGCCTAAATGAATTAGTATTTATAAATAAAGCGATGCCTGAATAGTGAACATATCATTATTATTATTAGGGATGACATTGATTCTCAAAATCGGAAATCGATTAAAAATTGATTTTGAAAAAAAAAATTGAAAAAAAAAATTTGAAAAATTGTATTCTCAAAAAAGTAGTGTAATTTGAAACTTTTTTTTTTCAACCTTGCCAAGGTGTTCACGTGAAAAATAGCTGCTAGAGACTTCTTTGAACTGTACTGTACCACTCGGGTATTTCCGTCAACGTTCGGCTGTCAGACGTAACCGAAGGGATAGCTTTTGTCCAGATAGTAATATCTCAACAATACAGAATAATGTAGACAACAAAATAAGCACTTATTACAACGTAAAGAAGTACAGCACTTTTTTACACGAATTTTTTTTTTTTTAAATCGATTTTTTGATTTGAGAATCGTTCTACATCAGAATCGATTACCGATTAATCGATGTTATCTCTAATTATTATTATTGAATAATACTATAAATGATGATGCTCAGGCCTACATTAGCAAATGAATATAATATTATCGATTGATAATAGATATAAAATGAAATATATATTCAACGAGTCACAAGAATCAGATTGAGAGCATGGAACCGGTTGGGGATATCGATAGTAGACGTAGAGGATAATTAGATGAAACGTATGTTCGAATATTTCTACTATTGATATCATTTCCAATCCTGTCATTCTCAAAATAACGTACATTTGCTTCGAATGTAAACCTGAAGACCATTAAATCGTTCCACTTCTCGAATAATTGATTGGTGTCATTCGATTTGACTGTAGTAAAAGTAATACCAGGCAAATGCGTTATGTGTTGCCGCGTTGATGGATGAGCTGGAACATATCAACTTATCTTTGGATTGGTTATTATATATATACACCTTGAGATCCAAACCATTACATCACTGCCATCTTATTTTCCATTATTAATTTCTATGATAGTGAAGAAGGCTTTGTTTTAATCGTTTGCAATTAAGTGGTAACACCTGTAGCTTGAATTTAATAGGTATGTCTAGTAATAGTAATATTATTTCAAGTAGACTCGTCATCCAGTGTGATGAAAAACTACGCTTTGACTACGGTACAATTGTCTGTCACATTCTCATCCAATTTTTTACATTCTTTTTTAGGAAAAAAAGTGAAACTATTAATGCAACTCCCGTGGAAAAAGAAAAGGTATATATAAATATGTTTGTTTGTCTGCACGTGGGATCTCTTCTACTCGACGGAAACGTACTGTTGGATTTTTCCTTCGAACTTGTAAACGTAAACAACATTTCGACAAGGTTTCCAGGGAAGAAAAGTCCAACACTACGCCGCTGTTGAATTATTCGTGGTACCTTCTTCTTGCACGTCTTGACTGTATGGGTTCTTTCACGTTGTATTGTTGTTGGTGGTGAATGTACAAGCTTTGTGTCTGTAATCGTACTAACCCTTATCAATCAACGGCCAGACTGTTCAACCATAGATCTATATCGCCGAGATACGTTACTCAACGTTAAGAAGGCGTACATATTTGTGTCTCGGCAGTAGCTTCACACCGCTTCGCAAACCGGGAAGCTTCCACCATATTCAACATCACAAAAGTTATTACCGAAAACTGATATTTTGCTATATGGTCTCCCATTGGTGGATTCATAGATATATATTACAGTGCCGACATATGCTTGTTCCAATCTTGGTGGCCATATTGGACATTTACAAATAGAATCTAAGCAAGGCATTCTATATTATCACTATGATATATGTCTAACATGTGAGAAACTTCCTGGTTTGCAAAGCAGTGTGAAGCTACTGCCGAGACACAAGTATGTACGCCTTCTTAAGAGGCCGCAGGCGCTCTACACGTGCTCGTTGTTCGCTCGCTTCAGACTCTAGTTTAACATGCATCGTGTGCTAGGTGCAACCCATAGACTAGCCCGCCGAACTCAGATTCACATGAACGCCGTTAATTCCCTAGCTCACACTTCTTATATATTTCACATTCTATGTTTTTTTCGGTATTATAAAATATGTATCTAGGTTTTTGTAAATCAGAAATTTTTCCATTTTCTATTTGAAGAATTTGAAAAATCACAAATTGTTGGTTCAAAATTCTGTATTTAGGGTAACCTTCGTTTTTCAATTACTAACAGAATGCAAAAACACTCATATTGATATCACATAAATTACGGTCGTGAGAGTTTGCGGCGTGAAATACGAGCGCCTGCGGCCTCTTAACCCCAGGATTTGATGATCAAGTAATGGTTTTCACCAGTCTGGTCGGTGGTTATTAGTTTAGATTGGGAATAAATTAAGTCTAAGATTATAGTTTGTTGCCAAGTAACTCATGTCCATTAGCTACAACAGCACCTCGAGAAGACGGACCGCGGGCAAACAAGGCTGGTGATCAGGTAATTGGTAAAACAGTCCACTCGGAACTTATTTATTCACACCTGTTGGACTCCTGGCCACTTGATGTGAATTGCAACCACGATGTAGCGACGCCAACATACCTCATCATAACACAAAGAAGGTGTACCGACTCGCGTCTTCAAAGTGAAATATTTCCGCGGTCAGAATCTGTGTCTAGGGCCACGACTGCCTGTAGCGCAACTATCGCTTTTATGTGGAACTAGAATGCTACACAATGCCACCGGTCTCATCTACATCTAGTTCACAAGGGAATCCGTTGAATCGCGACAGGCAATCGGGACCTTTGGCTCTAAACTGACCGCAAGGAACCACAAATATCTCCATGTTATCAGTATTGGAGTTTAATTTAGTAATATCTTTATTCAATGGAACACAGTGTCATGTATGACATTTATGCTGTATTTATGTATACATAAATATATCATAAATGTACAATTGTGTTGTAGAACTGTCATATATAGTGAAAAAATAATAGAATACCAATAATAATAAAATATTGCACAAAAAGAAAAATTAAGAAATATTCAAAGTACAATGTGAAGGGAGGATAATTTGAGAAAGTCACCTTCTTCATATTATGATGAAGTATGTTGGTATCACCATATCGTGTTGCGACAGTGAATGAAGAAATGGCATTTCACTGCCACAACTGAGCCGCTGGCGATTTCAGCAAGTCCACTAGGCCCAGGACTACTACGTTGAGAAGGTAAGGCAACTACAATAGGGCCAACGTCCCAGTTTCCGGCCGCTCTTCACTTCCGTCAACCCAAGGATTCATTGGACTCACGTTATTGCTCCACTCCACTTAATTCACTCCACTGCGACATGTAGCGCTAGTGAGCAATGTCGCCAAGCGTTACATGGTAAACAAGATCAGTTTTCTGGCTTCTTGGATAAAAAGGTCTGTGGTTGACCTCTCGAAGAAAACCGTCCATGTGTAACCTTGTATTTTATTCATGCACTGTAAGTCATCCCCCCCCCCCCCCCCCTTCTGTCGGTGCCTCTGGAGGTATTAGATTAGCTTATTGCACTGTTCCAAATTGCACCTATTGAAACAGTCATACACTGAGAATAACTGTACATTTTCACGTCCTCCAGATATTCATGGAGAGAGTAAAAACATTTGTCCGTCAGATACTCTTTGAGCTTATATTTAGAATATCTATGGTTTTCACCAACGTCCTTCAATTGTCGTAATCGGACTCGGATCTTGCCGACTCGGAGTAGAAAAATGTGGGGGCAGCAGAAAAACCCAGCCAAGCCAGGCTTCAGTTGAGTTTTGGGGGAGAGAGAGAGAGATGGTACATAAATGAGAGATCATATTGTATTTTTTTGTCCTGAATAATGGTTTGGATTATTATATGGTCATTCCATATCAAGTCAACCTAAGCCGATTAGCAAAATTGACCTGACTGTCTCCAATTTTTATGAAACTGGGTGAATCTATGTAGACTTGCATCTTGAGCAATCGTGGAAAATTTGGTGTTTCTAGCTTTCTTACTTTCCGAGTTACAGCCCGCCTCAAAAAACAAATTTTGTTACGCCCCGCGGGCTACCATATTTGTTCACTTTCGCACCGTGCGACATAGAAACCCAATTTTTTTCAAATGCAGAGATTTCAATAGGCCTGTGTAAAATGTTGCCAAGAGTCCATTCTTACGAGAGAGAGTATCATACCAAAAAATGAGAACACAATTTTAAACCCACCCCACTGAAAAAATAGTTTGTGTTTTTAACATTCAGCACTTGAGAGTTATATATAACAATAATTCCAAGTGTTGATTGAAATACCCCCATCACCACTACGAGCTTGTAAAGTGTTACTGTCACATTGTTGAAATTATTATCCCTATGGAAGGATTCTCATTCCTGTATGATGATCATTATTACTGCCCTACTGTGACGTTTAGACCATAGGCTCGTATTTTAATCGAATATTAATATTATAATTTATAACTTTGGAGGAATTAATTTAATTTCTCCTAGTTCAGAACATTCTCTTCCAACATTTAAATTTTCAAAATATTGCATTCTAAATTTGAAAAATGGAAGTTATTGAATTCTGTAACAATGGTTTTTTAAGCAAATCTTTTTCTCAAAGTTGAGAGGGCAGTGCATAAAACTTTCCACAAATCCTAGTGGGGCCTATCATACTAGTCTACAGTGCAGTAGACCTATGCTAGTTTTATTTGTAACATTTTGTTTATTAAACTATTTGGTAAATATGCCGCACACATGTAACCGGTCATTTTCGGGGGAAAAACTTGTGAAACACACGGAAAACACTGGTTTTGCAAACCTTTTGTAATATATGTTCAAAATGAATACAGTTCAAATTATAATTTGTATGGAAACTTCATAATACCTATGACTATCAATAACGTAACGGGATAAGCAACATGGCGGTTTCCTTTCGCACCATGCGTACATCAAAGGGATGCCGCCTCACAAATGTTATGATGATTTGCTGGTATTGTTGTATGTTGATCTATACAAGTAATGGATGTAATGCAATCTGTGAATCCAGCTCTTTCCAACTGCATTAAGCAATATTGGAATAAATTTCATTTGAATTGGCCAATCTGAATTTAAAATACGTCTGTAAAAGCATTTAGTCCCCTAGTCAACAGCCCCACTGCTATATTCACCATTTGATAATTGGATAATTACTCATCATCTACGAGAAAGATCAGAAACAATGCAAGTATTAGTATACAACTATGCACTATATATTAAAATATGAGCCTAATACGTACGGTTTGATTTGAAATTGGGAATCTTAGAAATGTACACGAAAGCGCGCTGATTCCACCATGGTGAAAACGGCCTAATATTAATGGGATAGGACTTACGCCATGTTGCTTATCCCGTTACGTTATTGATAGTCACAGGTTACATGTACGACATATTTACCAAATCATCAAATTGTGTCAGGAATATATACGGTACCGGTACATGCGTTTAGGCTGTTTGTATTTATAAAAACTAGTGTCCTTGTTACAAGCAGTTAATATTTCTTATTTAGTATGTATTTAATTTGAACTAATCCCTAGACCCTAGCTCAGCTCGGTGATTTGTCTAGAACTTATAACCTCTTCTTTTTCTGTCTTCCAATGCACATATTTATCTACTGCTTAAACAAAATATCCAACTGCAGGAGGCCCTAGTCTAAGAGAACCTAGGCCCTAGCTTAGCCCTAGTGACTTGCTATGGCCACATCCAACTCTTTCGTCTCTTGTATATAATTATCCTCTGCTCATAAACACCATATCTGATGGATATGATCGTATCTAACCATATCTGATTGTTATAGGCTCTATTATAATTGGCCCTAGCTTAGCCCTAGTCACTTGCTAGGGCCACCTCCAACTCTTTCGTCGCTGGTATATAATTATCTCCCGCTTAAAAGCAATATCTGATTGTAGAAGACCCTATTCTAATTGGACCTTAGCCCTAGATTGGCCCTAGTGACTTGCTAGGGCCACCTCCAACTCTTTCGTCTCTGGTATATAATTATCTTCCGCTTAAACACAATATCTGATTGTAGAAGACCCTATTCTAATTGGCCCTAGCTTAGCCCTAGTCACTTGCTAGGGCCACCTCCAACTCTTTCGTCGCTGATATATAATTATCTTCCGCTTAAACGCAATATCTGATTGTAGAAGACCCTATTCTAATTGGCCCTAGCTTAGCCCTAGTCACTTGCTAGGGCCACCTCCAACTCTTTCGTCTCTGGTATATAATTATCTTCCGCTTAAACACAATATCTGATTGTAGAAGACCCTATTCTAATTGGACCTTAGCCCTAGATTGGCCCTAGTGACTTGCTAGGGCCTACCTGTTTCAGTCTCGAATGCGTATAAATCATCTTGTGCTTGTTATATCGCACCATGAGTCGGGTGACTTGAAGCTAACAGTTAGTCGTCTTGTTTTCCAGCGTCCTAAACCTAAGCATCGTATTAAAGTCAATCCCGTCGACCGGAAGCCTTCCGATCCCGTTATATCTGCTCGTGGCGGGAAGAGCCGCTCGCATTCGATGGAGGGCGACGAGCCGGGAGAGATGTACGTCGACGACATGCACTCCGAGTAAGTTGCCGCAGTTTCATTCTCTCAAGCCATACGTAGAGACGTTGGAATTTACTATTCATGAAATAGAATATAAAATCCAAATGTTTTACAAGGATATATAATTTCGATATTCTTTGTGTTTCACTGTAGACCTATTTTGATTCATTAGACGAGCTTTAGCGAGGATTCAATTTGACATACTGAAAAAAATTGGTGTTCGTTTTTATGTTTTTTTTTTTTTTTTTTTTTTTTTTGTTCTTGAGAATAGAGAATGCAATGTTGCCCTGTTTTTGGAGCCAAGATTCAAAATTTTGGAATCTTTTTTGATAGACCGAATCCGAATCTGAAAGTGGGTTCGGATTCGATTCGAAAAAGAACCCCTAGAATTTTCGTTTGATATTTCCGTAGTTGTTGATCTAGAGTTTGCAGATCCTGTTTTTAGTAGTTTGCTACAAAATGCTATAGTATTTCTACAACTCTAGCCATCAGCCGTCCAACACCTTGCTACAGCTTAGTGGTTGCGCACAAGTTACAAGTCATTAGTTGAGCGTAGCGAAGTCTCCATCCCACTCTAATAGGGGTTTGTCTGTGTGTTTATTTATTTATTTATTTTTTGAAGCACTCGACAGGTCGCAAGGGTTGACTGATCAACATGAAACTTTTTTTGTATACGCAAACTCATCCAACTTAGAACTGTATAGTTTTTGGAATGAATCGGTCCGACCGATTTTGAGAAAAATCATCTCAAAGTTTCTAAAAATCCCATAAGATTTGGCTGGGCGGAAAATGTTGAAAAATAAAATCTCTCCAAACGAGATGAAATTTTCTCTGAATGTGAACACATAGATTTTACACATTATCACAATTTTGTATGCAATTCTAATCAGCCGTTTTGAAGAAAAAATTAAAACAACTGTTTTTTTCATCAAATATATCATAAAAATGATGACAGAATTAGGTTGCCGAGATTCACTGCCTTCTAGATTCAATATTTGCCCAACAATGAAGTATTTGTATATGCATCAAGGTGTGTAAAATACCAGCTGTCGATAAAGTAGCAAGGGTAGAACTACTTCAACGACTTTTATACCTTATTTAGATATCTCGCTCAACTTACAACGCATATTTCGCGTTTGCCCAGTTCTAATCCTTCAATAACTCATTTCTCTTGTTTTCAGTGTTTTAGAAAACCTCATCGCAGATTTTAGATCCCAACAAACATTGAATAATTATTATCCTGAGGACCAACGGGTAAGTTCATTTTGGATTTTTAAATAGAATTAATTGATTTTTCTTGGAAGAAATGTTCGATAGGCCTACTAGAATCACGATGTAGTGATACCAACCTATTTCATTACAATATAATGAAGGTGACCCGGATCGGGTCTTCAAAGTGAATTATTCCCGGAGTCAGTTCCCGAGTCCAGGGTCCCGATTGCCTGTAGCGCAACTATCGCTTTTATATTGAACTATATAAAACAGCAATGTTATACGCTACTCAATAGAAGTATTATGTTGGAAGTTGCATTTGTTTTTTTACGAAAATAATAGATTTTGTGAGTACAAAATTGCGACCGGTACCGTAGCCACTCTTATCTACATCTAGTTCACAAGGGAATCCGCTAAATCGTGACAGGCAATCGGGATCTTTGACTCTGAACTGACCGCAAGAAACCACAAATACCGTCCACGTTATCAGTATGTGAGTCAGCCACTCTTATCTACATCTAGTTCACAAGGGAATCCGCTAAATCGTGACAGGCAATCGGGACCTTTGGCTCTGAACTGACCGCAAGAAACCACAAATACCGTCCATGTTATTAGAATGCGAGTTGGAGCACCTTCTTCATATCATGGTCTTGTACGTGTTGGTATCACTACATTGTGCTAGAATAATGAAGATCAAATGCTGCCGCCCTCGGTAGCTCAGTCAGCTGAGACACTGCTTCAGAAACTGTAGTCACCATTGGACGTGGGATCGAATCCTGCATAAGGCATGGGTTTTTATAAACGTCCTTTCACTTATCATCAGTTCATAGTTTCATAATCACCTGCTCATTCGTACCCCCGTATAACCTAGCTGTTGGTGGGGTCGTTAAGCTCATTCGTACCCCCGTACAACCTAGCTGTTGGTGGGGTCGTTAAGCAAACAATAATCATCATAAGAGAGAGAGATAGATAGATAGAGACAAAGAGAGAGAGAGATAGAGAGAGAGAGAGAGATAAAGAGAGAGAGAGAGAGAGAGAGAGATAGAGAGAGATGGATAGAGACAGAGAGAGACAGAGAGAGAGAGAGAGAGAGAGAGAGAGAGAGAGAGAGAGAGAGAGAGAGAGAGAGACAGAGACAGAGAGAGAGAGTGAGAGAGAGAGAGAGAGAGAGAGAGAGACAGAGACAGAGACAGAGAGAGAGAGAGAGAGTGAGAGTGAGAGAGAGAGAGAGATAGAGATAGAGATAGAGATAGAGATAGAGAGATAGAGAGAGATGGATAGAGACAGACAGAGAGAGAGAGAGGGAGAGAGAGAGAGAGAGGGAGAGAGAGAGAGAGAGAGAGAGAGAGAGAGAGAGTAACGTGTGATGTGTGTGCAGTGGGACCTGTGCAAGCCGCTGTACGGCCGCTCCGACCTTGGTTCCGGCAAGTGGTTTGTGCACAAGGCGGTGGACTCGACCCACGAGTTTGTCTGCTCGTATTTCTACGAGCTGATCTCGAGCAGCGGCGGCCCCATGACCATGGAAGACGTCGTGGAGACGTGGGACACGGGCGTTCGAGACATGGAGCAGTTCAAGAAAATAGCCAGGAATCCATCTTTTCCAGGTAATTACTAGGGATGTCGGCGGGTGGGAATTTTCCTACCCGGGTACCTGCCTTCATTTCCCGACTCTTACCCGGGTCTTGCCCTAAAAAAAAAAAAAAAAAATCATATAGGCCAAAATCACCTATATTCATAAAAAGAACAGCAGCTTACCAAGATTTATGTTTAGAGAAAGGCCTACTCATAGTGGAGAGCCCGTTGATAGAACACATAGAGATGCAAGTTTCATCTCTTTGTTCTATCAACGGGCTCTCCACTATGAGTAGGCCTTTCTCTACTCATGATTTTTTTAAAATTTATTATCTGCTTTGCTCTTCCAATGGGGACAATTACTGTCCCCATCTTGGTTAATGAACAAACAGGGCATGTGAAGAGCGTATACCAGAATAAAGTATACTTTGTTGTGTGACGTGGGTTTGTGTGTTGAACCTAACCTGAACCGTAGCCACGTTCCATCGAGAAGTACCCCGAAGCCCATGTCACACGACCGAGTCGACTTTATTCCAGTATACGCTGTTCAGCTCCCTCCATCTTGTCCGCTCGGATACAGACCATAATTCTCATCTCTCGCTTCCAGGCATCGTGAAATATATCGGCGAATCGTATCGCTTCGTCTTCATCGACGACTCGATCGCAATCGACCGCAACGTCCACGAGCTTGAAGAGACGGCATGCAGCGAGATGCGGGAGTGCATCGAGTTCCTGCTGAAAGAATCTTCGGGCGCTATGAGCGACCCTAAACCAGCGTCAATGCAATTAGAACTGAAACCCAGTGTTAAACCAATTGTCCCCGGCCTGGTGCTACCAGACCCGTCCAAAGCTAGCGTACAATCCCCCGTCAAACATCCCATCCCCGGGCTCACGATCGTGAGCAGCCCCAAGAAAGTGAGACACGTAGTGAGCGCGGCAGGCGATTCCAAGCCCGCCTTAGACAAGAATAAGCCGGCCAAACCGCCGGTACAACGAACAATTGAACTTAGCAAACGAACAAATTCCGCCGGTCCGGACGAAAATGTCGTCAAAAATTTAATTCCGTCGAGTTCGGTCGTCAATTCTAAGACGTCGATTCCGACGATTGACGGGTGGACGAAGTTAGGAACCGACCTCGCTTTAAACGCGTCGTCAACTAGTCCGGTCGTTATACCTCCGGTTACTAAACCGGAAGTCGCGAAGAAACTGGTAGCTACTGATTCTTCTAAGACGGGTATGAACGGCGACGCGAAGATTACGCAAATTGTAGGAAATACTTTTGGTGATTCCGCGACGGGCGAAGAAATTAAATTAGTGGATGAGTGTGTAGGGGTTGCGGAAGGCGCGGAAGAGCTGGACGCGGACGCGTGCGACCTGTTCCGGAACACTTTCCGCGACTACCTCTACAGCCAGCAGGGGTGCACAAACAGCTCTGCGGGGGACAAAGTCAAGCAGGCTATCGAAGCCAAACTAGACGAGTTCAAACATTTTATATTGGAGCCGAAATCGGCCGCGAAGAAAGCCGTCGAGGTGAAGACCGACACTCCGACGGTCGCCAAGAAGGCGGTGAAAGTGGAGCCGACGGATAAGAAGGCGGTGAAAGCTGAACCGACGGAGAAGAGGGTGGTGAAACCGGAACCGACGGAGAAGAGGGTGGTGAAAGTGGTGAAGCCGGAACGGAAGACGTCTCTGGAGCTGCTGAGGAGAGCGACGGAGCCCGAGAAGAGAGTGGTGGACGTCAGGAAGAGCGTGGATCCGAAGAGGAGCGTGGAGCCCGTCAAGAAGGCGGAGCCGCTCAAGAGGGCGGTGCTGAAGAAGGGGGATAAAGTGTCCGGGAAACCGTTGACTATTGAACCTGACGCGGTGATTATATCGCCGGTTTTAATTGAGGTTTGTCGATTCTTTTATTACTAGGCAAATGCAACATATGCGTTGCTAGATGAGCGAGATATCTACAGGTCTGTAAAGTGTAATCAAAAACTCTACTTACCTTGGCTCATATAAAATATACTTGATTTGGTAACCATCGAATCTAGCAAGCTGTGAAACTCAGTACTTAAGATGGTTCTACTCATATTTCCATCTATATTCTATATGATGAGTAAAAAGCATTCATCGAATTATTTTGTTCGAAGCGGCTGGTCCGAATTGCATACAAATTTGTAATAATGTGTATCGTTAATTTGTCTATATTTGCAGTGAAATTTGAATTTTTTTTTTGAGATTTTTTTAAAAATATTCTTGCTCAGCCCAATTTACGAGGCGTATATAAATGTTGAGGTTGTTGCACATCAAAACGAATCGACTGACAAAAACTCATGATTTTTTCTTGACCATGAGGTAATGGAGGTTAGACCTTGATTAAAACGCTTCCGGCGGTGTAGCTAGAGTCCTGTAGCTAGATGATTGCTGTCAACAGACTAACGAGCGCGACACTCAGACGGAGTGCTCCGGAGGCTCCAAGCTGGAGGCCAAGCTGGAGGAGGTCTACGCGGAGAACCGAGAGCTCCAGAAGCGACTGTCCTCGGCCAACGACATCTCGATGATGATCATGGAGAACTGCAAGCTGGCAGAGGAACGCAACCAGCAGCTCATGGAGGAGAAGGAGGGGTTGCGGCGTGAGAGGGGCGACGCGTCGAACCGCTGTCAGCAGCTGGAGGGGGAGAAGGAGAAGCTGGAGGGGGAGCTGGAGGCGATGTGGAGGGAGTTCGAGGTGATAGCGCAGGAGAAGGGGGAGACGACCAGACGGAAGGTGGAGACGGAGCAGGAGAGAGAGAGGTTGGAGACGGAGAATGAAAGGTTGAAGATGGAGAAGGAGGGGTTGGAGAGGGAGAATGAGGGGCTGAAGAGGGCGCAGGTGGTGCAGGACGGAGAGGAGAGCGAAGCGGAGTTACAAGCGTTGCGGTGAGTTCTGCGTACGCGTTATGTTTGTACGTTTATCCGTTGTATTAGTTTATAAAGCCCGGGTTACGGAGTCACTATCCCACCTCCCAGGCCGGGTAATTCTCACTGCACAGATACTTGTGTTTAGATGGCCTTTCATTACATTCGCAACAGCAACAGATGGTTTTATTGTGTTGATGTATTGTTGTACGTGATATGTGAAACAAGAAAAATGCCGACAACACTTTTATTCAGCGTTCAGACGCTTGTCAATTTGACACATGCTGACTTTATTTAATCATTTTCCAATACATTAGCATATTCTATCAACTAGGGGTAACATCGATTAATCGAGAATCGATTCTAATGTAAAACGATTCTCAAATGAAAAAAACGATTTTTCAAAAAAAAAAATCTCCTGGTTCAGTGCTGTACTTCTTTACGTTGCAATAAGTGCTCATTTCATTGTCTATATTATTCTGTATTGTTGAGATTTTACTATCTGGACAAAAGCTATCCCTTCGGTTACGTCTGGCAGCCGAGCGTTGACGGAAATACCCGGGTGGTACAGTACAGTTCAAACAAGTCTCTAGCAGCTACTTTTCACGTGAACGCCTTGGGAAGGTTGAAAAAAAAAGTTTCAAATTACACTACTTTTTTGAGAAAAGACATTTTTTTTTCAAATTTTTTTTTTTTCAAAATCAATTTTTAATCGATTCTGAAGCATAGAGAATCGATTCCCGATTTTTAGAATTCATGTCATCACTAATATATACATTTAAAAATACATCCCTACACATGAATATTGGCTACCAAACCTGAAAATAGATGCTATATTCCTATAACCCCATGCATAGAGACATGTAAACATAGCTCCTATTTTTTCTTCTCGTAGCAATTAGAATTTGAAAAGTAGCACTTTGGTGCATCTATTATTCTGAAACATTGTGTTTTGTAGCACAACAACATTATGTAGCGTTACACCAGTACTGTACCTAAGTAAAACCACTAGATAATGTACAATACAATACAAGAGAAACACCCCAATTGATATTTTTTAGAAAAATAATCTCCACAAGCGGGTTAAACCTACCGAGTTAACCTGCCGCCTGCATTTTCAACTGCCCTTTTTTCCAAATTCCCCAGCTAAACTCACCCGTTTACACCTCACTTGACATAATTTTAGAAAAAATAGCATCTATAATGCTTCTATTCTGAATGTAGCGTCTATAACGCCAATACATTGAAACATAGCGGATTCAGATGTTTGTAGCGCTTCGTCGCCTACTCAAAAACATGATAGAATAATATCAAATGTAGTGAAAGATGAAGAAATATCAGAAAAACATGTAAAAAAACACTTTTACAATTCATAGTTTTTGTAGCAATTGCTATTTTTACATGTCTCTACCCATGTATTATAGGCCTATGAGAAATGATGTAATTCTTACAGTTTTACAATGTCGTATCTCAAATCACACAGCATTGAGTATTGTTTCCGATGTTGTTATTTGATGAATGAAAGTAACGTGTGCGTTGCAGGCTGCGTCTGGAGTTCTTCGAGCGCCAGGTGGTGGAGAAGTGCTACGTGATCGACGCCATCAAGCGAGCGTTCCTCGGGCAACAGAAGGAGCTCGGGCACTTCAAGGCCAAGCAGTGAGTACCAATATCCCCCGGAATAACTGATCGATGGATAATATTCAGTCCTTGATATAAATAACACAATGCAGTGATACCAATATACTTCATCGTAAAGCAAAGAATTTGAAAAGCTTATAGATCTGTATTAATCGAATTATCTCCCAGGATTTTTGACAATTTTTGAAAATTCAATCTTCACCAAAGTGTCAATGTGATGGAGAATATTTCAGAAATTAAAATCAAAATGATTAGAAAAATGAATGAATAGAAAAAAGTGTGATGAAATGACCACGCTGTCAATATCACCCCAAAAGAGAGGTTTTAGCCCGTAATAATCCGACACTCCCCGCAATTCAACCTGCGGGGCGCTAATGCAAGATTTCCTCTTGAAAAAATTTAAAAGAATAATTGAAAAATAAAGAAGTGCACAAACTCTCGTCATGAAAGTGAAGTATTTCCGGGGTCAGAATCCGAGTCCAGGGTCCCGATTGCCTGTAGCGCAACTATCGATTTTGTATGGAACTATTCAAAACAACAATGCTCAACATTGCTATACACGTCACAGTAGATTTATTATGTCGGCGTTTGCATTTGTTTTGCACGAAAATGAAGGATTTTGTTACTTCAACAATGTCACCGGTAACGTAGCCACTCTCATTTACATCTAGTTATAAATCATACTGTACTTGAAGGAATAAGTGTTATTGAAAAGTAACAAAAGTAGGACTTGACTTGATTTGAAGAATATTATTCTGTGATGGACGATATGAGATGAATGATGGATGATGATGCAGAGTAAGAGAAACAAGTGGTGTGAGAATAATGAGGTGGGTACAGGTTGAACCTGCCTCATTGATGTCACATCACTCTCTGCCTCTCCCTCCCTCTCCCTCTCTATCTCTTCCTCCCTCTCTATCTCTCCCTTTCTGTCCCTCTCCCTCACTCCCTCTCCCTCTATCTCTCTCCCTACCTCTCTACTCCTCCCTCTCTATCTCTTCCTCCCTCTCTATCTCTTCCTCCCTCTCTATCTCTTCCTCTCTCCCTTTCTGTCCCTCTCCCTCACTCCCTCTCCCTCTATCTCTCTCCCTACCTCTCTACTCCTCCCTCTCTATGCCTTGCTCTCTATCTCTCCTAGTCTCTCCCTCCCTCCCTGTCCCCCCCCCCCCCTCTCTCCCCCCGTCTCTCCCTGTCTCTCCTGACGCCAGATGAGTCTCGGCCAGTAGGCTCCAGCTTACCTCGAAGCCCGCCTGACTGTTGTTTGTGTATCAGGTGCGAGCGGACATACAAAGAGAAGCTCGTGCAGCTGAGCGACGCGATACGTAACCCGCTTGTGGACGGAGCCAAGAAGCTCCAGCTTACCTCGATGCACGCCCGTCTGTCCTCCGAGCGCAAGTCTGCCGCCGAGCACAACACGGAGATACTGGCGCTCTACGACCACGTCCTCGAACACGTCGACGAGGTAAGCAGTGACGAGTGTTGGATGCATCCAAGTTTAAACGCGAGATAGTAGTGACAGCATCGATCAATCAAGAATCGATTAAGAGTCTATTCTAATGTAAAACAATTGTCAAATGAAAAAATGGATTTTTTTTTTTTATATACATTTTTTTTCTTGGATCAGTGCTGCACTTCTTCATATCACAATACGTGCTCATTTCGTTGTCTATATTATTTTGTATTGTTGAGATATTACTATCTAGACACAAGCTATCGCTTCGGTTACGTCTGACAGCCGAACGTCGACAGAAATACCCGAATGATACAGTACAGTTCAAAGAAGTCTCTAGAAGCTATTTTTCACGTAAAATGCCGCGGGAAGGATAAAAATGAAAGTTTAAAATTACACCACTTATTTGAGGATGATTTTTTTTTTCTCTTTCAAAATTGATTTTTAATTGATTCTAGAGCTCGGGAATCGATTGGTGATTTTGAGAATCTATATCGTCACCAGTAGATAGTCATAAATGAGAAATTAGAGCCTGGATACTTTTGTCAAGTGATCCACAACGCTTGGAATCGAGGCCCCCAGGACCGTCTTGTGCTTGTCCTGACCTAACCTCACTGCCCTGTACTTGTCCTGACATAACCTCACTGCCCTGTACTTGTCCTGACCTAACCTCACTGCCCTGTACTTGTCCTGACCTAACCTCACTGCCCTGTGCTTGTCCTGACCTAACCTCACTGCCCTGTGCTTGTCCTGACCTAACCTCACTGCCCTGTACTTGTCCTGACATAACCTCACTGCCCTGTGCTTGTCCTGACCTAACCTCACTGCCCTGTGCTTGTCCTGACCTAACCTCACTGCCCTGTACTTGTCCTGACCTAACCTCACTGCCCTGTGCTTGTCCTGACCTAACCTCACTGCCCTGTACTAGTCCTGACCTAACCTCACTGCCCTGTACTTGTCCTGACCTAACCTCACTGCCCTGTGCTTGTCCTGACCTAACCTCACTGCCCTGTACTTGTCCTGACATAACCTCACTGCCCTGTACTTGTCCCGACCTAACCTCACTGCCCTGTGCTTGTCCTGACCTAACCTCACTGCCCTGTACTTGTCCTGACCTAACCTCACTGCCCTGTACTTGTCCTGACATAACCTCACTGCCCTGTACTTGTCCTGACCTAACCTCACTGCCCTGTACTTGTCCTGACATAACCTCACTGCCCTGTACTTGTCCTGACCTAACCTCACTGCCCTGTGCTAGTCCTGACATAACCTCACTGCCCTGTACTTGTCCTGACATAACCTCACTGCCCTGTACTAGTCCTGACCTAACCTCACTGTCGCCAGGTGGAGAACGTGAGCGAGATCCCGAAGATCGCCAGCGCCGAGATTCCTGACGAGGTTTACGCCTCGCTCGTTGACATAGCCGAGAACTACCAGGAGCAGGACGAGGGTCAGCGAGCAAGTGGCAGGTTAGACTCGTTCTCTCTTAACTCGCTCCGTACAATACACAGTGAAACTTCTATCCGTCGTCTTGAAAAGCAATGGATAGAGGTTTCACTGTATATTATTACTAGGCAAACGCGTTATGTGTTTCCGCGTTGATGGATGAGCTGGAACATATCAACTTATATCTCTGGTTTGGTTATTATATATATATATACACCTTGAGATCCAAACAATTATATCACTGCCATCTTATTTCCTGATCAATTTCTATGATCGTAAAGAAGGCTTTGTTTTAATCGTTTCCACACCTGTTGCTTAGATTTATATGGTTTCTTAATAGCTTTCGAGTGATTTAAATCAATTGGATTATATATTTTTTTACATCAAAACGGCTGATCTGATTGGACTGAAAGTTTGGAATAAGGTGTATAATCAATTAATCATCATATTAAAATTCCCTGAAAATTTGAATTCTCTCGAAAGAAATATTTTTGACAAATTTTTTCCTCTTGGTTATTCTTATGGAATTTTTGAAAATTTTGAAATGAGTTTTCTCAGAAGTGGTTCAACCGATTGCGCCTTGATACTATACAGTATCGAGTTAGATGAGGACACTTGTGTATGCCAAGTTCCAACTGATTTTGAATTTTCGCTTGACCTGTGGAGCGCGAACAAACAAAAAAAGGCACTTTTTTTCGGGTTTGGTGAAATTGAGTCTTTGCTTCACTCATCCAATCATTTATAAATATGCCCAACTAAAATAGGCTTAGGACGTTATTTTGAGTGACGAGTCACTGTGAGGGTTTCCCTTATTCTTGAATGCACCCCTAAGTGGCGTCATTACCACCCTCTGTCGTTGTTTGCAGGAGTTCCCCACGCGGCAGCGCCAGCGTAGCTGATCTCCCCTTCGTCCAGGTCAAGGCCAAGGGCAAGCCTGCCGCCCCTCTCCCACCGCCTGCCGTCGCCGTTCAACAGTACAGGCCGGTCAAGCCCGAGCAGCAGGCCAAGTGCGGCCAGCCACTGACGAGACCTCCGCACCAACCACCGCACCAACCGCCGCACCAAACGCATCAGCCGCCGCACCAAACGCCTCACCAACTGCCGCACCAAACGCATCAGCCGCCGCACCAAATGCACCATCCGCCGCACCAACCGAACCAGTACCAGAACATCCCGTTCCCTCCTGGCTACCAGCACAATTTCCACCAGCCCCCGCCCCCCATGTACCCCCCGCCGTTCTACGGGCGCCCCCCGTACGTGCCGCACGAATGCCCGCCGTTCATGGGCGCGCCGCCGCCCAAGCGTGCGCCCAACATGAAGAACCCGAACATCATCAACGAGATCTTTGGGCCGGCCAAGCCCGCGTCGGACGTTCGGAACAGGTAGGGCGGGAACACGATTACATAACCTCCGTGTATCGTAGAAATGATACATCCTCTCAAAACAAACCGATAGCTGAGTTAGTAATCAAGTGAAACCTGATAGGCCTACTGCTAACATAAACATAGTCTTGTCAAATAGTTTATGCTGGGAAAACGCCGGATGTGCGTTGTGAGATGAGCTTAGAAGTATGGAAATCTAAAATAAAAAATATTCTGTCAGCTCAATCCACGTCTACGGACCTTGGATTACTTCGAACGTTCAAAAACCTCACCTGCAACGGGCATGTTTCAGGGGCACGTCCAGCCCGCTTGAGGCGGACGCGGGGGGACAGGGCAGCCGTCGTGGCAGCGCAGAGGTCAGCAAGGCGGACGCGGCTACCTGCCCTATCAAGGTTGAGCCACTTACCAACGGTCACGCCAAGCAAGCGTGAGTACACACGCGCTCTTATCGATACAGTGAAACCTCTACGCATCGTTCCCGGATCCATCGTTTTCCTGCTTGCATCATTCATTTCTTCTCACCTCATTCCCATATAACCAATGTTACATGTTCCTGGATGGTTTCATTTTCCTAGTCCCTTGAAAAATGATGGATAGAGATTTCACTGTATTACGTCATTGTGTTTATTTTTTAATTTGATTCAATTTCTAGTTCATTGCTTCCAAGCCTGATATACGTATATAGGCCTATATATATTTTATTATATTGTGTTTAACGACACACTGTACTGATGGCTACGATCTATTGGTGTCGGTGAATGATATATGAGATGATGGGTTTATGAGATCAGGAGACTTTATTTTATTATGTGTTTTTGGATAGTGGAAGGAGTCGGTCGTGGCCTGTTTTTGAGGAACCATCCCAGTATTGACCTGAACGACAGAGGGGAACCAAGAAAAACCCCACAGGTCAGGATGGTCGACCATGGCGGGAATCGAACCCCGGTCTCCTGAATGACGGTTCAGTGTATTAACCACTCGGCCACTCGTTTTGGTTTCACGTGAAACTAAAATCCCAATTTCATTTTTTAAACAGCTAAAAGAGGTGAATTGGTGTTGACTATTTTTACAACCAAATCGTTTTTATTGGTGAAATGGCTTGAACTTTTTGGAGAATTTTCACGGATTTTGGTTGACGTAGTTTTTTATTTTCTCCGTCTGGATAAGGTTTGATGGTAAATAATGAGGATAACATCAATTAATAATCGATTCTGATGTAAAACGATTCTCAAATCAAAAAATCGATTTTTCAAAAAAAAAAAATTATTTTTGGTTCAGTGCTCTACTTCTTTACGTCGTAATAAGTGCTCATTTCGCTGTCTATATTATTCTGTATTGTTGAGATATTACTATCTGGACAAAAGCTATCCCTTCGGTTACGTCTGACAGCCGAACGTTGACGGAAATACCCAAATGGTATAGTATAGTTTAAAGAAGTCTCTAGCAGCTATTTTTCACGTGAACGCCTTGGGAAGGTTGAAAAAAAAGTTTCAAATTACACTACTTTTTTGAGAATAAACTTTTTTTTAAATTTTTTTTTATTTTTTTTTTCCATTTGTTTTCAATATTTTTTTTCGAAATCTATTTTTAATCGATTCTGGAGCATAGAGAATCAATTCCCGATTCTGAGAATCGATGTCATCCCTAGTAAATAATTACCAGTATGTAGGCGTACTGTTATTTTGAATTATTACTTGCAATATTTGCGACTAAAAAGACTTGATGGCATAAAATCTTGAAAATAATAATAGGTTTTTTTTAGCTCGAGAAAACCTGAAACGTAAACATATTGAAGAAAAAATCACTTTACAAACAATTTGTGTTTATCGCTAAAATCCCAAACGCTTGCCTGTAGATATGAGATGCTGGGCATGTTGTGTGAACGCAGCCTGATGTGCACGCTTGTGTTGCAGGTTGCCCAAGCTGCAGCCCGTGCTGACGGACGGGACGGTGGACCGCACCACGTCTCACACGTTCAACAAGCTCATGTGGTTCCTGGTCGAACGCTTCCCCGGCGTGCCCGTGTGAGTAGTCCACGCGCTCTAGCCACTTGACAGCCACTGTCATGAGTTAGGGCTGAAAATGCTGCACATTTGAACGGGAAATATTCAAATACAGTGAAGCCTCTACACATCGTTCCTGGATCCATCGTTTCCCCGCTCGTATCATTCATTTCTTCCCAACCCCACAATCATATAATCAATGTTAAATTTTCCTGCATGGATCGTTGTATTCTCTTGGTACCTTGGAAAACGATGGATACAAGTTTCACTGTACAGTAAACCCTCGTTAATCCAAAATTCAAGGGACCCCAAAAAGTGATTTCGATTTATAAAAATTCGGATTAACCAAAAAACTCCTTTTCCACAAAAATCCTCACACTTCCCTGTTAGAATTGAAGCAATTTCGTATTGAGCTCGAGAGAAAGCTAGATGCCACATGTGCAAGGAACCGAATCACTGATCGTGTATATTTGGCCATTTTCGATTGCAAATGAACGTTAGATGGCCAGCTTCCATTGGCGCTCGGCCGTTCCGAGTGATTGAGTGTTCCGAGCTTACCGCTCGTCAAGAATAGACAGAGCGGCCAAAGACCTTAGTATCTAATCTAACGAAGTTAGATACTAAGGTCTTTGGAGCGGCCCGAGCGCACTCGGAGTCGGATGACATATTCAGTGGCAGCAAACAGCTGAGCTCTATTTCGGATTATCCAATCCGAAAACAGTGCTAAAGCAATTGAGGGGTCGAAATATTAGTTCGAATTACGGATTAGCTGGAATTCAGATTAACCATATTCATTAACATTGAAATGCCTATACCTTCAGCCGGGGACTGACTTCAAGTTCGAAATATGTCAAATTTTGGATTAACCGAGTTTGGATTAACGAGGGTTTACTGTATATGAAAAATCAGGCAAGTAGCGCGCATCTGATGCAGGACGCTGTAATATCTCATGATGAAAGTTTGTAGGCCTATTTGTGGTAACAATATGTGTAGGCCTATAAAAATATGTTCATTTTTTGTCTCCATTCTGGCTTGGTTTTTCGTGGTTTCCCACAGTCCTCGAAGCAAATGCTTGGATGAAGTACTAATTGGCCACGACCATTAATTAGTAGAGTGATAGACCTATCACTAATTTAATTTGTCGATTGTGTATAATGATAAACTTTACATCTGTTGTCAAATGAAAGAAGTGATCATTGCCCAAGAGACTTGGTTCAAAGTGGAAGATATCAACATTCATGTGTTTAAACTGAAAGACTTTTATCCACGGTGGAAAATTATGGTCACAGACAGCGCAGTCCTGGTGTTGAAGTTCATTAGTTTTAAATAATCAAAATGGGGTGGTAAGATCGCCCTTGTGGTGCCCCGTCCAAACGATCCTATCTTTCATCCTTAGCCTTAATTGGGGAACAATGATTTTGTATCAAGTTTCGATGTTATTGTAAAAAAAAGGTGAAAAATAAAATACTCTTTTGGGTGGGGGGTGGGTTTATAGCTTTGTTTCAATTTTTTTGGCGTGATACTCTCGCAGGAATGGACTCCAAGCAACATTTCTAAAATGCCTGTTGAAATCTCTGCATTTAGAGAGAAAAATCGGGCTTCTACGCCGCACGGTGCGGAAGCAAAAAAATTGGTACTCTGCGGGGCGTTGCCAAATATGATATTTGGGGCGGGCCGTAACTCGAAAACTAATCATGCTAGAAACACAACATTTTCCACGATTTTTTCAGACGCAAGTGTACACAGATTAACCAAGTTTTATGAAAATCAGAGATTGTCAGCCTCTGTCTGGTCAATTTTGCTACTCGGCTGAGTTGGTGCGATGTGGAATGACCCGCGTGTGATGCTTGTTGCCTATGGTTACAAGAGCTAAGAGCTACGTGTGATGCTTGTTGCCTATGATTTAGGGATAACATCGATTAATCGAGAATTGATTAAGAATCGATTCTGATGTGAAACGATTCTTAAAACAAAAAATTGATTTTTTCAAAAAAAAATGTTATCTGAAAAAAAATTCTTTCCGGTTCATTGCTGTACTTCTTTACGTCGCAATAAGTGCTCATTTCGTTGTCCATATTATTCTGTATTGTTGAGATATTACTATCTGGACACGAGCTAGTCCTTTCGGTTACGTCTGACAGCCGAACGTTGACGGAAATACCCAAGTGGTACAGTACAGTTCAAAGAAGTCTCTAGCAGCTATTTTTCACGTGAACGCCTTGGGAAGGTTGAAAAAAAGTTTCAAATTACACTACTTTTTTGAGAATAAACTTCTTTTTTTTTTAAATTTTCAATTTTTTTTTTTTTTGAAAAATTTTTTCAATTTTTATTTTTCTTGGAAAAATCTATTCTTAATTGATTCTGGAGCATGGAGAATCGATTCCCGATTTTGAGAATCGATGTCATCCCTACTATGGTTACAGGACCAGCTTGCAGGACTGCTTGTAGCCTATGGTTACAAGAGCTAAGAGCTCCGTGTGATGCTTGTCGCCTATGGTTACAGGACCAGCCTGCAGGACTGCGTGTCCGCCGTGAGGAAGCAGAACAGCAACTCGTTGTCAGGACTCAAGATGGACGACATCCTGGACCGAATCGCCACGCTGCTCCCCAAGGAGACGGCCCCCAAGCCCGGTGAGTCCGGGCTCGTAACTTCTAGCTTTCCGGTGATAGTCCCATAGTTGCTGATCTAGAGCAGGGCTTCCCAACTCCGGCCCGCGGAACCTTTTCAAATGGCCCGCGGTATGATCTCATGAACCAACGTAAAAACACTGCAATTTTTGATAGCATTCTGTGTAGTCAAATTGAGAATATATTTGACAAGGATTGAACTGTTGTCACAAGCCAAACGGTAGGGGCGGTGTTTGAACTGACATAATTGATAATTTCCGACAAAATATTCGTATTCTGTACGTACTACCGTTTGGTTTGTGACAACAAGCGCACCCATTTGACACCCCATGAGCTTCCCCGCTCGTGCCACATCAGTTATACAGACGTAAATGAAGACATAAAGACGAGAAGTGCAATTTAAATACTTTAATTTTGATTTAGAAAAAATGTTGAGTGGTAAAAAGCTTGAATATGTGTGTATGAAAAATAGACCCTACGTTCTTTGCAAACTGGCGCACCATATAGAAAACACGTGAGAATTAAAATAAAATCATAGGACAATCAAACGTGTGGCCCACCTCAAGTTTTCTCAGGAATGCTCTACGACAGATCTAGCTGGGGAGCCCGGATCTAGAGTTTGCAGCTCCTGTTTTCAGTAGTTTGCTACAAAATGCTACATTTCACATAAATACCTAAAAATAAATGTTATTCAGTGAAACCTCTATCTATTGTTTTTCAAGGGACCAGGAAAATAAAACCATCCATCCAGGAGAATTTAACATTGATTATATAGGAGTGGGGTGTGAAAAAAATGAATGATACAAGCAGGAAAACGATGCATAGAGGTTGATCACTGTATTGGTAAACATTGTATCCCATGGTTTCTCAGTGGTAAACCACGCGTGTGTATTGGGTACCGACAGCTGTTGTCCAGGGTGCGTAGAGTGACGTACGTGTGTGTTGTTTGCAGCGTGGGGAGCGGTTTCCCGGGGCGACGAGGTCAACTGGTCGAACCCGATGATTGACCTCGAGTGCGTGATCTGCATGGAGCCAATCACGCCCGACCTGGGCACCAAGCTGCACTGCAACCACATGTTCCACTCGGCGGTGAGTACGCACCGAACGAGAGAGAGAGAGGGAGAGAGAGATAGAGAGAGAGAGGGAGAGAGAGAGAGAGTGTGACGCACATGTCTTGTGTTACAGTGCATCAAAGAGTGGCTGGACATCGAGAAAGTCTGCCCTACATGCAAGCGGTTCGTCAAGACGATGGACGAGTATCCCCCGCTCAAGTAGACTCCGCCCGACTTCCACTTCAGCGACCAGTATTGTCCCGAACTGCGACCTCGTTACCGTACGCTGTCGTGACCCGTCTCGACCTTTCATATTCGTAAACCTGTTTGAGAGTTGAATTTATTCTTACATTTTATAATACTACTTTACTAAAATACCCTCGACTCATTCCTGTACGTTGCCGCTGCAGCGAGTCATCCCGCAACCTGACTGCCATAGCTTAGATTTCACCTTCATCAATATCTATAGGAGGATAGAATTCCACGTGATTATACATTTTCATAATATTCAAGAGTCCGCGGGAGTCGATTTAGAGAAATATCAGTTTTTTGGTGATATCTTTTCAACGGTATGAGATATCAATATTGTAATGAGCGAGAAACACAGATACTTATAATAGCTTCAAGGTGATATAAGTTATAACCGTTTATGTCATGTTGCATCTGTCAAGCGTATACAGCTGAAAAATGTGTTTTTTGGCTGTATACGCTTGACACTTATGCGACATGACTTGAATGATTATAAGTTATATTATCTCGAAGCAATTATATTCATCTGTGTTTCTTGCTTATTAGAATTTTGATATCTCACACCGTTAAAAAGTTATCACCAAAAAAGTGATATTTCGCTAAATCGATGCCTATGAACTTTTAATAACATTTCTTAATTTCATGGAACCTGCAGCGAAACCTCTGCCGGTTTTTCATAGGACCACTAAAACAAGGCCATCCATCCAGGAAATTTAATATTGTTTCCCATGGGAAGGGGTCTGGATAAAATAAATGATAGAATCAAGAGAATGATGCGAAAAGGTTTCAAGTTGGAACATAAATTTGACTCTCCTATAAATACTTGTCGAGAAGTGCGTCGAAGTTAAGAAAGTTAGGTTAAGGGATGATTTGTGACGGTCACGACTTACAAGAATGTGGGCGCAGCGGTGTGACGTTCACTCTCCGATGTGATTGGAGAGTCGAGACGGGCGGTCGCTGACGGTAACGAGGACGTGAGGAACGACGCTCGGGAGTTTCCCGTTGTACCGTGCCGGCGTGGCAGCTAGACTACGAGACGTCGTCTCTCGGCAGCGTCGTTACGGTAGCTCGACCGTCACCCGACTCGTCGTCTCGTCGAGTCCGAAGCACGGAGAGGCAGCCGTCCTCCTGTCGCTAGGATTCTCTCCTCGAGTCGTGTACTTGTTTCCTGTTCTTACCAAACTAGATTCCCGAGTTTCGCGGTTAAATAAAATACCGTCTGTTTGTTTACGTGTTCCATTTACTTTGTATGTCGTACGTAGGTTGTTTGGTTCATCGCGGAGTAGCGACCCGACACGCGTAGCTTGTATTGACCCGATCAAACGGGGTAAGGCTGCACAAATCAAGTTAGTCTGTACAGATTTTGTTAATTTTCTTAATTGTAGCACTTGTTTACGAATCATTTCTTTATTGTGTTATTGCACCGGGGTCGAACTTGCCCCGCTGCGAGTTTCACGGTTGCTATCGACGATTGAGCTCGGTTCTGATTACCATGTTGACCTTGGACTGTTCAAGATTTGGTTTAAACCTTTCCGGTCGGACTCTCGTACTTCTTCAAGTCGCGTCGGCGTAACTCTGATGCTTTACGTCAGTTCCGTCGTCGTACAAATGATCCGCAACTTCACTTTACGCTGTTTTATCTCCACCCCTCCTAAGTATTCATATCCAGGTTACGTTTTAAAAAATCATCGTAAACCTCAATAAAATATGAATATGGAATAGAGGCAGCCATCTTTTTTTAATATTTGACAGTTCTATTTTCAAAATGACTTCCTTTTTACGATAAAGATTTAGAAGGCCATGAATCTCTTGCTCAATAGGTAACATTTCATTCAGTTGCAACAACTGTCTCATAGATTGAGCTGCTGTACCTTCTCTCGAGACAAACGACCGGAAAGGTTTTTTTTTTATCTCGTTGATTGATTATAATGGTGTAAGTTGTTTAGTCAGTTTTCTGTTTGGGCCGAACTTGTGGGGAATATTGTGATGATACATACTAGATGTGCCGTAGTGTTGTTATACGTAGCGTCTCTAGGCCTAGTACTTGGCGTTAGAGTACCGTACAACATCGCATACCCGTTTCTTGATTTCAATTAGTAATGACGGTATTTATTTCACTCGTTTCGGAGAAAACTAGAAATCATCATCTCAATTTCAGAAATTATTTATTTGTCCTCCAGGACCTGGCCCTTTTTTTTATTCTGTTTATGTTTCTATAAAAAAATTGATTATTTTTTTTTTTAACATTCTTGTAGATGTGCTAGATGCACGGTGGCAAGATATTATTATTCTATCGGATCATTTTCTTTAATGAAAATTAAAATTAAATTGAATAAATTTTTATTAAATTTTTATTAAATTTTCTTTATTTCTTTTTTTTTTTTTCTTTTTTTTCTTTTTTTTTACAGTTCTTCCTAATCTACGAGTTTATTCCAGTCTCTTATCGTCCTCTGGATGAAACCGTTTTTCCCTATATTTGAGTAAACTCTCTTCTCATGGTCTCTGGAGTACAGAAAAATCAATTATAATTTCTGAAATTGAGTTGGTGATTTCTACTTTTCTCTCAAATTATGGAAATAAATATCTTCTTAATTAATTAAAATCTCATTTTATGGTTGCGATGTCTTTTAACGTGCATTTATTGATCTTATTGTTTAATGGCGGCTGTTGTTGAATGTTCGTTGCGTAACGTTTCGGTGGATATATTTACTTGTTAACTTTAGGGATTGTTTTTTGAATTGGCACCATTAAAAGACGCGGGGCAGGTTCGAGCGAGATGTCAGTTACGCGCGTTACGTGTCGACGTGTTGAAATTATAAGTGTTTGAGGAGTGAATATCAAGATAATGTCATGAATCACGTTTGGTTGAGTCCACGGGAGTTAATTTAGCAAAAAAAAATTTTTTTTTTTTTTGATAAATTTTGAGTGGTATGAAATATCAAAATTTCAATACGTGAGAAACACAGATAATTATAATAGCTTCAGGATAATATACGTTAAGAATAAATAACCTTTATTGGTCCCTGACTAAATTATAAAACAGGATAGCAATCAGTATAAAAAATACATAGAAAAATATAGAGAAATAGATTGAAAATATTATAGATTGATACATGAAAAGGGAACTGATCGAATAGAAAAAATGTACAAAATGGGGTGAATAAAATAATAAGGAGATTTAGTGATTACAAAATTAAAAAGTGATATAGTGAAACGTTAATTATACAAATGATTTCTTGAAATTCTTACGGAGTCTTCAAGTGCTGACATTCCGATTCGAAATTTTAAAAAGTTACTTATGAAAAAACGTTTACAAAAGTCACTGAAAAAATTACAAATTGTTCCCCTGGCTCCCACGAAAAGTCCGATAACTTCTATTTCCTTTAAATTATACTTCTTGAGGAAGTAAGGAATAGTCATGTCGCATAACTGTCAAGCGTCGACAGCTAAAAAAAACATGTTTTAGCTGTATACTCTCGACAGTTATGCAACGTGACTTTAATAGTTATAACGTATATCACCCTGAAGCTATTATAATTATCTGTGTTTCTCGCGTATTAGAATTTAGATATCTTATACCGTTCAAAATTTATCACAAAAAAAATAATATTTTTCTAAATCGACTCCCGTGGACCCAAGTTATATCACATACTTATTATTGGCGTAGCGATAGTAATTTCATCAGCAGATTCATATGCCATTGCTCGATCTGAAGTAACAGGCCTACAATGACGTCAATAATAAATAGAACACGAGATTGTTTCTTGACTCTCCATAACATATTCTCCTACTTGGATCTGTGCCATCTTTATTAATTATTAATATTTCATATCTCATCAGTCATCAGTAATTAATAATTATCATTAGTTTTATATAAACACATGTGTATTGGAATATGTCAATTATAAAAAGAGAAAATATATAGGCCTATAATTATTAATTATATATATAGATGAATGAGAAAATGACATTCATGGGCCTATACTAGATCAATGATAATAATAATAATGATAATAATGGTTTCATTTCCTTTTGGATCATTACATGATATAATGGAAAGTCATAAAAAAAGTTATATAACAAAAATTCAAAATATTCAATATAAAAATCTCAATATGAACACACTTTAACAAAACTCATCTAACCTATAAAAGCATTTTTCAATCATAACTGCGTAGTTTTTTTTTAAATACTATTTTAGAATCGAGTTTGCTGGACTAATAAGAAACGATAATAAGAATATAATAAGAACAATATAATAAGAACGATATTGTCGTAGTTGAATGGTTCTGAGGTTTGTGATTCCATGTCATTCGCTAGTTATTTTACTTCTCTGATATCGAATAGATTTTGATATTTTCCAATGTTTGTATTTTACGACCGTCCTGTCGAGATGGCAAGATAGGCCTACTTGTAGTTCTACGTCGGCTCCATCTACGTTCGTCACCTCGAACCGTTGTAACACTGGCACTTCGCTCGCTTCTTTCTCGCTTCGAACACCGTTGCTGAAAAGTGCATCTGCTTTTCGGTGCTATCGTCAATACTGAAATAGTCAATGTGCCAATTTATACTTTGCGTTCGATCACGTTCGATTCACAACGGTTTAACAAGTGTTTTTTTCAGGATTAGTTTCCGACGCGCTTGGAACCGTTTCGATTCACAATTAATTCTTGACTACTTGAAGGCAATCACAACTATGTAATTACTAATTAGATTTTAACGAATATTGACGAAATTCAGTCCCTAATTTTAGAAGAAGAAAAATAGAAATCATCTTCTCAATTTCATAAATTATAATTGATTTTTTTGTCCTCCAGAGCCCATTGAGTCATGACGTAGACATCAACGATTTTTTATAGAAACGTAAACAGAATCTAGTAATGTCTATACGTCACGACTCGGCATAAAGCCCGGGACATCAATTTTAATTCTTGAATTTAAGAGAATGATTTCTAGTTTTCTATTAAATCAGAAAAAAAATACTATCATTATTTGTTGCAATCTAGTTTCAGAGTTGTGATGTCCCTTAAAAGTTCCACCAGAGTGCGTTAATGTTGTCGTCCTCTCAGCCAATCAGTGAGAAGTATTCAAACTGCTCACATCTGATTGGTTCGTCGTGCGCACACCTCATTGTCCTCCGAACAAAATAGATTCGAGCTGAATCGTAAGACGAGTCAAAACCAAAACTAAAGAAAGTTGTGAACCGTTGCATTTATCTCCTGTATTCAAGACTAAATACCAACATAAAACCGTTGTGAATCGACCTTGACCAGATCATGAAGTACATATATCAGTTGTTTGGATCGTTGCAGGGTTAATATTGTCGTGTTGTTAGTAACGTCTAGTTGTATTATTATTACCAATTAACAACGTTACTCTTAACGGCTGTCAGAAGACCAAACCACGAGCCTAATCTATTTTACTATTGTAACGGCAGAAATACAGACACGCGAGTGCTTATTTTTGATAATTGCATTTGTTAAACGTGTCAATAAAACACATTCTGCAACTAATCTTGTGTTGATTATTATTCCTGATTGATTGGTGGTGTTTAGGGCACGTACATAAATTATGTCATTTAATAAATTATGCCCCGTCCAAACGATCCTATCTTTCATCCATAGCCTTAATTGGGGAACAATGATTTTGTATCAAGTTTCGATGTTATTAAAAAAAAAAAAAAAAAATTTTTTAGGCCACTTTGAACCCCCCTTCCTCCCATGTCACAGTTGGTCACAAAACCTATTACCCTCCCCCTCTTTAAATACGTCGCAAATTCTCATACCTCTCCTTCAACAAAAAATTGAAATTAACAGGTGGCAAAGGTAAAATAAAGTGATATAATTGAAATATTCATTTCTAATTCTTTGTTTGCTCTTTGAGTAGTCAAACTTGATAATTATTTGATATGCGTCTGCTGTTTCTAGGGTGGGTATAAATATAAGAATCGAAAGAATGGCGCCAAACAAAAAAATGGTACGTCACCCAGTTGCCTCCCCCCTTTTAACAATTTGCCACAAATCTTGACGACTCCCCTCCCTCCCTAAGCTGTGACGTAATTTAGGGGTGCTCAATGTCTGGCTTATCAGCGCCCTCGAGTGGGAAAATGTTGGGGTATTTATTAGGGATGACATCGATTCTCAAAATCGGGAATCGATTCTCCATGCTCCAGAATCATCGATTTTTGAAAAAAAAAATTGAAAAAAAGTTAATTTTCAAAAAAGTAGTGTAATTTGAAACTTTTTTTTTCAACCTTCCCAAGGCGTTCACGTGAAAAATAGCTGCAAAATGCGTGAAAATGACTTATTTGAATTGTACTGTACCATTTGGGTATTTCCGTCAACGTTCGGCTGTCAGACGTAACCGAAGGGATAGCTCTTGTCCAGATAGTAATATCTCAACAATACAGAATAATATAGACAACGAAATGAGCACTTATTACGACGTAAAAAGTACAGCACTAAACCGGAAAAAAAAAATTTAAAAATCGATTTTTTGATTTGAGAATCGTTTTACATCAGAATTGATTCTTAATCGATGTTATCCCTAGACTATTTATGCAAGTCTACAAAATCAAAACCAAAACAGATAAAATATTTGTTATACCTTTGATACATGTCTCAGGTGACGGAAAGAAAGAACAGCAGCCTACCAAGATTTATGAGTAGAGAAAGGCCTACTCACAGTCGAGAGCCCGTAGATAAAACGCAGAGATGAAAAGTACACGAGATTCCGACGTTTCGGCTATTGCCTTGGTCACTGTCTTTCTCTGCTCATAAATCTTGGTAAGCTGTTGTTCTTTCTTTCCCTTTCACCCAATTCATATATTCAGCCTCGGGCTATTTTCCTACACACACCTTGATATTATTCTGTGAAATCAAGTCCTACTTTCCAATAATGTTATACCTTTAAGATGGTATAAAATACAGCTACCAGTATATCACTCGTGTAACATATTTGTCAACCATATACGACTATAAAAAATGTGTTTTTTTTTAGCTGATACGCTTGACAATCTTGCGATATGAATTGAATAGTATTAACTTATACTATCTTGAAGCAATGTTAGGGAAGTTCACTCATAAAAGGAACTTTTAAAAAGTTAGTTTTCGTGGCTTTGCTGTAAAAGTTCAGGTTGAAATTTAAAAAAACAAGAGTTCGTTAAAAAATTCACCTTTAAAATTATATGGGAAAAGGGTTTAAAAATCCTTACAGACACATTTTCTACAATGCCTCAAGTTTAATAGTGATTGCGCGTCGCTTCCATACATCAGAACAATACAATCAAATCGGTGTACACAGCCTTCATACGACTACAAGTCAACCTTGACCACACGTGGCTGCCGGCTCGCCTGGTGACAAGTGGTCACATGGTGAAATCCCAAACAGGGAATACATTCAGGTTAGACCGTAAAATAGTCGATGTCATTCAGAATTTGAACGAAGAAGTACGGATAGTGCGATCGTGTCGAATAGGATTATGAGTGATCTAAAATTATGAACTTTCAAATGAACGTTTTATTCAGTTGAAGATCACCGAAATCGAACGTGAAGAAAGTTCAAGATCATCGACTGTAAATGTAAAGGGTTCATCGAAAAGTTCAGGAAATACTAATGCGTTCATTTTGAAAGTTCATTACCCAACACTGTCTTGTATGCACTGTAAATACCTGTGTTTACTTCATATCAGAATTTTAATATCTTATACCGTTCAAAAGTTATCACTAAAAACCTGATATTTTTCTAAATCAACTCCCATGGATTCTTAATCATAATATAACTTCAATAAAGAAGGCCTATAAAAAAACTAGATTCATCCAGAAGATCATAAGGGACTGGAATGAACTCGAGGAAAAGGGAATAAAATTCAAGAAAGTGATGTAAGAAAGTGTATTAGTGATGGTGGCATCTTGCCACCATGCATTCATATATCTACAAGATTTATATACATATAATTTGTAACTCCCCACATGAATGATACCATAGAATACTTTTTCTGGATTGGCTTCGGAATTTGTAGTCACTGAAAAGTAAAAACAATAGAAAATAAGGTCAACAAAACCCTATTCTATGGCGAAACTCAACTTTAAACCGAACAAGTGCTTTAAATATGGCCGCCAAAGTCATGACGTCAACTGACGTACTCTTTTCCGATTGGTTATCATTTAGTGCTGATTGTTTTCGTAGGCTCATACTTCTCGTCTGCTAGAAACATTTTATAGGGGATTCGTGAGTTATGATGGACGGGAATAAAGACGAGGCAGATAGGTGCTTAGATTATGCAGAAAAGTTTATTTTAGAAGGGAAAAATGATAAAGCAGAGAAGTTCTTAATGAAAGCCGAAAGGTTGTTTCCATCACAGAGAGCTAAAGGTGGGTTTGGCCATTGCCCATTTCATTGGTCTGGGCCTATTGTAAATCATTCAGTTGTGCAAAATGCTAATTTGCTGTCTAGGCATTGTCCTACTTGCTTAGACACTCATGTCACTAATAATAATTAATTCATAACTTGCCTTTTATTTTATAGATCTTTTAGACCGACTAAATATGACTTCACAAATGCCGCCGGAGCAAGATCAAGAACCCAGAAAACGACGGACAGGCACTGCACCTGCGGCTGGTAAGCTAGCCTACGCAGCCAATGCTTGGACATGGGGCTAGGCCTATAATATCATTCATTCATTCATTATATCTCAAGTATAGATATCCTAGACTGGCTTAGCCTATGTTGTTGGCTAGGTAAACTAAGTATAAGCTCAGACCTACATATTACGCTAGGCCTATTGGGCCAAGGCCAAAGTACAGGCCTAAGCCAATAACCGAGACCTAGACATTAACTCAAGGTAGGCCTAAGCCTCTGTAGGTTTAGGCTAGAGCTATATCTGCATGTAGCATATAATAGGCTCACACTTGGCATTTGGGTATCTAGCAAACTGGGAGAAAGTCACTGCTTTAGAATTGTCATTCTTGTCATTCTTGAAGTTGAAAATTGTTGAATCATTCTGTACTGTAAAAAATAATTCGTTGTGCTCTTTGAATCTCTCTTTCCTAACATGCAACAAGTAGCCTATTTGGTCGACTGACCCAACTACATTTCCCCAAAATTGCAAAAAAATCTCTCGGCTAGAGTTTGTGTTAGGGCTACAGTTTATTTGTTTGCCCTTTTTTACCGTCATTTTCAAATGTGTCATAGCACTATGTTTATCATGTCACGATATGGTTTAACCGAATGGTTCTAGCTTGAAACTTTCCAAATATTTCACGTTCATCACAATACCTTGACTCGCTTTAATCAAAACAGTTTGAAAATTTTAAAAAATGCCGATCCAATTTGGTTATTCACACTGCCTTGTTCTTTGCTTAGAGTTGAGGGCCCGCTCATCCAAATCATTTTCGTTTGTCCACACATTCAAGATGCGATTTGACAGCCAAATCATAACTTGATGCGTGTTGGGACTGGATCGTTTTAGGTCCAAAATCGACATTTAGACCTGTCAGCATGTTTTACCGTTTCAAACTGAATCGACCGTTTTCCAAGCAATGTGAAAAACCTCGAGTCCAGGCCTATATTACGGTCTCCTTATGGCCCGTTCAGACGATGCACGATCGTGCCCATCCTACGTTGTCGAGCAATGAAACACCGCGTCAAGGTCAACACTGCGCGCCTGAATCACGTCGAATATCAGATAGACAGGAGCTCTATATTTCAATCCCATCCAGGCGCTAAATGACCTCGCTGTCGATGCACCTTAAAACCCTAATATTCATTCATTCAATCCTATCGTGTTGGTTTATGCATGACTGACCAATAGGAGAACAGTATTTCCAATTCAATGATCGATAATCACAACAATGCAAATCGATTGAATATGGCCGCCTAGACAGAACTTTCTATTGGTCTATTTATCACGTGACTGTGAGTGTCCAGCAACGCGATGCCAAACTTGTGTCTGAACGTCTCAAAGCTCGCATCGTATTGCTCGACAACGTAGGATAGGCACGAGCGTGCCTCGTCTGAACAGGCCATTAGGCTTACCGTTCAGGCTGATATTGAAATCATTTATAATCTTATAAATATGAATTGGGTGAAAGGTAAAGAAAGAACAGCAGCTTACCGAGATTTATGAGTAGAGAAAGGCCTACGCATAGTGGAGAGCCCGTTGATAGAACGCAGAGATTGAGTGAAATGTACCGACAGGCCTAAACACGAGATTCTGACGTTTCGGCTATTAATAATCCTGAGTTTTTCCTTGTTTTTGCTGTTTGTTTTTGATCTAAAAAATATTAAAAACAAATTAATTGGCTGAATTGTCTGTTAGACACAAACGTTGCTTTTTTTACACTTGGACCACCCACCCAATCATCCCGACTTACCGTACTTGCTACAGACCTAACCCATCAATTGTTGTCTAAAGGTACGTTCATAGAGCCACGACAACACGAATTTGCCGTGCCGTCAAAACGAATGAGCCAATCGCAGACTTGCCGTCCACTGTGACCTTGAAAGTTGGTTCAAGTTGAACATTTTGCCGGACGACAGACTTGCCGTGATGACGTAGACGATATCACGTCCACTTTTATACTCAAACTGTTTGTTTTTCTTACGGACTATCGACTATCAAGCTCGATCACTGTCCACGTTGTTATCGCATCGATTCGATATATAATAGCCTTGAGTTGCGAAATAACCGATCGTTTTGTCGTGGTAGTATGAACGGTACAAATCATTTGACATCCTACGTAACCCGACTAGATTGTCGTGGCTCTATGAACGTACCTATGGGCTTAGTAGAAGTATACTTGAGGAGGATGAAATAGGGTTGAAGCTATTCCGTCAGAAGGTTAGGGAGGCGATAGAATAGGATTGATAGGGAACTTGCCACCGCGCATTTATGTGCAACTGCAAGAGTTAATAATAATAATAATAATGTTATAAGTTCACGTGGGTACGTACTACGTATACGTGTCTTATTTGAAATTATCATTAATATAAAAACAATAAAAATTAAAAAAACTACCTTAACTGTGGAAATTGTGTTTTCAGCGTCGAAGAAGGAATCTCCCAAGACCCACACGGCCCCGGAGAAAGAGTACAGCAAAGAACACATCGAAGCGGTGAAGCGAATTAAAGGCTGTAAGGATTACTACGAGATCCTCGGCGTGACGAAAGAGTCGACCGACAGCGACTTGAAGAAGGCGTACAAGAAGCTAGCGCTGCAGCTTCATCCCGACAAGAACACTTGCCCGGGATCCAGCGAGGCTTTCAAGGGTGAGCAAACCATTCGTTGTTTCATATATCAAGTACAACAATATATCAGTACAATACAACCATTTGTTTAATCCTGCTGTAATTAGCTGAGCAATAGTAAAGACTTCCTCATATAAAGGAACTAGTTACATTTCTCATTACTCAATCAATTCAATTTCAATACAATTTCAATTTTATTCCAAATTTAAATTACATGAGTTAGACCTATGGCTACCAACTAGACAACAAGTGTTATTGATAGTCAAAGCTTACATATATATATTTGGGATAATATCGATTAATCGAGAATCGATTAAGAATCGATTCTGATGTAAAACGATTCTCAAATCGAAAAATCGATTGTTTCAGAAAAGATTTTTTTTTTTTCGGTTCAGTGCTGTACTTCTTTACGTCGTAATAAGTGCTCATTTCGTTGTCCATATTATTCTGTATTCGGTTACGTCTGACGGCCGAACGTTGACGGAAATACCCAAATGGTACAGTACAGTTCAAAGAAGTCCCTAGCAGCTATTTTTCACGTTAACGCCTTGGGAAGGTTGAAAAAAAAAGTTTCAAATTACACTACTTTTTTGAAAATAATTTTTTTTTTAAATTTTTTTTTAAAATTTTTTTTCAATTTTTTTTTTCAAAATCGATTTTTAATCGATTCTGGAGCATAGAGAATCGATTCCCGATTTTGAGAATCGATGGCATCATAATGTTATAACATAATTATAAAAATGTATTACATATATGGTAGGTAGATGGTTTATACATGAACAGTAAATAATAGTAATTTAAAATACATATAAGATAAGTAATGGAATACCTACATAAGCAGTGAAAAAAGAATCCAAAAAGGAACCGTCACAGTTCCTCGGAAATAAAAGGAACTGAAAAGTTTTCCAAAAAATTAAGTTCCTTTGAAAGTTACCAAAGCGGGGTGTTTTGTTTGAATTTCATGGGTTTTAATAGGCCTATGTTACAAAACAAAAGATTTCCTTGTTAAAATTTCGTTTTAAAATCAATTTTTTCGAAATTGAGCTCAAACTGGCAAACCCTTACTATTATTTCTTGTTGAATGTGTCTTGCGTCGTGTTGGTAACTGTGTCTGCGTGCCGCAGCGATTGGCAACGCGGTGGCGGTGCTGACGGACCCGGAGAAGAGGAAGCAGTACGACCTGTACGGGTCGGACGAGGACCGGATATCTCACTCTCAAGGTCGACACAGTCACGCGGCCCACCGGGAGCACAACTACACGCGCGGCTTCGAAGGTACGGCACGAGTCTTGCTGCGTCTTATCCGTCTTCTCTTTCACTTGATACATACTTTTTTAATTCAATCATTTTATTAATACAAATATTCATCAATAGATACCGTAAATTTTAAATGGATGAATTTATTAATAGATGAATTTATAAATAGTTGAATGTATGAAAAGATGAATGTACGAATAGATCAATCTGTAGATGTATTAATTTAGACGAATTAAAAATAGATAGCTTCATAAATAGTAGAATTTATAAATAAATTAATTTATAGATAGATGAATTTATGAAAGATTGAATTTTCAGATGGATAAATATATAGATACCAGATGAATAAACGAATGAATCCATGAATAGATGAATTTCTAAATGTATCAATTTATAAATTTCAAGAAGAATGAATTTATGAATAAATAAATTCATAGGTACAGATCCAAACGATCCTATTTTTCATCCTTTGCCGTGCTTGGGGAACAATGATTTCGTATCAAGTTACGATGTTATTAAAAAAACATAAATAGATAAATTAATGATTGAGCCAAATGTATGATTAAACTAATTCTCAAATAAGTGAATGTATAGCGGTAAGTAGAACAGCCGAGAGTGTAACCGTGTTCCCTCGCGTTCCTGTAACCGTGTTCCCTCGCGTTCCAGCCGACATCACGGCCGAGGAGCTGTTCAACATGTTCTTCGGGGGCGGTCTGCCCAACCAGAACGTGTACATGCGTCGCGGGGGGCGGTGGCAGCGTGCCGCCTCCGAGACTCACGCCCCTCACGCCCCCAGGGAGCAGGCCAGCGGCTACACGGTGTTCCTCCAGATGCTGCCCATCCTGCTGCTAATCGTGCTGTCTATGATGAGCAGCTTCTTCATCTCGGACCCCATCTACAGCCTACACACCAGCTCGTACGTAACAACGCTCCTCACACAATACTTCAGAACCTCGCTGGGTTTCTATTTATTCAATAATACATTTTGAAAAAACAATACAAAAACAATATCAAATTCAAGTATATTATCAAAAACACACTTCTAGATCAAAAGCCTGAGGCTGAATATATGAATTGGGTGAAAGGGAGAGAGAGAACAGCAGCTTACCAAGATGTATGAGTAGAGACAGGCCTACTCATAGTAGAGAGCTCGTAGATAGAACACAGAGATGAAAGGTACATACGAGATTCTGACGTTTCGGCTATTGCCTTGGTCACAGTAGAGTAGAGAGTAATGAACTGATGAAGGCTGCTTGTTCAGGTGGGTGGGTGTAAAATGAGGGGGGGAAGGGGAAAACAATAAATATAAGATGATGTGAGGGGGGGGGGGGACATAAAGGTTGGATGTGTGGGAGGGGCTAAAAGAAGCTGTGCAGTGTAGTTGAAACGTTGAAAGGGAGAAGGAGTAGCAGGGATGAGTTACCTAAGGTTGAGACCTGGGGCAAAGCGAGCAAACGGTGTAATGAATGTCAGCGAACGGTGTAATGAATGTCAGCAAATAGTGTAATGAACGTCAATGAACGGTGTAATGAATGTCAGTGAACGGTGTAATGAATGTCAGCAAACGGTGTAATGAATGTCAGTGAACGGTGTAATGAATGTCAGCAAACGGTGTAATGAATGTCAGCAAACGGTGTAATGAATGTCAGCAAACGGTGTAATGAATGTCAGCAAACGGTGTAATGAATGTCAGCAAACGGTGTAATGAATGTCAGTGAACGGTGTAATGAATGTCAGCAAACGGTGTAATGAATGTCAGCAAATGGTGTAATGAATGTCAGCGAATCGAGTGATGAATGTCAGCGAACGGTGTAATGAACGTCAGTGAACGGTGTAGTGAATGTCAGTGAATGTTGTTGTTGCAGGAAGTTCCCGATCCAGCGCAAGTCTCTGAACCTGAAGGTGCCGTACTACGTGAAGGAGAACTTCCACACGGAGTACCAGGGCAGCCTCCGACGGCTGGAGATCTCCGTGGAGGAGGAGTACGTGACCAACCTGCGGCACGCCTGCTACCGCGAGAAGAACTACCGTAAGTACATTCTCTTACGCGCGTTTCTTCAATCTTCTAGACACTCACATTTACAATTTTATTTGCATTATTTAACAAATTTATGAAAATACAATCGCTATTTCCATACACTCCATACTATTCCTATCATTGTTAAATATTATCATATTAATTATTCGTTACTCTATATCATCATTTTAATTTTGATTATTTTTTACGAAGCAAAGAATTGAAGCAAGAATTGAATGATTTGAATGATTGATAAATTGATAGATTGAGGCGGGCCGACTAGCATGGGTACTACAAACGTAGTGAGAGTAACGAACACGTATGTAAATAGAATATTATTTTGTGACGTAGTAATTTAGACATTCTTCAATCATTTGGCTGCTACATCTCGTCGTTCACTGTCCGCTCCGACCGAACATACAACAGTACAAGGCGGTATATTATAACCTCAGAATCTAATTCGACACACGTGAGAATTAAAAATGCATTTTTTTCAAAGTACGGAGACATTTTTACCATTGAATGACTAGTAATTTGTTGTGAAATTAAGACAATGAACGAGGATTGCATAGCCTTGTAGAAGTTGTATCATTTAATTGAAGTTCAAGGTAGGGGCGTAAACAATAGGCCCAAGATAAAAATGTTCTTATTGCTCCCAATTGGTTGATAGACTAGGCAAACGCGAAATAAGCGTCGTAAGATGAGCGAGATATCTGAATAAGGTAATAGTCGTTGAAGTAGTTTTACCCTTGCTATATTATCGAATCTGGTATTCTACACACCTTGACGCATATAAAGAAGACTTCATTGTTGGGCAAATATCGAATCTAGGAAGCAGTGAATCTCGGCAACCTGAATCTGCTTTGATTTCTATAATAATATTTGATGAATAAAAACAGATTATTTTCTTCAAAACGGCTGATCCGAATTGCATAAAAAATTGTTATAATGTGTATCAATCATTTTTACACATTTACAGAAAATTTCATCTCATTTGAAGAGATTTTATTTTTCAAATTTTTTTACCCAGCCAAATCTTATGAGGTTTTTAGAAACTTTGAGATGATATTTCTTCAAAATCTGTCCAACCAATTCATACCAAAAACTATACAGTTCCAAGTTGGATAAGTTAGCATCTAAAAAAAAAGTTTCGTGTTGATCAGTCAAACCCTGCGACCTGTGCAGTGCCCACATAAAAAAAAAAAAAAAAACACACACACAGACAAAGCCCTATAAAAGAGGGATGGAGACTTCGCTACGCTCATCTCAAAAATAAGATTGTTTGTGTATTATCCCGAGTATTTATTATTATTATTGTGAAAAGAAAAACAAGGCGGCAACCTTACGTCGCCAAATATCAAGCTTTGAAGATAATCTGACAGTTCATACTCTCAAATTGCTAGGCATCCATTTTTCTGTTCATCTTCATCGCACGCGAGTCAATAAATGCAACTACTCGCGTCACGCAGCAACCGCGACCAACGCGTCGCGAGCCAGTACAAGCGACTTAACTGTATGTTGTTCCCAGGGGAGACCATGGTCTGGAAGGCGAGAAACTTCGGAGACCGGGAACTGTTCCAGAAGGCTCAGAACATCCGGATGCCCTCGTGCGACGTCCTCAACGAGCTCCAATCGCACGGATGATTGCCGAACAAACTTCTCGCCAACATCGTCAACTATTAGGTTCCATCGCTCCGTCAGTCACCTCGTATCTAGCATCTCTCGTCTCATCGCCGCGGGAACCAGTCGCGGACATTGTACATAGTAGCGGGGGGGAGGGGGGCGGGACGTTACCCGGGGGACGAATGCCAGTCAACGAGGAGAAGAATTTCGTACTCCCGCGTAACGACGTACGTTTGACGCGTGGAAACTTTTTCTATTTGTTTTACTTTTTGAATCGTATTTGAACGGACGGACGAGCGTCGGTTTGTGAGCCGCTCCGATGGGGCTGTGGCTCGGTGATATTCTATTTATTACACTCTAGAAAAGTTAGGTTAGAGGACGTCACAGCCCTGAAACTAGATTCAACGAATGATTATTATATTTATATACGCAGTTTTGGAGAAAACTAAAAATCGTCATCTCAATTTTATAAATTATAATGAATTTATTCGTCCTCCGCGATCCTATTTTTAATTATTTGACGTAGAGATTACTTGATTCTGTTTGTATGTCTACAATGGAACCTCTATGCATCGTTTTCCTCCTTGTATCATTCATTTCTTCTCACCTCACCTCTATACAGTAAAACCTCTTTAGTAACTTTCTCTTTAGTACATTTTTTATTTTTCACCTTGGTAAGATTCATTTTTGGGTCCCATCCATAAGCTCCCACATGTTAAATAGTTTCTGTAGTAAGTTTTTCACTTAAGTAAGTTTTTTCTGTCCGGTCCCCTGAAAAACGTACTGAAGAGGTTCCACTATATAATCAATGTTGAATTTTCCCGGATGGTTCGTTTTCCTGGATAGATGGTTTTATTCCCCTGGTCTCTTGAGAAACGACGGATAGAGGTTTCACTGTATAATAGAGTAGGTGATGCCTATGTCATGACTCATCGTCTCTAGAAGACAAAAAAAAATCACAATAATTTCTGAAATTGAGAAGACAAATTCTAGTTTCCTGTAAAATTATGGAAATAAATATTGCTATTATTCGTTGAAACTTTTCCCCGGAGTTGTGATTGTCTGACCAGTAATTATATTGCACACGTGTTTCAAACTAATATTCAAGACAATTATAAGCACTATCAATTGAGTAGTGACTTGTATGTAATTATGATGTAATATTAATATGTAGAGATGTAATAAATCTAAAAGTTGTTATTTCTTTTGTTAGGTTACGTTTAGACCACATGGCAACCGTGTTTATTGAACACTGTAATATATCATTATGTTCGATCACAGACAATTGTATAGATAATGGAAAGTAGGAATTGATTTAAGATTATTATTCAGCGATGGACGATGTAGAGACATGTAAATATAGCTTCTGGTTTTTCTTTTTATAGCATTTAGAATTTGAAAAGTAGCACTTTGATGCAGCTATTATTTTGGAACATTGTTTTTGTAGCGCAACAACATTCTGTAGCGGTAAAATCATTATATAACGTACAATAGACATACAAGTGGAACACTCAAATTGATAGTTTGAGTAAAATGGTGTCCACCCCCAGATTAAACCTACGCCTCATCTGCCGCCTGCATTTGCAGATGGGCTTTGGTTTTCAAAATTCCTCAACTGACTCCACCTGTTTACTTCCCAATTGATATATTCTGCAGAAAATAGTGTCTATAATGCTTTTATTCCAAATAGAGCGTCTATATCGCCAATACGTTGAAACATTGCAGATTCAGATGTTTGTAGCGCTTTGACGCCTTTTAAAAAATATGTTCAAACAACATCAAATGTGTAGAAACATGAAGAAATGTTAGAAAAATATGCTTCAAAGCACTTTTATATTTTGTCGCTTTTATAGCAGTTGCTATTTAACATGTCTCTAAGTTGATATGAGATGATAGATGATGATGTAAAGTGAGAGAAACCCAAGTGATGTGAGAATAATGAAGTGCGTACAGGTCGGAGGAAATGCATGGATAGGGCACAAAAAGTTTTACTTTATTATTATTAATTTTTCTGTGATTTTTCACCTTCTGGTTTATGGAAAAGTTGGCGGGAAACTTGAGCGTGTTGATTTTTGTGGAACCTACCTCCCGGTACTCGCATTGTCCAGTCCACACATGTGTGTGTGTTATGTGCTCTGTCTATGTGTTTCCTCCAACCTGTACCAACCTCATCATTCTCACATCACTTGTTTCTCTCACTTCTTTCCATTCAACTCATTTTGTCCATCACTGAATAATATTCTATCCGCAGTCAAGTTGGTATGAAGTTGTTTGTAAAACGCTGCGAATATGAGTCGACAGACGTGACTGTACTGTCGTGTTGGTACTTCCGACGAAATTTATTATTTCCTTCTCGGGTTGAGGTCTTGATTTTATTTGTGCCATTTCCGTTCTCCCTTCGAAGACGTTCCTACGGTGTCGCGAGTGTTGCCTACCTCTCCAGGGTGTAGTGTGATCACACAAGGTCAACAAGAATATCTACTAAAAGAATATCTATGTGTATATGAAGATGATTTATGTTAAATTAAAGAAAATGTATCCTATAATTTTTATGTGGTTTTGATTTTTGAAAGTTTTTTTTCGACTGTGACGATATGTAGGCCCAAGGTTTGTTGTCAATTGTAGGCCCTATTGTTGTTATTGGGGGTGTGCGAGCACTAGAATTCTCGAGTTTGAGTTTCGAGTTTTCAGTTCGAGATCAAATTTATCTGAACTCGATAATTTCAAGTTCGATTTTTTCCTTTTTTTTTTACAATTTTTGTGTACGTATTTGTGTTGTCCCGAAAATAACACATGATCGTGTTTTTTCGAATTTTAAGGTCCAGAAGATGCTACTACTGATATGTAAATAACGGGCTAACCATTTTTTTTTTTTTACTTCAACTCGAAACTCGCGATTTTGTCTCAAACTCAAACGTGAATTCTAAAACTGGCACACCGCTAGTTATTATGTTTACTGTATTATAGACACATTACTCCGCTGTAATTCAGGTATATAAAGTAGTTCATGTCGCTTGAAAGTTTTACGTTACGTATGCACAGTAAACCCTCTTTGATTCAAAATTCAGTAAACCCAATGATACCATTTCAAACTCTGAATCAACTGTTACCGTGGCAACAGCTGAAACGTCAAAATCTCGTGTGTTTCATCTCTGTGTTCTATCAACGGGCTCTCCACTATGAGTATCTTTACTTATAAACCTCGGTAAGCTGCCGTTCTTTCTTTCCCTTTTACCCAATTCATTCATTTCAAATCATCAATTGTTGAAATATTCAACATTGATCTTGCTGGTCAACACTTTGTGGGACGCAAAACCATTGTTTGAATTACAACAAAATTTGATTCAACGAAGGTTTATTGTACTACGTTCGTTGTGCGTTGTTCTCCGTAGATCTACAGTCACACTTCCAGTTTCACGTTGCGGGCGCTCGGTCGGAAACCTGGGGCCTCGTTTCTGTACCTTGTGACTGTTACCGATTGCTAACCAAACTGTCCTAGCTTGCTCTTACTTATGAATGAATATGAGAGAAAGATCCGTGTAGTAGTATTTGGTAGTCATTTTTTTGAATATAAAATTAATTCACGTGAATGTAAATCTATATACAGTACAGTGAAACCTCTATGCATGGTTCCTGGATCCATTGTTTTACTGCTTGTATCATAATTTTTTTTTCTCACCCCACTCCTATATAATCAATGTTAAATTTTTCTGGATGGATTTCCTGGATGGATGGATTTTTCTGGATTTCCTATCCCTTGAAAAACAATGGATAGAGGTTTCACTGTATTCATGAATGAGCAACTATAAAGATAGCCCGGGACAGATTGGGTCGAGAGATCACACAGTCAGAACGTACAGGAATAACAGCCATGGCGCACATAACTCGTTTGTAAATTATCAGTAAGCCTACTGTACAACATTTTTCCAACGTTTTGCTTTTTGACCGCTAAAATAATTATATTTGAATACACTCCAGTTTTCGTAGAACTGAAACCAAATCCCTGGGGCAGACTGGGTGAAAAAGGTCCAGGCAGCGATTTAAAATAGGGCCCGGACAGAAAACCGTGTAACGACACTGACGATGAATTTTTTTCTAAATTTCACAACTGAGCAATAGAATAACATTTTTAAAATTGAATCCCTAAGAGGTAATCTGTGATTGAGGTTGGGTCATAGATATATATATATATATATTACTGAGATACGTTACTCAACGTCAATATAAAGTCGTATACATAATTGTGTCTCGGCAGTAGCTTCACACCGCTTTGCAAACCGGGAAGTTTCCGCCATATTAAACATATTTCATAGTGATAATATAGAATGCCTAGCTTAGATTCTATTACTAAATGTCCAATATAGCCACATAGATTGGAACGAGCATATGTCGCTATCGTCTGCAGGAGTAACGTATCTCGGTAAGGTAATATATATCTATAGTTAGGTCTAGCGTTATCTGTCTACCTCTGCCAATACAGTTGATTGAGCAAAAATATCAAGTGTACTGAATACATACAAGTGATCTTTCCAATTGTTGTTAAAGAATTTGAATCATTAGCATTTTTGACAAATATTGTCTGCATCTATGATGTATTTGTTGATTTTCATCTTGCACTGTTGAAGTTTTATCATTCATATCTGTGAAATCACTCGGACAGGAAATGAAAAAATTAAAATTGGTGTATAACAACAAAACAACAGAAACACTAAACACACAAGTTTGCTTTCAACAACGTTTTACGTCATTAAACGGTACACAATGGTGTCTGCAATTGTTTCTTCCCTACAAATTAATATTCCAAGAAATACCGCTGTTAAAGTGACAGTAGTTGGTTGACTTTACAGACAAAGGCTTATATATTATGTACATGAATATGAAAAGCAATAGTGATTAATGTACGTAATATTGTAACTGCTGAACCTGAATTGGCCCCAATCCGAGCTAAATGGGGTGGGGCCTGAGCGACTCTAGCCAGTCCGCCCCTGGGTAAGTCAAATGTTGGCAGAAGCACTGCTTCAATTTGTAGTCTCCATATTCTTCCTTTCTTGTTCTTACCACATCATTTCATTATAATAATATTTGATATCCTATTATAACTTGGAATATACGTTGTGGTCTGTGTATGATTGTAAGTTGTAGAGAAGAATTGTTCACAACTAGCCACCATTATTATTATGTAATAAAATATTGCATTTCCAATTAAAAAAGGTAATTTGTTCTTTTTATTCTTCCAGGGAGGAATCGACATTCAATTCAATTTTCTTTACTTTTGTAGAGAACCAACACAAAGATCAGGCTGACATTAATTAATTTGGTTTCTTATTTTACTATTCTAATTGAGTAAACGTTGAATTTTTCTTTGATTTAAATAATTTGTTTTTTTGGTGTTCTTTAAATTATTCTTTTTTATTTTCATTGTGTTTTTATATATGAGCCATGATTTTTTAAAGTTTGAATTTAGTTACGAAAAATATTATACCGGTTATGCAACAGTTGGTATTACGCAATCAAACAAACAACACTACACAAGAGCTGTGTTTGACAGGTTAGAAAATAATTGTATTTGAACTACTTCTTGACAGATTCATATTCCCAAATTAGATGTAGATCATTTATTTTCTCATTAGTCTTCTTTTTAATACGTAAACCTATCCATGTATAGTGCTTTCACCGTTGAAATTAACGAAATTCAACTTTGACATTTCAAGCTGATCTTGCTGTCAGAATAGCCAACCTAAATATTCGCGGCGCGTAAAAACCCTAGGTGAACTTGCTTTTGAATCTAGTCTGAACAATAATGATCATTTTTTACCATTCTGCGGTTAGGTAACATTTTTATAGGGCCTAATGAATCATTTCCTCTTTCATATCAAATTCTTAATATCACTTATTTTCATATCTCTGTAGGCCTTCGTAATAATTCTGTTATTTCCTTTTCAGGCAGATAAAGTGAGATGTATAACTCCAGAGACAAAAGTGTCAAGATGTCGAGTGGATCTGTCAGTAGGCCTACTCCCACGTCTTCCTGCTGATATTGACAGCATATAGGCTCATATCTAATTATTATTATATTGTGGACTTCTTCGCATATCCGATATGAAGTCTATTAAGATACGGAGGAAATTAACAAACTGGATTTTTCACATGAGATTCCGTACTTGTTTTTTCCTTATTAGCAGTATTTTATTGTTTTACGGTGGAATTTTGGTTATATTACAAGTAAGTTTATGTGATGTCATTATTTTACCGTCATTAAATACGTACAAAAACGTACATTATTATTTTTAATATTGTAAAATAAATACACTTTCATTTTTATTTCTATTTTTCATACTTTAAACAGTTTCAGAGGTTTAAATAAATTGTCCTGAATATTTTGTCTGTTTTTTTTTTCTAGGTTTGGAAAGAGATGAATAATAAAAATGTAGAATATGAATTTGAAGTTCCTCATAAATGGTCTGGCGATTTTAAAGGTTTAAAAAACTATGTTAATTATCTAAATACCACGTACAGTCCGATAGGTATGCTTACGCTTTCACTACATTCTGCTTGTGCTATGTTATACGTGTGTTGTACTTATAATTGTTAATTCTTAAGCTGGCCTCACATGAACATTTTTGATGCGGTATCGCTCCCGCATGTGGTTGCGAGACGTTGCTACGCGATTAAACAAAAGTGCTGCTGCCTAGTAGCAATTCAAGCAAGTTTGTCAAAGAGATGGGCGTGTCTTTAGTGTCCCGCGATTTTCGTGGCATGACTCGAATTCGTTGTCTGTTTGTTGTTATTTTGTTGACATCGTTGGTGTCTTCTCAATAATAATAATAACTATATAAAAACAAAATCTCGTAAAGAAGTCGTATGCACGTCGGCAAATTGATCAATTGTGGAATTATTTTGAAACAATTCATACTAAAATCGACACAGCTGTTCTGGGGGAAGCAGTACGATGGCGACCTCAAGTGGATTTTACCTGATCCCAAGCTACATCCGGCCATTCTGCATGCGATACGAAGTGGGGCGAGCCTAAAGTTGAGTCGAGTTGAACTAGTGCGACAAAAGAACGCATCATCACGCAGTCTTCGCTGATTGGTCAATAATTCAAAATGGCCGATATCGCTCCGGCATGCGGTTGCAATATCGCATTGAAAATGTTTATGTAAGGCTAGCTTAAGGGATTTGAAACCATTTTACGCAAACAGTTATGTCGTTTTATATTCTGCTTGTGCTATACTTGAACATTGGTTGTCGATTCAACGCATCGAGGTGCCTGTTCATATCTGGGTTGCCGCTTGGTTCCGATCGATTCAATAATAATTCAGGACTTCGATTTGATACCGAACTTTATTTTGAACCAAACCAATCAACATATTCGATATCGAAACAATGATCGATGTCGATTGGAAAAATTGTAAATAACTGATTATAAGGAAATAAGAAAAAACAAGTAACAAAACAAAACAAACAAAACAAAGCAGTCCCTATAATTATTGGAAGAGCTTTAGCGAGGATTCAATTTGACATACTGAAAAAAATTGGTGTTCGTTTTTTTTTTTTTTTTTTTTCATGGTTTTTTGTCGGTTCTCCACAGGTAAAACGGCTACAGCTATCAACTTCAAACTTTTTTTTATTATGCTTCCTCATCTAACTTAGATCTGTATAGTTTTGTGGCAATACTTTTTTTTATGAATTTTAGAAATTTCAAAAATACCCATTAGAATAACACGGCGAAAAAAAAAAGGAAATATTTTTATTTTCCCAAAAAATGAAATTTTGCGTAAAGTTGGGTTACATTTTGATACACATTTCTGAAAACTTTCAGCTTGATCAGGTGAGCCATTTTGTAGAAAAACCATAAAATGTGCTACATTGGTACCACTCGAAGCAGTTTTTACCTATTTCTAACTTAAATGTCACCCAATTGGCTAATGTAGGCATAAGTTTGGCCATAAAAGTCGACATACTATAACTATCCGCTCGTCTAACAACTCATATATGGCGTTTTCCTAGTTATTAACATGATACTCGCATGGCTTCTTGTTGAGCACTGTCATTGTGCTATGGTTTTGTATTTATAGTGAGAGTAACGATATATTATACACTTTCTGATGAAAGTTATTATTTGTTCTGATAACAAACGAAGTTGAAGTTATGAGTGTAAATCCCCCCTCCCCCCATACAGCTTGTAGCATGTACTTATAACTACCCAGAATAGCATTAACCACAATTACACACTTGGTGACGTCAAATATCAGAGCCACATTGAATTTCAAGATTCTTAATTGTAAATTTCAATGAAGTATTATAATCAAGAAGACCTTTTTCGGACATTTCTTGTCCGAATGTGTCTAAAAATAGAATTGTGGGTATTGCTATGCATGGTCAAGACACATGACTTTCAATCTTGCATTTTTTTTTATCTATTCGCTATCGTTTGAATATTTTTTAAATTCATTTCGATCAATATCCGATGACTATACAAAAACACCTAATAAAATAACCTTTCATACCATCATCTCATGTATCATTATGTCAATCACCAATGCCAATAGATCGTAGTCATCAGTACAGTGCGTCGTTGAACCCAATATAAATAAATCACCGAGACAAGTGACTGAGTGGTAACACACTGAACCGTCATTCGGGAGACCGGGGTTCGATTACCGCCATGGTTGACCATCCTGACAGGGTTTTTTCGTGGTTTCCCTCTGTCGTTCAGGTTAATACTGGGATGGTTCCTTAACAACAGGCCACGACCGACTCCTTCCCACTATCCAAAACACCTGATAAAATAACCTTCAACTGTGGGGTGCCGCAAGGCTCGATTCTTGGGCCCCTCCTTTTTTCGATCCTAGTCAACGACTTGGCTTCAAACATCTCTGTAGACACGGATGCTAGATTTGTCATCCAATACGCGGACGACTCCAGCGCTACAGTTGAAGCAAGTAACTCCGCAGATCTACAAGTGGATCTAACTGCAACCCTTGATGATTTTGGAGTCTGGTTTGGGCTTAACAAACTGCGATTAAACCAAGGCAAATCACTGGTTATTACATTTGCCCCCCAAGGGAAGTCACTTCCGCTCCCAAAGGACCTCAAGACAGCCACAAGTGTGAAATTCCTTGGAATTGTGCTCGATCACGGGTTGACCTGGCGGCCGCATGTTGACAACGTTGTCACAAACTTGTCAAAAGCTCGACACATAATGAGGATGCTTGTGAAGCAATGCAATTTCTCAACCTTACGTACCGTGTACTTTGCAAATGTGCAATCAATATTGCAATACGGTGTCATATTCTGGGGTGTCACGACAGACAGCATTAGAGCCTTTCGTGCCCAGAAACGAATTATACGCACAATGCTGTCTTTAAGCTTCAATGCATCGTGTAAAGACGGTTTCAAACAGCTCGGCATTCTTCCCCTACCTAGTCTTTACATATTCAATGTATGCCTATTCACGAGGGACAACCTGAAGCGCTTCAAAGACGGAACCTCCCAACATGATCATGGTACGAGGAGAGCGTCCAACCTGAGTCGTGAGTACGGACGACTGAAATGTACGCTACAAGGAGTTCACCATTCGGGTCGTAGACTCTATAACAACCTCCCTCCAGAGATCAAGACAATCACAGAGCGAAACATATTCAAGTCTGCCCTCAAGAAACTATTGTTAAGCCATTCATTCTACAGTATAGAAGACTTTCTGAATTATCATTGATCTTTAACTTCCAAGATTTATTAAGATTACTTTTATTTTATTTAAATATATTATCAATTATTCACATTATTCCTGTACCTTCTGGTCTTATACCTAATTTTTATTGACAATGTTAACACAATGTACTTTGTAAACAACAGCTAATAAATACAAATACAAATACAAATACCATCTCACCATCTCATATATCATTCACCAACGCCAATAGATCGTAGCCATCAGTATAGTGCGTCGTTAAAAACCTAATCTTTTTTTTTTTTTTAATAACATCAAAACTTGCTACGAAATCATTGTTCCCCAATTAAGGCTATAGATGAAAGATAGGATCGTTTGAACGGGGCACCACAAGGGCGATCTTAACAACACATTTTGATCATTTAGAACTAATGAACTTCAACTGCCACCTTCTGCTTGGTCTCCTGACCCTATTCTTAGCTCGATTGTATTCTGCTATCTTAAACATTGCTCTCGTTATCTTCCATTGGTCAAATATGCCCGTATCACCTAATTCTTTCTCTTGAATATCGATAAAAAATATCGAAAACAAACGGCCACGCTGATGATAATGAATGAAATGCGTTAAAAAAAACCTAATATAAAAAAATATATATAAAGAAATCAATATTTGACATCCAAATTTAAATATTGATTTCATATTATATAAATAAAATATATAATATAAAATATTAAAATATATAATATTAAAATATAAATATATAAAAGATTTCATATATAAAATATTGATTTTCAGATCTACATGTTATGTTATTAGTCACGTCTTTGAAGAAGATTTGTTTGTTGAGATTTGAACGTAGAAACAAAACAGGAACGAACGTTTGTTTCTAGTCTGGTTTGTTGACAGATGTGCGAGACCCGGTGATACTCTGGTGGACGCCGTTCACAGGAGTCAAAGGCGAGACGAAGAAATGCGGAGACGTGAAATGCTTCTTCACGGAGAATCGGAGGTTCAAGAGTTTTCCGATGACAAAGGTACAATAGCATTACCCACAATTCTATTTTTAGACACATTGGGACAAGAAAATGTCCGAAAACAGTCTTCTTGATTGCAATATGTCATTAAAATTCACATTGAAGAATCTTAAAATTCAATGTGGCTCTGATATTTGACGTCACCAAGTGGGTAATTGTGGTTAATGCTATATGTTATATACCTCCAGGCTGTTCCGGTACTGTACTCCTGCACTCTCAGGTCAATTCTTTCCTTACGATCAACGTAACCGTTTCGTATTCGTTTGATCAATTGTTGAATGCCATGGTCTGTTGAAGATAATAATACAATGAAATCTCGATGCACCGTTCCCGGATCCATCGTTTCCCCGCTTGTATCGTTCATTCTTTCTCATCCCACTCCCATAAAATCAATGTTACATGTTCCTGGATGGATCGTTTATTTTTGCTGTCACCTTGAAAAACGATGGTTAGAGGTTCACTGTATTAATAATAATAATATTTTTTTTTTTTTTTTACTGCACAAAAGAACAAAGAACATAGGTACATATAAGAATAAAATTAAACTCTTTTCCACAAAGCCTAGGAAGGCTTATCTGTGGGTTAAAAATAACAAAAAATATATAATATATGTAAAGTTCAGACTAAGATGTAAGAAATGAATACGTTTAGTGCCAAATTTTTGAATTTTTGCCAAATTTAGAATATAGAAAAGCATATTCAAGGTCAGAAAAAAACTTAACGAAAATAATTACACGTCTAAAACCAAAATTAAATAGATGACAATTTGAAAATAAACTTCAATCTAAAGATGTATTCGTAAATTGAACTGAACTGAGCATAAACAATATATTGACGAGGTGGAAAAAAAGTATCCTGATTAATTGAAACTAAAATGAAGGGAAAAAACGAATGAAAACATTCCCAAATAAGAGTGAACCTAGAAACAGTTCTTATATTATAAATAAATATAATAATAATAATAATAATAATAATAATAATAATAATTAAATAATGGTGTTAACGAGAGACTGTAACACAGCCATGTTACAAGTGCAACATTTCACTACAGTGTCAGGACATAGAAATATATTACCTAGCATTGAGATACCGTGGACTGGGCGCTGCTGCACGAAGAGTCGCGGTTTGTAACCGAGTGTTTCTGCTTGCAGCTGATCCTGTTCTACGGCCCGCGGTTCAACCCGTTTGACCTCCCCCTGCCGCGGAACGGTATGACCGTGGACTGGGCGCTGCTGCACGAAGAGTCGCGGTTTGTAACCGAGTGTTTCTGCTTGCAGCTGATCCTGTTCTACGGCACGCGGTTCAACCCGTTTGACCTCCCCCTGCCGCGGAACGGTACGACCGTGGACTGGGCGCTGCTGCACGAAGAGTCGTGGTTTGTAAACGAGTGTTTCTGCTTGCAGCTGATCCTGTTCTACGGCACGCGGTTCAACCCGTTTGACCTCCCCCTGCCGCGGAACGGTACGACCGTGGACTGGGCGCTGCTGCACGAAGAGTCGTGATTTGTAAACGAGTGTTTCTGCTTGCAGCTGATCCTGTTCTACGGCACGCGGTTCAACCCGTTTGACCTCCCCCTGCCGCGGAACGGTACGACCGTGGACTGGGCGCTGCTGCACGAAGAGTCGTGGTTTGTAAACGAGTGTTTCTGCTTGCAGCTGATCTTGTTTTACGGCACGCGGTTCAACCCGTTTGACCTCCCCCTGCCGCGGAACGGTACGACCGTGGACTGGGCGCTGCTGCACGAAGAGTCGTGGTTTGTAAACGAGTGTTTCTGCTTGCAGCTGATCCTGTTCTACGGCACGCGGTTCAACCCGTTTGACCTCCCCCTGCCGCGGAACGGTACGACCGTGGACTGGGCGCTGCTGCACGAAGAGTCGTGATTTGTAAACGAGTGTTTCTGCTTGCAGCTGATCCTGTTCTACGGCACGCGGTTCAACCCGTTTGACCTCCCCCTGCCGCGGAACGGTACGACCGTGGACTGGGCGCTGCTGCACGAAGAGTCGTGGTTTGTAAACGAGTGTTTCTGCTTGCAGCTGATCTTGTTTTACGGCACGCGGTTCAACCCGTTTGACCTCCCCCTGCCGCGGAACGGTACGACCGTGGACTGGGCGCTGCTGCACGAAGAGTCTCCGAAGAACACGCCGATATTGCTGCACGAAGAGACGTTGGAGCTGTTCAACTACTCGGCAACGTTCAGCCGGCACAGCGACTTCCCGTTGACCTTGCAGTATCTCAAGGACAAAGAGGTCCTCACAGGTAGGCTCCCTCCGTCGGCTTCTGTCGTCATCTTCAGGCAATGTGTATTTCATTCAATGTACTTTATTTTGTTAAATTCATACATAGGCTACTCAAAGAGTGAGATAGGCTGTATTTATATTTCAATTTAATTCGATTCAATTTGAACAATTTTTCATTCTTTTCAATGATTTTTTTCTATATTGGGCTTTAACGACGCACTATACTGATGGCTACGATCTACTGGCGTCGGTGGATGTTGAATGAGATGATGGGATGAAAGGTTATTTTATCAGGTGTTTTGGATGGTGGGGAGGAGTCGGTCATGGTCTGTTGTTAAGGAACCATCCCACCTGAATGTCAGAGAGAAACTACGAAAAATCCCTGTCAGGATGGTCGACCATGGCGGGAATCGAACCCCGGTCTCCTGAATGACGGTTCAGTGTGTTACCACTCAGCCACTTGTCTCGGTCTCTTCAATGATACGTCATAGGCCTAATACAATACTGGTACATAATAATCAGACGAGCTTTAGCGAGGATTCAATTTGACATACTGAAAAAAATTGTTGTTTGTTTTTGTGTTTTTTTTGTGTGTGGTTTTTTGTCGGTTCTCCACAGGTTAAACGGCTACAGCTTTCTTCATTATGCTTCCTCATCTAACTTAGATCTGTATAGTTTTGTGGCATTATCAGATCGTAACTTTTTTTTTTATGAATTTAAGAAATTTCAAAAATGCCCATTAAAATAACACGACGGAAAAAAAAGAAAATATTTTTACTTTAAAAAAAAAATGAAATTCCGCGTGAAGTTGATTTACATTTTGATACACATTTCTGAAATGTTTTAGCTTGATCGGGTGAGCCATTTCGAAGACAAGCCATAAAATGTGCTAAATTGGTAGCACTCAAAGCAGTTTTTACCCATTTCTAACTTAAATGTCACCCAATTGGCGAATGTAGGCAAAAGTTTGGCAAATAAGTCGACATACTATTACTTTCCGCTCGTCTAACAACACGTATATAGCGTTTTCCTAGTGATAAATAACAACATATTACATAATGTTACATAATAATACAAAGGTAAATATAAACACAAAATTGATATAAATGGAGAGAAACCCACATAAGAGTAATTAGATTTTGAATGCGGGCTACTTTGAAAAGTAAGTTATTGACGGTATGTTTCCAAGCAAACACAAACAAACAAAACAAGAATTAGCCCTTTTAGACAAAACTGACGTAATGATACCAATTGTACATTCCATTGGCTTGCCTGTTGTTTCAGGCGACCGCTACCTGGTCCCCACGAACGTGAAGGATGACCTGTTGTCTGACCTGGCCCCTGTGGTCTACGTACATTCCGACTGCGCCACTCCGCTGGACAGAGACGCGTACGTTAGTCAGCTGATGAAGTACATTCCCGTCGACTCGTACGGGAAGTGCGTACAGAACAGGAAACTACCTGCCCAGTAAGTCACTATCGGTGTTACTACGTACGCACTGGCTTGTTGGACATTTCAGAATTTCAGAAATTTTAGAATATGAGAAATTTTAGAATTACAGAAATCTTTGGTTTTCAGAAATTTTAGAATTTCATAAATTTCAGGTTTTCAGAAATTTCAGAATTTCAAAAATTTAGGAATTTCAAGAATTTCAGAAATTCTATGAACGTGATTTCAGAATATGAGGAATTTTAGAATTTCAGAAATTCAAGAATTTCTGAAATTTTAGAATTTCATAAATTTAAGGATTTTCAAAATTTTAGAATAGGCCTATGAGAAATTTCATGATTTCAGAAATTTTATAATTTCAGAAATTTTAGAATTTCAGATATTTTAGAATTTCAGAAATTTTAGAATTTCAGAAATTTTAGAATTTCAGAAATTTAAGAATTTCAGAAATCTTAGGATTTCAGAAATTTTAGAATTTCAGAAATTTCAGAATTTCCAGAATTTCAGAAATCACATTCGATGTTTTTATCCTCCAGAGACCTTGAGTCATTACTTAAAGGTCTTTTAGACGTACAACTGAAATAGCAATGCATTTCGGCAATGTATTTTCCGTCGTGTGTAGGATCCTAAAATTTTTATCTTCTTCCGTAGCGGTGCCAGTAGCTTGAACCCAGAGCTCAAATCACCGAAACATAGATCGACAGTTGCGATAAAAATGATAATCGATGTCACCCCGAGTACTACTGTATCGATATTCTGTACGACAAGAATATAATATGTCTAACAATTCGAATAGATCCATCATGTGGAGACATGTGGGAATTTAGCATTAGGAAAACGCGAAATATGCGTTGTAAGATGAGCGAGATATCTGAATAAGGTATAATAACAGTCCTACATTTGCTACTTTATCGACTCTGATATTTTACACACTTTGTCCTTCATTTAATTGCTACTTTATCTTCTCTGGTATTCTACACACCTTGACGAATATAAAGAATAGTTCATTCTTGGGCAAATATCGAATCTAGGAAGCAGTGAATCTTGGCTCATTTCCATATATTTGATGAATGAAAACAGTTATTTGATTTTTTTTCTTCGAAACGGCTGGTTCGAATTGCGTACAAAATGGTGGTTATGTGTATCATTCATGTTTGAACACTCGGATAAAATTTTATTCTTTTCGGAGAGGTTTCATTTTTTCGAATTTTCTTACCCAGCCTAATCTTATGGGGTTTTTAAAAACTTTGACAAGATATTTCTCAAAATCTATTCAACCGATTTATTTCAAAAACTATACAGTTCTAAGTTGTAAAAGTTGGCCCGTACAAAAAAAGTTTCATGTTGATCGATCTACCCATGTGACCTGTGCAGTGCTTACAAACAGGAAAAAAAAAAAAAAAAAAACACACAGACAAAGCTCCATAAGAGTGGGATGGAAACTTCGCTACGCTCATCTAATTAAACTTTGCTCTTTATGTAAAACTTATGAAGCATAATTTGAAAAGTCGCTATTTCCAAAACTTGTCTGCGTGGCTATGTGCCTCCTCCCCCCCTCTCACCCCATTGAATGAAATATAATGTGTTTGTTTGTTTGTTGTCAGTCTGTCTGACCTGACGAAAAGTGACGCGGAAGAGTTCCTGCAGTTTGTGTCGCGCTACAAGTTCACGCTGACGTTCGAGAACGCCGTCTGTGAGGACTACGTGACGGAGAAGCTGTGGCGTCCGCTCATCGTCGGCTCCGTGCCCGTCTACCTCGGATCTCCCTCCGTCAAGGTCAGTACACTACACTCAAGGTCAGCACAGGACACATCCCAACATCTCTACATCAACTCATATATATCGACAGGCGCTAAATGACCTCGCTGTCGATGCGCCTTAAAACTCTGATATTCATTCATTCATTTAAATGTGCAATTGCAAGAGTTAAATAATAATAATAAATAATAACTACATGCCAATATATTTGTTGTTGTTGTTGTTGTTTTAATTGACATATTTTGGAGAAGATACAAGTTTTCTACAAAGAGCACACAAAGCCTAGATTTGTCTTGTCCGTGGCATAAACATAATAAATCTCAAGACAAACGTGATTACAGAATTGTTAAAAGTGCCGAGAAAACTCTCTGGCCGGGTATATCCAGCAGTATATTAGAAAGGTTAGAAGATTAACGAGTATTTCAGCTCTCGTCCGAGTGCCACATTTCTCCTGGAGGTTTGTTGTACTAGCTTGAAATAAAATAGTAGCCGTAGCGATCTCATCTCTGTCCGCAGGACTGGCTTCCGAACAACATCTCGGCGATAATCGCCAGCGACTTCCAGTCCCCGAAACACCTCGCCGAGTATCTCCTCCGCCTCAACAGCGACCGCCACGCGTACGAGGCGCACTTACAACACAAGCTAGCCGTTCCCCCCGCACCGCGGATCACCAACCGGAACCTGCTGGCGGCTCTGGAGCGGCGGAGCTGGGGCATCGACAATGACTTCGAGAAGGGCAACTTCATTGAGCACTACGAGTGTTACCTGTGTCGACAGCTGCACGAGCGGAGCTCGAGGTCGCGGCGTGTCGTGGACAAGTCTCACTACGACTGCCACAATCCCGTGTCCCCGCTCACGGGAAGACCGGACCCAACCAACTGGTGGACGGACCAATGGAAGTCCTCGAAATGCGAGGCGAAAGTCTTGCGTGACTTTGTCGACACCGAGACCAATATAAATACTCACGAGGAGTTTTTCAGTGCCTTGAAGAGATTTATCGTGAAAGGATTGTGCTGAGATGTAGGCTGGATAATTGTATTAGTTGAAATCGAGATGTGTTGAGGGTTGCGTTGGGAAGATGTGTTGAGGGTTGCGTTGGGAAGATGTGTTGAGTGTTGCGTATGGAAGATGTGTTGAGATGTAGGCTGGATAATTGTATTAGTTGAAATCAAGATGTTTTGAGGGTTGCGTTGGGAAGATGTGTTGAGGGTTGCGTTGGGAAGATGTGTTGAGTGTTGCGTATGGAAGATGTGTTGAGATGTAGGCTGGATAATTGTATTAGTTGAAATCAAGATGTTTTGAGGGTTGCGTTGGGAAGATGTGTTGAGGGTTGCGTTGGGAAGATCTGGTCTACGTGATAAGACGATTCTCTGCAGTCCAATAGACCATGGAATTATCATTATATTGTATTTCCAAATCAGGCAGCTGAAGCCCTGTTTTCATGGCTCGCGGCAGGTGTTTTTCTCCTGGCCAATTAAAATGGATGAAATTCCTACTGCTTGCACTTGTTGCTCTCTGCAGCAAGACGTAGAATAAATTCAACTTTGTAAAAAAATGCAGCAGTTAAATACCCTCACTCATACAAGTGGTCATACAAGTGGTAGGGTTATGTCTGAATACAGTAGAACGTCGTTTATACGACTTTCAGGGGACTGAGAAAAAAAATCGTATAAATGGATAAACGTATAAATGATTTATTAATGAATCTGGGTTCAAACATTTACCCACTGCATAATCAATGTTTTTTTTTGGTCTTTATTTTATTGTGTATGATGTTTTTGGTCTGGTCTGTGAGTGAAGACGCGTCACAGCTCTCCCCTCCGCCCCCTCACCAACCCTCGCACCAGTACAGCATGCCATCATGTCCTTGACAGCTAGATGACATGTGCTTTATGAGAGACAGACGCAGACATTTACCAATGCTCATAGCAACCAATTAACACTGTCCAGACGACTCCTAGTGTGGCATTTACTTCAAATGTTTGACATCACATTGACAGAATTACATTTTTTTGTTTTTCTGTTCCTGTTAGAGAGGGAATATTATTGAAATGACATTTGACTTCAAACAATGAAAAGGGATCATCATTGCCTTTTCAAAATACTTCGATTTTGAAATCACTTTTTGTCGACATGAAAGAAATGCGCTCCTGCACATGCCTTGCATACCCCCTCCCCCCGGCTCCCACACATTATCAGCTGTCGATGGCTGGGCAAATGTGCCAGTGTGATTGCAACATTCTTGGCAGTGTGCTTCCAAACCTTGAGGTTGGAGGTCCTGTTGCTCTAAAGAGTGATGATTGGTTCAGGAAAATGATGCGTCTCTTCATGAATATAAGTGATTTAGGACTAGACAATATCTATAAATATTTTTTGGGGTGGGAAAAACCCAGGTAGGAGTGAAGAAGTCATGATAAGGTGGTATTTTTACTAGGAAAAACAGGTGTGCTTACGCATGTGTTGTTTACGTTTTGGGGTTTTTACGACTTTATGATGAACACCTGACTGGAATTATTGAAAATGTTGGAAGGAGACAAGAAATTCAGTTGTATAAACGAAAAGTGGTGATTAAATGAGTTGTATAATAGAAGAAATTTAACATTTAGTCTCATGAAGAATGGTTGGGACCACCTGGAAAAGTCGTATAAATGAGAATCGTATAACTGACGTTCTACTGTATTACTTTTAAAAGTGAACTTTTGCACCATGATAGCGAATCTTCCTGGTAAAATTTTTGCCAGCAATAATTAGATGAGCGTAGCGAAGATTCCATTTCACATGCCGAAAAAAAAATGGGCTTCCTTTTTTTTTGTAATTTTGTACGCGGCATACAGGTCAGGAAAAAATACGTATCAACTTGAAACTTTTTCTACATATTTCTGTCATACCAGAATAGGCTGGGATTGTTTTTCAGAAAAATCGGTCGGAAGGTTTTCCGGAAAAAATCGTAAAGTATGAAAAATCCTCTTAAGAATAACCCGGAGGAAAAATACATGAAAACCAAGAATTCTTCAAATGCTCTTACCAATTCAAATTTTCAACAAATATGAACAGTACTATAATACACATTTTCAGAGATTTTTGCAACAATCGGATGAGAAATAAGCAAATAACCAAGAAAACGCAATAAAAGTGTACATTTTATTGAATATTGGGATCAATCGGTTTTAAGTGTATACGCGACAGGTTGTAGCACTACAAATATCAACAAGTTGCAGGTAAGGTTTTTGAACGTCTGAAGTAATCCAAGGTCCGTAGATGTGGATTGAGCTGACAGAATATTTTTCATTCAAGATAGGGTTACTTCTAAGCTCATCTCACAACGCAAATCCAGTGTTTTCCTATTTATAATAATGAGAGACTTTATTTTTGAAGCTGAAACAGTGATTAACAATACAACAAGACTACTCTAAGAGAGGCAATATTTAGCATGTACTAGCAACTGCTAGTTTATAAACGTCTAGGTCTACAAACTTTTTCTTCGTTTGCTGACGGTAAGAGAGTTAGCTCGATGGATGTAGTAGGTGCACCCTGTATTTGAATGCTGCAAAGTAGGAACTTCCAGTAGTTTCAAACCTCGGAAAAGTTGGGCCGATATCAGCATTCCAACCGCATCGTTCTCGTCTCCGATTGGTCGGTTTTACAACATGGTAGCTAAAAAAACACCAGGTAAATTCCGCTTTCATGGAAGTGCTGCTTTAAGCTGGCCTTCCATGAACGCGGTGGAATTGAGGCGAGCTCAACAGTCAGACGTCGAGTTTCTTTTGTCACTGATTGGTCGTTTTATCACCATGGTGGCTTAAAAACCCACTTAGCAAATTCGCAATCCGAATAACGCAGGTATGGAAGCCCAGCATTAGTCTTATAAATATCTTTCCATTGTTTGTTTATATTTCATGATGGTTTTACTAATCCATGCTACGGATTACGATGTTTAGGCCCTAACGCTAACACATTTATTAGCGCCTTTTACTACTTTTTCTACCATTTTTCTAGAAACTTAAATCACATTGTAGGCCTAATCAACAGAGAAATAGATCTAATTTAATTTTGTACCATGATATTATCCTTAAGATTGTTATAAAATTTAATTGTTTTTATTACTTGTAATAAACATGACTTATTTTATATTACAGGTTGTATTGCTTTTAAGATTGTGTTGTAATTTTATATTATGCTGTCATAAGACTGGAATTAAAGTGCCTTCTCTATTACAGCCTTGAGAATTGACAAAAAATAATTGTGTTACTGATTTACAACCATTTCAATCACATCCTGCTTTGAATTGTAATTAGTAATCTAATGCTTTAATTAACTGTTACTAGATGAATGTGTAACTGGTACGTGAGATGATTAAATTACCAAGCAAGAATTTTGGGGGCGTATCTTAAAGATAATTTCCGTATCCGCTGTTTATGACGTTCAAGGAAGCAGCCATTTTGAATTCCAAAAGGGGCCGATACTTTGCAACGTTTTGATTGAAAGTATCTTCTTATTAATATTACAATGAAGAAACGGAAGATATTATATAATTCATTTCTAGTTTGAATCATAGAAAGTAGTGTATATTTTGTTATAGTGATATGGTTTCGCAGATAAAGACAGTCGAAGACGTCAAATTCAGCGTTTTTTCGATCATTAGTTTTGGTGCACCAACCAACCTTCAAGATAGGCCTAATTCCCATTTAAAACGTCATTAATTAAAAGTACTCTAGATAATTGTACATAATTCACGCAATTTCCCTAGTTTAAAAATTAGTCCATCTCATATTCTGTTGGTTCACACGCAATTCATTTAGAGGTCAATTAACCCCCGAGTGCAGTTGATGAAAACAGCTTTGACAGCCTAGGCCACAGCTGATTAGGAGAGAGGCAAAAACGTAGCCTAGGCCTGTCACTGCAGCAAAGTCGTAGTGCACTTTTTCAAACGGCTACAAAATGAAGAAACTCTTCTCGAAAATAGAAACAAAAATAGACAGCACAGTGAAGGAACCGAACAGTTATGTCGGTAAGGTGTTTGTAGTTGGCCGAGTGACAGTTACTGTCGAGGATGTTTTGGCGGAAGGTAAGACTACTGTCGGTGAATTATACGACTGGGCCTAGTTCTGGTTTCTATAGTTGTGTTGAACTAGTTGACAAGCTAGAAAGTATTCATGTAGTAATGTGGCCCACTATTACAAGTGTCAGTCTAACCAATTTGGAATAACATCACCTGTTGAGCATTGAGGTTGTCTTGGCAACCAATTATTTCCAAACAGTCTGAAAAAATATTGATTCAAAAACTTTATTATTCCAGATGGTAAGTAGCTAGCTACCAACCTTGAAATATATGGTCTAAATAATCACTCTTCTTGCAGGAGGCTTTGCTGTCGTATTTCTGGTGAAAGCAAACAGCAACAGCGTTAGATATGCGTTGAAACGAATGTACGTAAATAACGAATACGACCTAAGCATCTGTAAGCGAGAAATTCAGATAGCCGTAAGTAACATTATGTTTTTCTCATTTTAAAATGACGATGGAAATAATGACAGGTCTGCTTGTTCCGTCTAGGCCGGATCTCAACTCGGCACTTGGAAAAGTTGAGGCCCGGTTGTATCAAACTTTCATCCCTAGGTTTATCTCAGACCTGAGTATAAAGTTGTGATCAGCTAGGATACCAAGGTTACTAAATCCTAGGTTTGAACATAGAATAGAGAGTTGGGGAAGAATATTTTAGCCATATTAAATTCTCTTCGCTTGTAATAAAAGGTTAGTGGTAGGCCTATACTTCAACATCTAATCTCTGTATCGCTACAATTGTAAGTACGCGTACATGCGCCAGTGGCCGTCAACTGACTGATGAAAACGAATGTGTAATAGACCATTCCAAAAATTCAAAGCGCAGGCGCGTCACACGCCTCCTAGCAGCCAAAATTGCTAGTATTCTGGGAGTTTTAGTACTGTTCAAAAAGTCAGCCCGCTTATACAAATGATTAAAGGCAAAACACCAAGATATAAAACTTGCAATATCTCTCATCTTACTCACTCTGACAGTGTGTAAATCTCTCAGTATCTAGGCCTATAGTAAACATAAAAATGTTGAAACTACTATCATATTATAACTTGATACGTTCACTGTAACGCACAATAATATAAATCAAACGTGCTAAATGGCATTGGCAGCATAGGACTTTCGACCTCGGGTAATAACATCCCGTTCTAGTTCAAACGGTCGCCGCTAGATGGCTCATTTTTTTTGTAATGGTCTATTCTAGAGCAACCTTAGGTTAGGTTAGGTCAGGTCAGGTCAGATTAGGTTAGTTAGATTAGGGAGTGACTGATGAAAACGAATGTGTAATTCCAGAGCATCCTTGGGTGAGGTTAGGTTAGGTTAGTTGGGTTAGGGAGTGACTGACGAAAACGAATGTGTAATTCCAGAGCAACCTGAGCGGACACAAGAACATCATCGGCTACGTGGACTCCAGCCTGACGCCGACGGGTAACGGTGTGTACGAAGTGCTGCTCCTCATGCCGTACTGCAAGACGCACGTGCTGCAGATGATGAACGCTCGGCTCCAGTCGGGGTTCAGCGAGCCCGAGGTCATGCACATATTCTGCGACACGTGCGAGGCGGTGTCGAGGCTACACCACTGCCAGACGCCCATACTGCATCGCGATCTCAAGGTAGGCAACCCCATACTGCATCGTCATCTCAAGGTAGGCAACCCGCTCTCGAGCTTTGTCAGGTCGATGCCGATCGTGCAGGCAAGAAAAATAAAAAAAAAAAAAAACTCATACAAAGCTTCATCAGACTGAGATGGAAGAATTGAGTCAACTCGAGTGGTTTCATTGCAGCTGGTAGGTGATTGTATAATCGTCTGCATGACTGCAAGACACCGTTTGACGTTAGCTTCAAGCGGCAGAACTCGTAGGCAATGTCTGTTGCATTCCTAGTATTGCAGCAGTAGTGACTGTTATCGTTGAAGAGAGCCCTCACTAGATAGAAGTCTTGGCTACCGCTCATCCAATGACCGTGTATTCTGATTGGCCGCAGGTGGAGAACATCCTGTTAAGCGACGGAGGCCATTACGTGCTCTGTGACTTTGGCTCCGCGACGGGCAAGGTGCTGAACCCGGCGCTCCAGGGAGCCGGATCCGTGGAGGAGGAGATCGGGAAGTACACCACGCTGTCGTACCGGGCTCCGGAGATGGTCGACCTCTACTCGGGTGAGTCGTCGGAGCCAGCAAACTGTCCTCAGTGGATCCGTTTCATTCATTTTGTTTAAGAATAAAAGCTCGGAACAAAGGTACCGGTAGCCTACTAGATTCAATAAATAAATATTAAGAGTCCACGGGAGTTGATTTAGGGCCGGTATTTTAAAGCTAACCTACCACATAAGCTATTTGACCAAATAAGGATTTATTAGGTGGTCTCAGCACCAAATAGCTATTTGGCCAGTTTATGTGTACAGTTTATGTGCTCGTATACTGCCAATAAGCTATTCAGACCTCGTTATGTGGCCAAATAACGCTATTTGGACGCATAACTATTCTTTATAATACCGGCCCTTGGAAAAATATCAGTTTTTCGTGATTACTTTTGAACGGTATGAGATTTCAAAATTGAAATCGCGAGAAATACAGATAATTATGATAGATTCAAGATAATATAAGCTATAACTATTCAAGTCATGTCGCATAACTGTCAAGCGTACATACAGCTTGAAAAGGTGATTTCAGTGACTGAATATAAAACAAATGTCTGTCAGCCCACACCTGACAACAATCAGTTTGACCAGTGAACATGGCCGCCGTTACCCACCATCAGAAGTGATCAAGTGGGTTGAGCTTTCAACACGGAGTCATACCTCCATAACAATACAACTCCGTGGTAAGACGGTGTCGTTGAACCGGATGCGCCTGTGTTGTAGGTCGACCAATCACGACGAAGGCCGACATCTGGGCGCTCGGCTGCCTGCTGTACAAGCTGTGCTTCTTCTCGCTGCCGTTTGGTGAGAGCACTCTGGCGATACAGAGCGGCAACTTTACTATTCCGGACACTTCCAAGTTCTCTCGAGGAGTGCACTGCTTGATACGTGAGTAGCCCAAGCGGCCATCCTATCGTAATCATTGGATGAGCAAAGCAAAGACTCAATTTCACCATACTCAAAAAAAAAATCTTTTTTTCACACTCCACACGTCAAACGAAAATTAAAAATCAGTTGAAACTTGGCATACAAAAGTGTCCTTATCTAATTTGATACTGTATAGTTTTGAGGCGCAATCGGTAGAACCACTTCTGAGAAAGCTCATTCCAAAGTATTCTAAAATCCCATGAGAATAATCCGGAGGAAAAAATTCGTTAAAAAGTTTTCATCCGAGAGAATTCAAGTTCTCAGGGAATTTCAATATAATAATGATACACCTCATTCCAAACTTTCACTTGAATCGAATCAGCCGTTTTGATGTAAAAAAATATATAATGTAATTTTTGTAAATCATTCAAAGCCATTAAGATGCCAATTGAATCCAATCAACAGGTGTCACCTCTTAACTGTAAACGATTAAAACAAAGCCTTCTTCATTATCATGGAAATCAATTAGGAAATAGCAGGGCAGTGACGTAATGGTTTGGATCTCAAGGTGTATAGGCCTATATATATATATAATAACCAATCCAAAGATAAGGTGATATGTTCCAGCTCATCCATCAACGCGGCAACACATAACGCGTTTGCCTAGTAGTTATTATATGAGGGTAGCAAATATTTCCACTTCATAATGATGGCACGTCGTATGACGGGCCAAACCTGTTAGTAACTTATAATTTTATCTGATGACAAAGTCTACACATTGAAAAATATACTACGACAGCTGATAAAATACAATAAAATACAGCTCCCGACTGTGACTCTCGATGCAAATCATGTTGATACCGCGAACGATCCAGATCGTGTTGTGATACACGACTGCTGCTTGTCGACGTCTGAGATACCGATCGTTGACATTGTCATGGTTACCAACCAAGACAGAGAGTCTCAACGCAGCTAGTCCGGCGGTTAGTTACTGAAACGATCCGTGTTGTTGTTGCAGGGTTTATGCTGGAGCCGGACGCGGACCGCAGGCCGGACATCTTTCAAGTCTCTCACCTCGCTTTCGCCATCGCCGGCAAGGACTGTCCCGTGCAGAACCTGTTGGTAAGTACGTCTCTCGTCTCTCTGTCGACAAGAGTGGGGTTATGTTGCCACGTCAGACAAGAGTGAGGTTATGTTGCTACGTCGTACAAGGACTGTCCCGTGCAGAACCTGTTGGTAAGTACGTCTCTCGTCTCTCTGTCGACAAGAGTGGGGTTATGTTGCCACGTCAGACAAGAGTGAGGTTATGTTGCTACGTCGTACAAGGACTGTCCCGTGCAGAACCTGTTGGTAAGTACATCTCTCGTCTCTCTCTCGACAAGAGTGGGGTTATGTTGTCACGTAGTACAAGAGTGAGGTTATGTTGCCATCACCTGTTCGTAAGTACATCTCTCGTCTCTCTCTACAAGAGTGAGGTTATGTTGCTACGTCGTACAAGGACTGTCCCGTGCAGAACCTGTTGGTAAGTACATCTCTCGTCTCTCTCTCGACAAGAGTGGGGTTATGTTGTCACGTCGTACAAGAGTGAGGTTATGTTGCCATCACCTGTTCGTAAGTACATCTCTCGTCTCTCTCTCTACAAGAGTGAGGTTATGTTGCTACGTCGTACAAGGACTGTCCCGTGCAGAACCTGTTGGTGAGTAATTTTTTTTTTTTTAATAACATCGAAACTTGATGCAAAATCATTGTTCCCCAATTAAGGTTATGGATGAAAGATAGGATCGTTTGGACGGGGCACCACAAGGGCGATCTTATCACCCCATTTTGATTAGATAAAAGTCAAAGTACATCGCATCGAATTTGAAAAATTACAAATTTTTTGTTCAAAATTCTGTAAATGCAGTAACCTCCGTTTTTCAATCATCAACAGAATGCAAAAACAATCATATTGATATCTCGAAAATTACGGCCGTGAGAGTTGGCGGCGTGAAATACGGGCCTCTTAACAACAGGCCACGACCGACTCCTTCCCACTATCCAAAAACACCCAATAAATTAACATCCCACCATCTCATATATCATTCACCGTCACCAATAAATCTTGGTTATCAGCAGAGTGCGTCGTTAAACGTATAAACCGTGAATCAGAGTTGTAGAGTGGATAAGAGCGAGGCTATAAACTGGCTGTTATCAGGAAGCCACAGGTGGTGGATCTCAAGGTCGCAGCACAGTAGCCTGGCACGGATAGTGTTTATCACATGCATGCAGTCGGTACAACCGCCTTACTGGCTTTCTCTACACTCTGTGTGTGTGTGTGTGTGTGCGTGTGTGTGTGTGTGTGTGTAGGGAAATAGCCCGAGGCTGGATGTGTGTATTGGGTGTAAGGGAAGAAAGAAGAGCAATTTATCGATGTGAATGAGTAGAAATACTCTTAGTGGAGTCATATAGAGCATGGTATAATAATAATAATAATAATAATAATAATAATAATAATAATTTTTTTTTTTTTCTGTAAGGTGTTCTTATTATCAAAAATACACATATTGAAATACTATAGACCTGCAAAGTCAAAAATTTTAACTTGTCTGCGGGTCTATTAACATTTTTAATACAAAATATATACACTTAATTCAGATGTCTGGATGATATATAAATACATAGACATGGATATAACACACATACATATACATACATAAACAAAAATTGCATCAAATTCAACTCAATAATAAATTCCTTTATGAAATTGAACAAAACAGAGAAATTTTATCTACTAAACAGCAAAAAATAATGTTAAACTTCCTCAAAAATAATGTTACATGATATATAAATCATGTTGTATAGGCCTAATAATAATAATAATAATAATAATATATATTTATACAAGGAACAGTTTACATGTTATAGAATGCGTCAGTTGGATGTTTATATTAATAAAGTTCACTCATATTTGTCCACAGAATAAAATGCCTTGTCAATTAGGTAGCTCTTCAGCTCGGATTTGAAAGCGTTGTCTTCGTATGGAGTGGCAGCCTGTTACATGTTGTGTTAAGCCTGTTGATATAAGTTTCATTAATGAGTTTTTGACATTAATACACTTTTTTAGTCCTGTCCCCTAAAAACGTATATAGATGAGGTTCCACTGTAATATGAATTGAATGTGATATAATTTGATGAATGTTTCTTGAATATAAGACGTCAGATGGCTGATGTCACAAAACAAACGTCACGAAACATCCAATCAAATGGGCTGTTTGTTATGTGGGTGAATTGACATTGCCTATTAGAGTATCTCTAAATGCCCACATGAGGTATAGATCCAGGTGGCCTGCCGATAAGCCACGCCCATCACTAGTGATTAATTTGATGAATGTTTCTTGAATATAAGGCGTTGGATGACTGATGCTCGTGTGTGTGTTGCAGAAGTCTGCCGTTCCCGCGCTCGACCAGCTCCCTTGTCCGCAGCTTGAGAGCGAAGTGAAGCGACCGTCTGTCAACAAGATCACCAAACTGACGACCGTACCGCTAGTCGAGGGCACCTCCGTCGCTCCTCGCCAGCGCCCCAAGGGAGTGGGCGGCGTACTTCCCATCGCGCTCGGCTCCTCCCCCATCCCCCCGACCCGCCGCCAGCCCTCGCCCGACCCCTTCCCCGTCGCCCCGACCACCTACTTCCCGTCCCCCGTCACGAACAACCCCCCCGCGCCCGACCCTCCCGAGAACTCCCTGTTCCCGCTGTCCGGGTTCCCGGACCCGTTCCGGGAGGAGGGCACCGGGGAGGGTGTGATACCGGTGATCAACAGCGGGACGGGAGCGACGACGGGGCTGGTGGTCGCCAATAAGCCCAAGCTGGAGTCGGTGTCGCAGTGTATCGCCGCGGCAACGCCCCCCACCTCCCCCGGCCTGGCACCGCCCCGCGGACACCACAGGAGGAACATGAGCGACACCTCGGCCTTTAACAAGTGAGTCTCGCTTTATCTCTCAACGTCTCCTTCTTCTGAGAGAGCAACAAGTGAGTCTCGCTTCATCTCTTAACGTCTCCTTCTTCTGAGAGAGCAAAAAGTGAGTCTCGCTTTATCTTTTGTGCTCCGTTCATAGAGATACGGCCGGCAATCTTGTCGGGTGCCGTAGGACGGTAATTGATTTGTACCGTTCATACTATACCACGACAAACGATCGATCGACCGGAAACAAAACTTACCAGGTGGTTTGAACGTTGCTCATATTGCCATCCACGTTTCCTCTTCGAGAGGTTTTTCCTCGCTCACCATTGTAATGTTTAATTTGTTGAATATAATAAACGTCGAAAATACAACGGAAGCAAAGAACGAACCGACGAAGTTGAAAGTCTCGGACTCAGGGTATCTATATTATTACTAGCCAGACCCCTCATGTATCAAACATGAGAAGCCCCCTCGTTGTTCCGCCCTCCTCTCTCTCCCTCTCTCTCTCTCTCTCTCTCTCTCTCTCTCCCTCTCTCTCTCTCTAACATGTTGTCGTGTGATTACAGGGTGTTTGCCAGCGAGACGAGTGTGTTCTTGGCCCCGTACGAGGCGTCCCACAAGTCCCGGTCTGGGGCCAGTACGCCGCCCGACGCTGCCCCCCCGACGGGCTACCCGCTGGACGGAGCCACCGCGACGGGCCTCATGAGACACCCGGCTGCCGTGTCTGCCTCGCACGTACGTACACAAGTTGATTACGTTCGAACCTCTACGCATCGTTCTTGGATTCATCGTTTTGATGCTTGTGTCGTGCATGTTTTCCCACCCTACTCCCATCTAATCAATGTTAACAACTGACGATCCGACGCCAATAGATCTTGGTCATCATTACAGTGCGTCGTTGAACCCAGAATAAAAAAAAAAAATTACAGCTGAGTAAGCTGACTGTGTTTTATCATTTTTCAATACATTAGCGTATTCTATCGGCAAAAATGAAAAATAGAACTCATTTCTCAATCTATCTCAGAGATGTCCGAACAAATCCCATGTCAATATGACGTCATTTTGTCGAGGTATAAAATGCAACGTGCTGGAAAGTGTGAGGACGCGTTGTTGCGCCAGCGGCTGTCAAATGGCTAATTGTCCTCGCATAACCCCACACAACGCAACTTGCGTGTCTCTGATGCGTGACTGTTTGCGTCCTGCAGGGGGAGCTGTGTGCCGTCGCGGCATCCAACGTTCGCTCCCTGTCCGCCGACGTGGCGGACTGGAACCCGTTCGAGGAGGAGGGGGAGGGAGGGGCGACCCCCTTCTGCCAGATGACCGAGGACCACATCTTCGGGGCCGAGTTCGACAAGATCAGGCGCGGATCTCAGAGCAGTGAGTACAGGCACATTCATAATGCTTCCGCGGCAGGTGCATTTACAATACTCTAGGTGAAGGCGCATTCACAATACCCTCGGTGCAGGCGCATTCACAATACTCTCAGTGCAGGTGCATTCACAATGCTGTTGATGTAGGCTCATTCACATTGTAGGCCTATAGAGACACTAAATTCAACATGTCACACTAGAGGCGCATTCACAATACTCTCGGTGCAGGTGCATTCACAATACTCTCGATGCAGGCGCATTCACAATACTCTCGGTGCAGGTGCATTACCCATAAAAAACCTTCATCTCATCATCTCATTAATCATCCATCCGACGCCAATAGATCTCAGTAATCATTACAGTGCGTCGCTAAACCCAGTATGAAAAGATGTATCTATGAACGGACCGAGGGTTTCCCACGAGACAAGCGTTTGACGCGCCGTTGTCAGCGTTGCATTGAGATTGTGCCTGAACGCGACCCGTTTGTTCCAGGTATTTCGAACGTGAAGTCGCGCGAGAGTCTCGTCATGACGTACACGGACATGACCGAGGACCCGTTCAGCTCCGCCCCGTTCAGCCTTCCTGGTACGTTCAGCCGTTCAACACACTTCTTTACCTTGTCATCTCTCTGCAGATCCTCTCTAGTTTCAAACTCAAAGCACTCGAATGTGCACATTTAGAATTTAAAATTGAATTATTATTTAAAATTCAAAATAATGAAAATATTCAGCATTGAGTGTGTCGATCTGTAATATCTGTAAGTTCTGTAATATTAATAACATCGAAACTTGATACAAAATCATTGTTCCCCAATTAAGGCTGTGCATGAAAAGTAGGTTCGTTTGGCCGGAGCACCACGAGGGCAATCTTACTAGGGATAACATTGATTAATCGAGAATCGATTAAGAATCGATTCTGATGTAAAACAATTCTCAAATCAAAAAATCGATTTTACAAAAAAAAATTTTTTTTTTTCGGTTCAGTACTGTACTTATTTACGTCGTAATAAGTGCTCATTTCGTTGTCTATATTATTCTGTATTGTTGAGATATTACTATCTGGACAAAAGCTATCCCTTCGGTTATGTCTGACAGCCGAACGTTGACGGAAATACCCAAATGGTACAGTTCAGTTCAAAGAAGTCTCTAGCAGCTATTTTTCACGTGAACGCCTTGGGAAGGTTGAAAAAAAAAGTTTCAAATTACACTACTTTTTTTGAGAATGAACTTTTTTTTCAATTTTTTTTTTCAATTTTTTTTCAATTTTTTTTTTTCAAAATCGATTCTTAATCGATTCTGGAGCATAGAGAATCGATTCCCGATTTTGAGAATCGATGTCATCCCTAGATATTACCACCCCATTCTGATTATTCGAAACTAATGAACCTTAAGATCAGCACTGTGCTGTTTGGGACCATAATTTTCTGTCACAAGTAAAAGACTTTTAGTTCCCCCCAAACAATGAAAATGAATAATAGGCCTACTATTACAGAGAAACCTCTATGAATCGTTCCCAGATCCATCGTTTTCCTGCTTGTATCATTCGTTTCTTCTCACCCCACTCCCATATAATCAATGTTGAATTTTCCTGGATGGATGGTTGTATTCTCCTGCATGGATGGTTTTATTTTCCTGGTCCCTTGAAAAACGATGGATAGAGGTTTCACTGTACCATTATTATCATTTTTCATTTTCATTACCAGTCGAAAATGATTTTTTTTTTTTTTTGTATCATCATCAGTTTTGTACATACAAATGAAAACACTGAACAGTCAAATACTATCAACAAAGTCTCCAAGGGAGACTTGACTGTGGGAAGAAAAAAAATTAAATTATATCTGTATATTGCTTAGCTCTAGATTTTATACATTAGTTATGTATGGTGATTGAGAAAATATAACATAATTGATGAATTGAATGGCAATGAAGAATATGAGTGGAAAAACAAAGAAATATGATATACACGATGGACTATTATTCACGAAAGAATGATTCGAAATTACACTGATTAAAGAGATTGACTAAAATAATATAATATAATATTAATAATAATATAATATTAATATAATAATAATATTTTGCCACATAATGCACATACAGCATAAGGTCACAGACAGCGCAGTCCTGGTGTTGAAGACCATTAGTTTTAAATAATCAAAATAGGGTGGTAAGATCGCCCTTGTGGTGCCCCGTCCAAACGATCCTATCTTTCATCCATAGCCTTAATTGGGGAACAATGATTTTGTATCAAGTTTCGATGTTATTAAAAAAAAAAAAAAACATAATGCAATATTTTGAGAGATGTACGTGACGGCTGAAGGTGAAAGTATGATTATAGATTGCTTCTGATTGGACCTGATTGATCTGTGTTTTGTTCCAGTTCCGAAGTCTAGCAAAGACAAGCCCACCCTCAAGGCCGTCGCTCCAGGTAAAATATAAACAGCTAGCGTAGATTGCTAGACGAGGCGCGTACGTGTACATAGTGTTGTCGTCGACCGACGTTATGTTATATGCTAGAGTTTATCAATCGGAACATTTCCTCTCGGAGGGGGTCGGGTTGTTACGTGTGCCAGAGTAAAAGTCCTTCGTCTAACCGGGATTTAGCATTGTATCAGTTTTTTAATTGATTTCTTTTGAACTATATTCGATCGCAAAAATCTAATAAAAAGTAAAACCATCCATGCAGGAATATAATTTATCCAGGAAAATGTAACATTTATTATATGGGAGTAGGGTGAGATAAAATGAATGATACAAGAAGGAAAACGATAGATCCGGGAACGATGCATAGAGGTTTCACTGTACAGTGAAACCTCTATGCATCGTTCCCGGATCTATCGTTTTCCTGGATGTATCATTCATTTTATCTCACCCCACTCCCATATAATAAATGTTGAATTTTCCTGGTCCCTGAAAAACGATGGATAGAGTTTTCACTGAATTGAGGAAACAGATATTTTCAATGCTTTCGAGATACGAGTGTGGACAATTCAACTTATATCGCATATCTTTCACAGCCTGTGTACAGCTGAGTGAATTGTTTTTCAATAAATCAAGCTGAAAATGTATCTATTTTCAGCTTTATAGTTTATTCATCAGTGTAATATAAGTTGAATAGTATTTACTTATACTGTCTCATTGTCTTAATAGCTACGTCGCTTTCTGTTCCTTCAACGTTGGCTCTTATCGTTACGAAGCAGAGTTCGACAAGCGTTGGATAGTTCACGAAAATATTAAAAATATCTGTATCAGAATTTAGAGATCCTATATCGTCCAAAAGTCATCAGCAGAAAAACTGGTATTTCGCTAAACTGACTCCAATGAACTCTCTCGTCATATTACGTAGGGTTTTAAAACCGTCTTTTACTTCTGATTCGAGCTCCACGACCCCCCCCTCCCCCTCCCAGTTGCGCTGACCCTTCAGCCGAGTCTGTTTGCGATACCAGCAGCTTACCTCTGCTGTAGAGGCAAGCTGCTGGTTTCTGACGGCACTCTCCCACGCTTCGTTGCTGCGTAGTCGCTCCTATTGGCCCGTCGACCGAGATCAACGCGTAGAGCTTTGTTTTCGAGGCCGACGTCGAAGTTTTCACGGCGTCGAAACGTAAACACGATATATTACAGTCGTATGTTTCTTGCATACCAGTGCGTATTCTATTCCGTGCCCTCGTTACTCCGTTGCGACTTTCGTGAGTGACCACATAACCTAACTTTTCTATCTTCAATATCCCTTTCAAGAACATTTGGAAAAATAAAGATTATGTGCTTGTTATTTATGTAATGTTTAATAATATTAATTCAACCGAGATGAGTGGATGAATGGTTAAAACACTGAACCGTCATTCAGAAGACCGGGGTTCGATTCCCGCCTTGGTCGACCATCCTGACAGGGGTGCATCGTTGTTTTCGTCTTTCGACTCTCCCACTTTTCAAAAAAACATCTATTAAAAAAACCTTTCATCCCATCATCTCACTATCATTCACCGACGCCAATACATCATAGTCATCAGTACAGTGCGTCGTTATAATTCCAATATGAATAAAAAATGAAAAATAATATCAATTCACTAAATCTCACTTAAAGCATTTTTAACGTAATTTTTATTTTCCTCTCTATTCTTGACGAGTTGTTTGAAGATAAGACAGTCGGGTGAAGTCGCGTACGATTGTCACAACGTACAGGAATGAGGCCTTTGCTTTTCCTCGGCTCGGCTCGATTCAACGCCCGTAGAAAACTGTACGTCGACCGTCGTTAGAGACGTTGTCTCCTAGTTACATTACCACGCTGCTCGCTTTACATATCCACGACGCTTTGAACAACTCTCGGCCACGACATAGTGATGCCAACATACTTCTCGTAATATAAAGATGTACCAACTCCCGTACTGATAACGTGGACGGTATTTGTGGTTTCTTGCGGTCAGTTCAGAGCCAAAGGTCCCGATTGCCTGTCGCGATTTATGGGATTCTCTTCTGAACTAGACGTAGATAAGAGTGGCTACGGTACCGGTGGCATTGTCTAGTTCGATATAAAAGCGATAGTTGCGCTACAGGCAATCGGGACCCTGGACTTGGGAACTAACTCCGGAAATATTTCACTTCGAAGATGCTAGTTTCAATGCACTCTTTATATCATGATAAAGTATGTTGGTATTACCACATCGTATCGTAGTTGTACCAAAAGCTTGTAACTTTCGTTTCGTCATGTTCGCGGCTGTGCCGACTACGTTCACGGCTGTACCGACTACGTTCGCGGCCGTACCGACTACGTTCGCGGCTTTAACATATATCACTAAAGAACAAATATCAATAATTATATTATATCGAATAGTATTCTAGTCCTATAATACTTAATACTAGGTAGGTTTGAAAAAGACGTAATTTAGTTAATATATATTACAGTTAATTAGGACGACGGTAAAGGAATTATGTTATTATATATATATATATATGTATATGAATATTTACGGTGCCAATAATGATGTTGATTTCTGTAATGATAGAACAGAACGTGTTGTTGTGAAAGCGGGGTTAAGGTAGGACACGACGGAGCGAGGCTCCGCGACCGACTTTCCCCCGATGTTGGCGGCGGAGAACGTGCGACGGAACATCGTACGAGGCGCCGGCTTGATTACGTTCGGTATCAGCACGATGTAGTGGTACCAACATACTCTATCGTAATATAAAGACGTACCAACTTTTGTACTGATAACGTGGACGGTATTTGTGGTTTCTTGCGGTCAGTTCAGAGCCAAAGGTCCCGGTTGCCTGTCACGATTCAACGGATTCCCTTGTGAGCTAGATGTAGACAAGAGTGGCTACGGTACCAGTGACATTGTTGAACTCGCAAAATCTATAATTCTCGTAATCTACTAGGCCGTGTATAGCATTGTTGAGCATTGTTGTTTTATATAAGTGGATATAAAAGGGATAGTTGCGCTACAGGCAATCGGGACCATGGTCTCGGGAACTGACCCCGGAAATATTTCACTTCAAGACCCGAGTTGGGTCACGTCCTTCATATTATGATGAAATAGGTTGGTATCACTACATCGCGGTATCATCATCGAACTCAGCTCGGTTATAATTCCCATATTCACGCCAAGGGTGACACAGTAGAATCGTTTGGACCAGGCCCATATGGAGAATTAATGTAATCATAATTGATAATTATAATCATGATTATTTATAATTATTTATTATTTATAATTTATAATTTCATCCCAAGCCTCAATTGGGAAACAATGATTGTATATCAAGGTTACTATGTTGAAAGATAACCATCAGTTATCTAGTTACCGTCGACCTTGGAAGCCCGGTACGATGGCGTCGCTCGTGCTCGGCCCTGATTTGCTACGAGGGTCGGAACCACCGCCCTCTTGTAGGGCACTCTTGTGATAAATATGCTAGCTTGTAAGACTATTCTAGACTACGCCAAGGCAAGTGTGTTGCACACGGTAGAGCATTGTTGATTATTTTATAAGCTTATTTCGTGTTCGGTTTGGCCATACGTCAGGTTAACGGCGATAACTTCTGGACAGTGTGATGGATGACATTTTTAGTTTTGACGGTTCGACCGAATTTCGGATAAAATCTACGCGTATTTCGACGCTAACTTTCTCATCGACCACTCAAAGTGCCTCACTTAATTTTCTCCGAGCTTCTTTTTAATAGTCCATGGGAGTTGATTTAGCAAAAAATCAATTTTTTTGTAACTTTTTAACAGAATAAGATTTATAAATTCTAACAGAGGAAATGAAGCTATTTTCAATACGTTCAATATGGTATTAATTGTGACTTTTCAAGTCGTGACGTATAACTGTCAAACGTATATATACAGCTGAAAGAAACACATTTTTTAGTTGTACGCGCATGAGTTATGAATGTGACTTGAATTATACACTTCAATTTTATACCATCTTGAAGGTATTGAAAATAACTATAATTCCTTCGTTTTTGAATTTTGATATCTCATACCGTTCAAAAGTTATAAAAAAATATATATATTTTGCTAAATCAACCTCCACGGACTCTTGATGTGGCTTTATGTGACCGCGAGTGTATCGAGGTTGTATGAACATAAATACACACTTTACATGTAGTCTGTTGAAAATTAGCGTTTAGGTACATAAATTTAATTTGAATTGAAATTTTGGATTGTAGAATTTCTAATGAACCCAAGCGGACAATGTGGGATGAAAAATTCTCCATGTCGTTATTATCAAACATACATACCATTTCGTCGTACGAAAGTTGTGAGTCACAGCGTCGTCATCTGGTATTGTCCAAGAGTTATCGTCGGGCGATACTTGTCCGCCGCCACCGAACTAGAGCCTTGTTATACTAGCGTACTACCTCGTCCCTAAGGTCTCGCCACGGCAACGCCAACTGTGCGTTACCGCAGCACTACGTTATAGCACGCAAGTCAGAGCAGGCACATGCGGGCAAATCCAGTTGTCACAATCACCAACTGACTTGGCCAACTGGCTTGTCCAACTGCCCAGAACACGTGATACCAACTCGTTCCTGCAGTTGTCACAATCGCCAACTGACTTGGCCAACTGGCCAGAACATGTGATACCAACTCGATCCTCCAGTTGTCACAATCGCCAACTGGCCTGAAAGCTTGACACCAACTTGATCGCTGTCAACTGGAGTTGGGTTGGTGAGGATGGAGAGAGCTTCTAAAAACGCCAACTCAATTGGCCAACTGAACAGCAAACAGCCAATGGGAATGCAGTAAATACCTGGCGTCTGTCGCCTGATAGTGACTTCGGTCTTACATATCGAAATTAGATTAAATTTTCAGTCATTCCCGATTGGCTGCTTTAGTTAATCCGTGCAAAATCAATGTTCACTGAAATGTCGTCGCTTTCAGTTGGATTGTGATGCAAATGAATATTCACAAGTGGACAATCCAATGCAGTTGGCAGTTGTGACAACTGGAATTGTCCGTATGTACCGTGCTCAAGTCGAGTGTAGTGATTGGCCAATTGGCCTTGCAAAGCTTGAACCAAAAGTAAAAGTAATTTTCCTACCCAGCTGAACTAGCCAACTTTATGGTATTGTGTAGGATTCAACATGTATCAGAACAACAGAAAATGGACTTCAACTTTTGGTTCAGCTCTACAAGACGGGACCACTTGTATCCACGAAAAATGAAGGTCATCTACCAACTAAATAATTGTAGAGAATCGTTGAACGTTGTCGTGATTCTCGTCGTGGAATCGTTGATCTTGAAACGACGCGCGCGTTGGTAGAGGACCTCCGAGCGTCGTGGATACGAGTGAGCCACCGTCGTGGTTAGTGCTTTGTTTTCACACGAGAGGTCAGACTCGCGCTGTGAGATTTGTCAGCATACACGACGAGGCAGCTGCGGCTTGGATTCGACCGACCTAACCTCACTTTATCGTTCAGAGAGAAGGATATCGTACCACAAATAGTTCTAGCAGAAGCGTACGACCCAATGGTTTAACACTCGTTATTCATGTAAACTAGTCTAAAAAAAAATAGAAGCTATGTTTACATGTCTCCATATATCGCTTACAAAAGACTGGTTATTTCAAGTAATATTGTTTCGATGTATCCTATTATTTATATTCGTTGCGGCGAATGTCGCACGACTCGGTTTGTTCCAAGCCTCAGCTGTTTCGTCGCGCGCAACGTCAACAATTACTGTAAAACTCAACAATAGAAATAATAAATTGTAAACCTTGACATACCCACTGGAACAACCCCGTCAAAAGCATTGACGATTGACGATTATTGACCACATCGATATTCCGGGCACTCTCTCTTTTCTCTTTCCATCTTCCACACATCACTAACTCTCTCTCTCTCTACTCTCTCTACTCTCTCTACTCTCTCTACTCCAGTGCTTCAGTGCTAACGCCATGAAGGTGGCGCCAGGGCAGTGCTGCCAATTGTAACATATTAATGAGTTGACAAAATAAAATTGGAAGCCAAAGGGTGTAAGTGACAAATGAACCATTCTGAGATCATTGGACTCAAGTTCGTGGAAGGATCGAGTCATAATGATTTGCTACTAGGCTCAAAACCTATTGAATATTTTTTTCGATTGAAAAATTGGTTGAAAACTCACATAACGATATGGTTTTCCAATTATTCTTAACCAAAGTTGGGTTATGTTCAATATTTATCATTAAAATTCTTCACCCTAGACTAAAAATACTGCAGTATTGTTGATCTACTTCAACAATACCGAATATATTCATCGTTATTGTGAATAAATAGTCGTAATTTACTTCCAGACCGTAATGGGAACTCTCTGATGCATTGTCAAGCAAGGCAAAACGTCACTTGCATCGTTTGTCTTCTGTCAAAAATGTATTTTTTTTTTGTAAAAAGAAATTCACGCAGATGTTGCCACATACTTGTAATATCACTCACACCTTCTGTCATCTTAATCTCGACTGAATCAACCGTCATATCCAGTACTTACCTCAATTCATCAGTCACTTACACCCTTTGGCTTCTAACCCTACAATTGTACCAATGCGATAACACTAAACTGCTTTACTTCGATTAGATCATTGTTATTTTCTTGGCTGATGTAAAAAGCAGGTTTTTTATAGTAAAACTAGGTTTATATAATACACATACACACGTCTTCTAATGGAATAAACTAATAAACTGTGGTGCTGAATTGCTTTTCAAATGTGGTTTCTAAATAAACGAGGTGATAACTGAAGGAGACGTGTAAATACACTGCCGCAATGGTTCATTCTTGAAACTGTATTCTATAAAATAGAAAGTATTTAAACGAAAATGCAATTAAAACTATCGTCATTTGCTCTCGTTTTGGACTGTACTGAATGTCTTGTTTATGTTCTCGCAATCTCTTTCTTCTGATTCGGGGGTTGTTCCGACGCGGTGAAAAGGTGGAGGATCTAACGTGTCGTTGCCGTGGAAACGGCCATTGCCGTAGGCGTAGACGTAGATGTGACTCTTGTGATGTTTAGTTTTTCCGTTTCCCGCCTTTTCTTTGAACTCACCTTGGATCAGAGCGGAGACATTGTCGACACCTCTCACACGCCACTCCCTCGGGGGGACAATTCCTGAACTAACGGCCCAGCGGAGCAAGGAACTTCAACGAAAAACAACTACTGAAAACTGATTGTCCTAAAATCCAACTGTCCTTATAATTAACTCTCCCTAAAGCAACTGTTCTTGAAAACAACTGTATTGAAAAGTCACACTCCTATTAACCAACTTTACTCAAAAACATCTGTCCTAAGAATTTACTATCCTAATAACCAACTGTACTGAAAACCAACTGACCTAAACTTGTACTTCTTGAGCAACCTGTACAGAATTAAAAGTGGGAGGTTTGGCTCCTCCCCTTCACAATCAGTATCAGTTTACAGGGTTTTATCAATCTCTATTATGGTTTACTTCGTTGCTATTACAAAGGCACTTGGAAACTTTCTTAATTATCCTTTATTATTCTTCCTTATAATTTCAAATATTAGTGTGACCATGTCTGTTGGTCTGAGAGAGTTCAGAACTAGACGTGCGTGGGTTCGAGTCCCGGTTGTTAACGTCCTATCATCACCTCGTGCTCACCTGCTCGTACCCCCATGTAGCCCAGCTGTTGGTGGGGTCGATAAGTAGCAATCAGAGTGAAGCTAGCGGCAGTTCAGGAATCGTCCCTCCAATCCTCGTAGCACACAACGTCCACCGAGGGTCACGCTTTCAAACACGACAACACCAAATGTAGCTACAATCGGATCGTGTTGCACCAAGAGTAGAAATGTGTTTTAACAGCGCACAGGAGTTTATTCAGCGGAATATCAGTTTTTTTTGTGATTACTTTTGAGTGGAATGAGATATCAAAATTCTGACTGAGAAAACTTGATGGAGAAACTGATTGGTTCAAAATTGAGAAAACACGTATAATTTTGATTATCGTCCAAACGATCCTACTTTTCATCCTTAGCCTTAATTGGGGAACAATGGTTTTGTATCAAGTTTCGATGTTATTAAAAAAAAAAAATTTGATTTGTTCAAAGTGGTATGAGTTATAATTATTCAATTCGTCGCCTAATTATCAAGCATACACATCTGAAAAAAAAAAAAAAATTTAGTAGTGTAGAATAATACTACTAGACGCTAGACAATAATACTGTATGAGTGAAATAGATTTTACTGACGATAATGCGATATAAGTTGAATAGTTGGGAAATATATCGTCTGTGAGATATTACAAATATCTCTGTTTTCCCCGTATTACAATTTTGATATCTCGTACCGTTCAAGTCATCACTAAGCAACTGACATTTCGCTGAATCGACTCCCACGTAGTCTTGAGCTAATTAATTAACGTGAAACATATCAATGTTAATCAAGGGGAAATAACAAGTTAACCCGCTAATCACCGCTTGGACCGCATTAATATATTATTGGTAAAACCAGACTTGTACGTAAAGTGTTGGCGACGCTAGTTCCAGCCAAGGTCTGTTGGATACACAGTCGGGTCGATCAAGCTATAGATCTATACATCACCGAGACACGTTACTCAACGTTGAGAAGGCGAACATATTCTGTAGCTTCACACCGCTTTGCAAACACATATTGGACATAAGTGATACAGTAGAATTTCAGTTATAAGTTTCTCATTTATACATTTATTACATTTATAAGTTTCATTTTTTGATCCAACCTATGCTCCACATGTTAGATATTTTCATTAATAAGTTTTTCATGTTAATACATGTTTTTAGTCTGGTGCCCTGAAAAACAGAACAGAGGTTCCACTGTAATATAGAAGGCCTTGCTCAGATTCTATCTGTAAATGTCCAATATGGCCGGCGAGATTGGAACGATGATCTTGGTGATATAGATCTATGGTAAGATGGTGGGTAAAGTGTGAGATCCAAGATGGTGGCTCCAGGAGACCTTGGCTCCAAAGAGAGGCTGGGTGGTCATAGCAACTAACCAACAAGACGTCAGGTAATCGTCATAACAACGGCCAGCATTAGAAGAGCGGTTGGAATTATTCCGAGAGTTGATTGAAGCAGATGGCGTAGGTATAGTATGTCTCACCAATCAGTAGCAAGCGTTGCATATCTCCTCCTTCAGTTGGTGCTCAGATAGATCTAGATACACGATTTTGTGTCTTTTTTTACATTCCTTTAAAAAATTTTAATATTTTTTAATAGTCTTTATTAGCAATTTAGCTATTTACATCCACACAATTATTACAACAATACACAATTAATACAATACTGTAACAATATTAATAACATCAGCATAATATTACAAGAGAGTTATCATGCTAATTATACATTCAATTTTTCAGTTCTAATAACCCACTTCATCTATTTAGTTAATATCAATTCAATATACATGGGGAGTATCCCAATAATTATTTTTCTTTTCATAAGCTTTAGGTAATAAACCCTTTTCTTTGATTACTTTACCACACTCTCGACGAAATATATCAACATTTTTGACTTCCTTCACAATATTTGGTAACCTATTATATATTCTCATCCCTTTGATAAAAATAGAATTGTCTTCCTTTCCTATTTTGTCTTTCCTATTTAGTTTACATTCCTTTAAAATTTAAATATAACTGATCAATCAAAAACTATCTACATAAGACAATGAGGACAGTCGGCAAATACTATTACCGTACTTTCTATTTTGTTTTCTATTTTATTGTGCAACTCGCAAATGCAGCCATGTTTCGTGGTGAGACTATAAACTACTTATGATATAAAACAATTCAAATATGTTTTTTTTTTTTAAATAATAACATCAAAACTTGATACAAAATCATTGTTCCCCAATTAAGGCTATGGATGAAAGATAGGATCGTTTGGACGGGGCATGGTACACAATACAAAATTAACACTCAAATTAAATCAATATAAATATGAAATATAAACTTGGATTTTTAGATTGATGAAGTTCTAATAACTCTTGATAGGTAAACATGTCAATCATAACTCAACGGTAACAAATAAACTCTTCTGTCCTGCATTTTGAAGACAAGTTTGTAACCAGGTAAGAGTTGTTGTGCAACGTTGCTAAACCGCTTCGGAAATATATTAAATCAAAACTCAAAGAGTCATTTTTTATATTTATATTTTCATAAAAAACGGTATAAATAATTGCAAACGTTGTTTCCATTCTGAATATTGACGTTTGTAGATTATTCAAACTTTCAATATTAGCGGATTATTTTAGATTTTATCTATTAAGGCCTGGTATTACCAAGTCCAGTTAGTATTTATCTGAGAGTTGGTGAAAACAAATACCACAGGTAACATGGCGATAAAAAGTTTGAACTGTCAGATAAAGGCTAACTATACTTGGTAATACCGGGCCTTGGTATGACTTAATTTGAATAAAACACAACAGTGTATGAGCCTAATGAAGTCTGTAGAGATGATTGACATGTGTATATACCTATCTTCTCTCCCGACAATAGACGAGCAAACTTCAAAGATCTCCGACTCTTGCTACTGACTGGTGAGACGGACTATAACCGTGGCGTTAACAACACTCAACTGCCGGTTACACTCGTATCCACAAAAGAAGAAAGTTGTCTACCAAGATGACAAGCACAAATAACACCGTGATATTTGTATAACTGTAGTATTTTGAAAGTATCATAATTTTTCAGGACAAGATTTACAATAAGAAAGACGACTACGTATTTCAAAAGCGTTGAATCCATGAAGAAGTTGCAGTGATAATTTGAAATTATTAAAGTTTCACTGTTGCCAGGTTGTTAGAGGACCTTATTTACTGGATAGAAGTATAGATGAATATCTAATGATGATATATTTCTAATATAAATATAAAATATATGTTTTAAAATTTAAATTTATAAATCATACATAATAATATACAAAAATACATTTTCGAAAATAAGGTATCCTTCTGTTTTGGAAAAATCACGCAATATACAATTATAAGACGATGGTTTATGAAGAAAATTGAATTTTAATTGATGTAGTAAATTTTTTTTTTTTTTTTATAACATCAAAACTTGATACAAAATCATTGTTCCCCAATCAAGGCTATGGATGAAAGATAGGATCGTTTGGACGGGGCACCACAAGGGCGATCTTACCACCCCATTTTAAAATAAATTTATTTGAAACCAATGAACTTCAACACCAGGACTGCGCTGTTTGTGACCATAATTTCACGCCGCAGAAAGTCTTTCAGTTTCCGAAAGTCCAGAACACATTATAAGTAGAAACCGTTTCTGTGATATATATCCGGACATCAACAGCAAAAATGAAGTAGGCCTAAAGTAAAGTAAATAAAGTAAAAATAACAAGTGGCAAGCAGAACAGACAGTGATGACTGAAGGAAAAGATTCGTGGGACCAGAGAAGTGTTCAGGACCCAATTGCCTTTCGAAGCTGACAATGATTGTTCAATAGACGGTATTAATATCCAAGAAGGCTCTATCCTGACACATAGTTTTTTTTTTTTTAATAACATCAAAACTTGATACAAAATCATTGTTCCCCAATTAAGGCTATGGATGAAAGATAGGATCGTTTGGACGGGGCACCACAAGGGCGATCTTACCACCCCATTTTGATTATTTAAAACTAATGATCTTCAACACCGGGACTGCGCTGTCTATGGCCATAATTTTCTGCCGCAGATAAAAGTCTCTCAGTTTTCAAAAGTCCGGAACACATTATAAGTAAAAACCGTTTCTGTAATATATATCCAGACATTACCAGCAACGGTATTAAGAGTAAACAAAACACACGAATGTTGATATCTTCCACTTTGAACTAAGTCTCTTGGGCAATGATTACTTATTCTTTCCATCAACAGCAGATGTAAAGTTTGTCATTATTTAAAAAGGAAAAAAAATGAGTGATAGGCTATAATGTTATAATTAGGCTTATCACTTTACTAATTAATGGTCGTGGCCAATTAGTACTTCATCCAAGCATTTGCTTCGAGAACTGTGGGAAACCACGAGAAACCAAGTCAGGATGGACACACCAATGTTTGTTGGTCTTCTTTTTCTTTCAAAACTAGTGACACAATAAGAATAGTAAAAAAAGAAAAAGAATAGTAAAAAAGAAATAGTAATAGTAAAAAAGAATAGAAAAAGAATAGTAAAAAAGAGTATAAATGCACTAAACTTTGTAATGAGGCAGCTTAGGGGGACAAGTATGAAGATAAAGGAAAAGGCTTATTTCTCGTTAGTGCGTCCCATGGTGGAATATGCTAGTTCAGTTTGGGATCCTTATAGATTAGGTGAGATAAGGGATGTGGAAAGGGTGCAAAGGATTGCAGTTAGAAGGGTTACAGGTAGGGTTAGGAGGTGGAAATGGGGGGAGAATGAAAGGGGGGAGAGGGTGAGAATATTGGAGAGTCCATCTGAGATGATCCGAGACTTGGGATGGCGGGAATTGGAAATACGGAGAAAGGAGGATCGGATCTGTAATTTCTTCAGGGTAATGGAAGGAGAAGGGGGCTGGGGAGAGTTGAATAGGTTGATTGTAAGGAATGAGTCAGGGTATGGGGGTAGGCGAAGTCATGATAGAGCAGTAGTTATAAAGGGGGCTAGATTAGATGTCGGTAAGTTCTCTTTCTTGAATAGGACAGGTAGGGATTGGAATGGGCTTAGTAGAAGTATACTTGAGGAGGATGAAATAGGGTTGAAGCTATTCCGTCAGAAGGTTAGGGAGGCGATAGGATAGGATTGATAGGGAACTTGCCACCGCGCATTTATGTGCAACTGCAAGAGTTAATAATAATAATAATAATAATAACTGCTCTATTGCGAATATGTATAAGGGAAGAGGTTGATTGGAAGTGGAGAGGGTGAAACAAAGATGTGTCAGAGTGTAGAGTGTCAGAGTGGATTCATCCAGAGGAGCATAATGACCTGTTCACACGAGACATTGCAATGCCACCGTTGGAATGTTAGCCTTCCAATGCTGCCTTGTAGATTAACAAAACATTGACATTGGCTGGTTGAAAACTTGAAGAGCTTGGTTCTAAAACCTGACATTGGAAACCTAGTCTTCCAGCAGTGACATTGCAATGCCACCGTTGGAATGTTAGCCTTCCAATGCTGCCGTGTAGATTAACAAAACATTGACATTGGCTGGTTGAAAACTTGAAGAGCTTGGTTCTAAAACCTGACATTGGAAACCTAGTCTTCCAGCAGTGACATTGCAATGCCAATGTTGGAATGTTAGCCTTCCAATGCTGCCGTGTAGATTAACAAAACATTGACATTGGCTGGTTGAAAACTTGAAGAGCTTGGTTCTAAAACCTGACATTGGAAACCTAGTCTTCCAACGGTGACATTGCAATGCCGCGTGTGAACTGGCCATGAGGGACTGAAACGTGCTTATGGAAAATGGAAGAAATGCAAAGGAAATTGAAGAATTCCAGAAAGTGTTACGAATAGATGTAAGGAAGATTATTGGAAGAGCGAGGCAAAAACTCAATTTCACCATACCCGAAAAAAAGTCCTTTTTTTCTTTTTTTTTTTTTTCGCGCTCCACAGGTAAAACGAAAATTCAAAATCAGTTGAAACTTGGTATACACAAGTGTCCGCATCTAATTCCATACTGTATAGTTTTGAGGCGTAATCAGTTCAACCACTTCTGATAAAACTCATTTCAAAGTTTTCAAAAATCTCATAAGAATAACCCGGAGGAAAAAATTTGTGAAAAATATTTCCTTCGAAAAAATTCAACTTCTCATGGAATTTCAATATTATAATTATACACATTAATCCAAACTCTCAGTCGAATCAGATCAGCCGTTCTGATGTAAAAAATATTTAATCTAATTTTTCTAAATCACTCAAAGCTATCAAGATACCAATTAAATTCAAGCTACAGGTGTCACCATTTAAACGGAAACGATTAAAACAAAGCCTTCTGCATTATCATAAAAATCAATTAGAAAATAAGATGGCAGTGACTCAATTGTTTGGATATTATATAGGCTAGTATATATAGGATAATAGGCTATTGGAATATTTCTACAACTCGAGCTATCAATGATCTGTTCCGTACGTTGATCGTTGATTAACAGATTAACGATATGTATTGTCCTTGTTTCAGAGATCCCGCCTCGCTGGGATAAGCCGCCGCCGCCGACGATTGAAGCGTCGTCGTGTGAGGAGGGGGAGGAGGGGGACTCCCTGCTGCTGGCCACGTCGCCCCCGTTTGTGCGCGCGCCCGCCGAAGACAGGTCCAAGTACGAGAAGCTGACGTGCAACACGGCGGACCTCTCCTCGGACGACAGCGGGGGAGAGGAGCGGGAGAGCAAGGAGCGGCGCAGGAGGAGGAGGACCAAGCCAGGGGGGAGGGGGAAGAGGAGGGAGAAGAGGCCGGTCGAGGTGAGCACTCTCGCAGACTGCGTTGCAGTTGATTTAGTGAATTATCATTTTTTTTTTTTGATAACTTTTGAACGATATGTGTAGAGACATGTATATATAGCTTTTATTCTTAATTCTGTGCTTAGTACAAAGTGGAAGATATCAACATTCGTGTGTTTTGTTTACTCTTAATGCCAATGCTGTAAATGTCCGGATATATATCACAGAAACGGTCATAATGTGTTCCGGACTTTCGGAAATTGAAAGACTTTTATCTAATCAAAATGGGGTGGTAAGATCGCCCTTGTGGTGCCTCGCCCAAACGATCCTATCTTTCATCCATAGCCTTGATTGGGGAACAATGATTTTGTATCAAGTTTAGATGTTATTAAAAAAAAAAAATTCTCATAGCATTTAGAATTTGAATAGTAAGCCCTAGCACTTCAGCGCATCTATTATTTTGAAATATCTCGTTTTGTAGCGCAACAATGTTTAATTTAACACTGATTATATGAGGGTGGGGAGAGAAAAAATACAAGCAGTAAAACAATGGATGCAGGGACGATGTATCATAGAGGTTTCACTGCATCATATTCAATTTTAATTTGAATTCAATTTTGAATTCAATTTTATCTGCCAAGAGGTTTCATATTCTTTGGTATCATATTCAATTTTAATTTGACTTCAATTTTGACTCTAATTTTAATTTCCCGACAGGTAACTCTCCTGGTAAATGTTAACTGCATTGTTGTTGTTTGCCAGCTTGCTGCCGCAGAGAAGCCTTACGCGTCGAACCTCTCCGACGACTCTATCGGGTCCGCCAGCGACCTGCGCGCGATGCACGAGGACGAGGGGGGAGAGGAGCGGAGGGTGGAGGCGGGGAGGGAGGAGACCGTATCGGCCAGCATCGTGACATGCGGTTCCTCGGCCTACCACGCAGAGTGCGAGAGCATTGCGACGCGTGAAGACGTCGACGCGTCGTTATCGCGCAAGAAATCCTGCCAGCCCGACGCGATCGTCGAACCTGACCTCCTCTTCGTCGGACATCAATACGGCGACAAGCCGCTGTTAGCCGACGACGAACTGGATTCCGAGGAAGCCGACGAGAAGAAGACTCCGTCGCCGGAACCGTTCTGGCGAGTCGATACGGACGTATTCGCTCTCGCTCCGTTTCCTAAAGCGAGACGTAACTGCTTGTCGCCGCCCAGTATTAGCCAGCCCAACAGTCAGACGGTATCGCCCTTGGAGGTGTCGGCTCAAGGTCGTTGCAAGTCGTCTGCGCTTCTCGTCGAGCCGCCGCCCAGCCCGCCGCCAGTATTAGTTGAGGCTACGCTAGTCGATCTCGGAGAGACGGAGCCGTACGTCCCGGCAAGCCTAAAACGTTTCGACGAAATATTGGATAATATCAAGGATGCGGAATCCGAGATGGCTATGGATATAATGTCGCGGTTTGGCGATTCCACGTACTATCCGCCGTTAGTCGATAAGGAGCCACCGATACGTTCCACGGATCTGTTCGGATCTTCGCCGTTCAGTTCTTCGTTCGTGAACCCGTTCAAAACGAATCTCGTCTCGCCTTATAATCTGACTCCCGACAAAACCCCATCGCCCGTAGTCACTAGTTCACCGTTCGTTCTCCCGCAGGCGTTCAACACGTTCAACCCAGTACATTCCTCTCCTTCGGACATTCCCGTCGCCGTCGGTTCCCCGTTCGTACTCCCGCAGACGTTCAACCGGGTACATTCCTCCTCGTTTCCCGACCCAGATGTTCCCGTCGCTCTGCGGCAGGATCTTTTCGGAGCCGTACCCTTCACGGAAGTGGCGTCGAATCGCTACGTCCAACCGAATTACGTTCCGGATCCCGCAAACTACTCGCATCCGCATTGCAAGGAGCCGAAGCTCCTAGAGCTGGACCAGATCTCGGAGATCCTGGAGGGGAAGCTGGAGGAGGGGGAGGCGGGGAGGAGAGCGCAGCGCAAGCTGATCGAAGCGGGAGAGACGGTTAGTCCGAGGATCATGAAGCTGGCAACGACCGGGGTGAAGAAAGCGAGCAAGAGGAGTGTGAAGGTGGCGGCAGGGTTCAGCAATATGAGCTTCGAGGATTTCCCTAGCGACGAGGCGGCGCCGGAGGTCAAGGTCGTGCCGTTTGAGGTCGTGCGAGGGGCGAGGGAGGGGGCGGAGGAGAGGAGGTTTGGCTCGTTGAAGAGGAGGAGTAACCCGTTCTCCTGAGGCATGTTTGGAGCGCGGAACCGCGTGTACCAGGCGCTGTGAGCGCGGAGCTACGAGACGGAGTGATATCTAGCTGTTCGGGAATAAGTGTTCGGGATGTTGAATTATTGAAGTCGTATTTTGATATTTTCGATCAGCTTGTGAGCAGGGCGTGAGAGGAATCTTCTTCCGTTGAAATACTGTTAATTACAAGGTTAAAAACGTTGTTAGCATCAATTTATTCAATGGAGCGGTTGAATTTGTTAGTTGAATTATCGAACCTAACCTAACTTAAGATAATATCAACATCAAGCTAACCAAAGTATCAAAATACAATGACCTCGCTGTCGACGCGCCTTAAAACTTCAACAATCAATCAACATAATATTTAGGGGGGGTGCGAGCACTCAAATTTTCGAGTTTCCGTTTCGAGGTTCGAGTTCAAATTTAGCTAAACTTGAAAATTTCGAGTTCAATTCTTTCTATTTTCATACTATTTTCTTTTTTATTCTTCTGTACCAGTACTTATATTGTTCTGAATATAAAGTGATTATTTTTTCCGAATTTTGGTGTTCAGAGGTTGCTATTGACTTGCGAATCTCGGCCTGACCATTATTTCGAACTCGATACTCGAGATTTTGTCTCAAACTCGAACTCGACTCGCAGTCAAATTCTCAAACTTGCACGCCCCCGATAGTAATTCTGAAAGTTTTACATTCGAACTCTGTTTTCCGACCTTTTGTCAACAGCTAGTGAACGATAGGAGTGATAATTATTCTTGTCGGCTCGAGTCTATTGTCTCGTTACGAGGAGCCGAGGCGTTTATAGAGTGTAACGGAAGACAGAAATCTAGCTCGCTTGTTGCAATAAACGTCGACAACGTGTGATAAAGTGAGGTTATGTGACACTAGCGAGTTTCAGAGGTAAGCTGCTGGTTCTCTCTCGTTGCTCGAGATATTGCCAGCCAAGCGGTACTAATATTCTTCACGCTTAATACGTCACGTCTCATTGGTTTAGTCACCAGGGAAAAAAAATTTAAAATAAGCATTTTTTTCGGCTTATTTTTAAAACGCTCTCATTTTTCATCACTTCGATTTGTTTTTTGTATTTATTTTGTTTTTCAAGTTCTGTTATGTTTTTTTTTTATATCAATTTTATTCATGTTATTATTTTTCCTCTCGTCCCAAATGACGTTTTTCAGTATTTTTTTGTTTTGTCTCATTTTGTAACGCAGCTTATGAAATCGGTTTGAGTATTAGGCGTTGTCAGTACCTGGATGTATGCGTAGGATAGTGTCGAGCTACTGCTAGTATTCACCACGGCGTATAGAAAGAACCGTGTAAACCTCCGATAAGTCGGACGTTGGCAATCCTGGATTATCCGATAAACGAGATGTCCGCACCAAGAAGGTTAGACAACGATCGTTACAACTAACGCTAGCTACATGTCCTGTGCATCGATCGTTCTAAACAGTTGTTCAAATATGAAAAATAATTTGAAAATGAAGTGTTCGAAAACTGTAACAATAATACACTTGTATTGTGGTTGACGTAATGTTGATATCATCATATTTTAGGTTAGGTTAGGTTAGGTTGGGTTTGATAATAAATTAAACTGCGCAGTTAATAAATTGATGTGATGAACGTTTTAAAATGTGATTAATAGTATTTCAAGAGAATGAACATTCCCGCGTACATTTTAATGTATCAAATCACGCCGTTATTACGCAAACAATTCATTTTCCAATCTTTTTTCAACTTGAACACTGTTTCGAACAGTCGATGGCGTTCCTCCGACGGTATTTTGTCCGCGAGCCGAGACAGACTGCGTTGTCGTCGTCGCCACGGCGGGATTCACATGGACGTAGATTTAGTCCTACGTCTCGTTCACCTTCCTATACGCCGCCAGACGTTGTTATCCAAGTCAAAACCAAAGATTGCTTCTCTCTCTTTCTTTCTCACAGCTGGGTTCTATTCTCCTCTCACTTCTAAAGTCACACGCTTGAATGTTTCTCTTTCTTTCTCACAGCCGGGTTCCATTTTCTTCTCACTTCTGAAGCTTAGTTCACATGCTTGAACTTTTCTGAACGTCGGTCGATTCAATCGGTTCATTTCCGTTAACATTGAATAGAACAAGTTTCATACAGAATATATTGAACTCAATTCTCCATTGAACCGTTTTGCTTCAACTAATTGAATGAAACATTGAACTGGGTTCGAATACTAACTCCTGATAAACGATACTTTAATCGATCGACACAAACATTGCTCGTCAGTTTCTGACGCGGAGAGAAGCATATTTAATTTATACGTTTACTGAGTATATCGTATGAGTAATAACTATTTAAAGATAGCCTAAAGTTAATTACCGGTATCAATAATAGACAGCTTCGTTCATCAACAGCTATTCTAATCGAGACAACCTTGCTACTCGTCGTCTCAATAGGCTACTAATGGAAATATTATCTCATCATAAAGGCTCTGTTTTTAATTGGGTAGAATCAATATACTATAAGAATAGGCCTATGTATAAATTATTTATAAATTTAATCAAAAAAAAAAAAAAAATCCAAATAGTTATTTAAATTTCTAGCCGTGGATAGCTTCTATTTTTAAAAACCAGCACCTTACCACTACCGTATATCGACAATATGAATCTACCAAATAATAACTATTAAATAAGTATGTGGGAGTAACGTTGCTGATATGGCCTAACGTAGAACGTTTGCGCGTCGTCTAGACGACTAGGGTGTGCCTTCCTTTGATAGTTCAATAAGAGCGTAGTTTAGAGCGAGAGCGCGACGAGACGGAAAGAAGCTGCCAAAGAGTAAGATCTTAGTTTGTAAACGAAAAGCAACGATCGGAAGTCATCTCGCGACGGTTTGATTTGTCGAACGCCACGTTGCTTTTTTCACAGCACGGTTTGAACACGATGTGGTGATACCAATGTACTTTATCATGATGTAAAGAAGGTGTACCGACTCACATTCTAATAACATGGAAGGCATTTGTGTTTTCTTGCGGTCAGTTCAGAGCCAAAGGTCCCGATTGCCTGTCACGATTTAGTGGATTCTCTCGTGAACTAGATGTAGATGCGACCGGTGGCATTATATAGCATTGTAGTTCCATATTAAAGCGATAGTTGCGCTACAAGCAATCGGGACCCTGGACTCGGATTCTGTCCCCGGAAATATTTCACTTTGAAGACGCGAGTCGGAACGCTTTCTTTATATCATGATAGTAAGTTGGTATCGCTACATCGTGGTTTGAATATTTGTATTCACCGTCGAAGTACGTTGTTTACCAATCGAAACTTTGATAATTGTAAACAAACTAAATGCTGCTTCCAACATTAAGCACTTTTGAAAGCTGTAGTTGTGTTACTAAACGTGAATCTCATTTCGTTGCCCTGAAAATACCACAACGAAAATATCAGCGATATTTGTTTTTTGTCAAATTGGTAGGCAACCCGCAACTTGAGTGAATACAAGTATAGGAGTGTTTATATGTATATTGTATTATTATTATAATAATTAGACATTCCATTTTGTTTGTATTTTGTAATTTATTGTTGTACGATGAGTTGTTATTTGTATTTCTTGCTATTCGTCGTATATATTGATGATAATATAATTTATTCTGTAGTCTTTGAGAGAAAAGGGCGACTGTGAATATGTCGTCGGGTGGGACGATGTGCGGGGAATTGCATCGTCCACCCCAATAGACCCACACATTCTCGTTTTCGTAGCCACATTCTTTTTGTTTGCGTCGGAATGGTTGGAAATGGATGTCAATTTACGAGGAAAAAGGGACCTATTGTTACATGCTGAAAACTGCGTCGGTTTTGTGAGAAACTCGCAGTGAGGAGAGATTGTATAGTATATTCTATCTAGTAATTTAATTGTAATTTAATGTAGTCAATAGTTACGATTAAACCAGTCCTCAGAATTTGACGGTGTTTAATTTATTTACCGTCGATTTTTTATCCTCTTTGAAGTCCAGGTAAGAAGAAAGTCGTACATTAGATGATTGTAAAAACTCTTGTAATTGCGTAATCTCGCTGCAATTTCAACGATTAAACGAGTTTGGAATGGTCAAGCTTGTTGTAAATTTCACTCTGAAATTTATAATTCTCTAGAACTACAACAGCAATTCAAGTACTGTGAGACCTCTATTGTTTCACCATCCATGCAGAAAAACGATCCATCCAGGAAAACCATCCATCCAGGAAAATGTAACATTTATAAAGGGAGTCAGTTGGGGCAGAATAATAGAAATTAGTGCTACAGTAGAACCTCTTTAGTAAGTTTCTTGTCAGTACATTTTTCACCTCAGTAACTTTTATTCTATGATCCTATCCATATGATCCATGTTAAATAGTTTCAAGTGAGTTTTTCGCTTTGGTAAGTTTTTTTGTCTGGTCCCCTGTAAAACGTACTGAAGAGGTTCCACTGTAGGTAACTAATTAGCATGATTGCTACATTGTTAAATACAAGACAAGAATTACACACAAAGCAATCACGATTACGCTGTAAAATGCATAATGAACAACGGTTACAAAATTATATACATACTATAACTAGAAATACAACTCCACCGGCACAGTAGCTGAGTGGTTAGCTCACTTGCTTCGTGATCCGGGAGGTGAAGGGACATATCGGACCCGGTTCGATCCCCGCCACCGTCCATCTTTACAGGGGTTTTTCGTGGTTTCCCTCTGTAGTCTAGGCTAATGCCGGGATGGTTCCTACAATATAGGCCACGACCGCTTCCTTTCCACTATCCTTCCCACTACCCATAAAAAAAAAAACCTTCATCTCATCATCCCATTAATCATTCATCCGACGCCAATAGATCTTAGTAATCATTACAGTGCGTCGTTAAAACCCAATAAAAAAAAAAAAAAAATACAAATACACAGTGGAATACATTAATAGAAATACAACTTGATCTATTTCTTTTTATTTTCATTTATTGTCCTTTCCTTATAAATAATTAACATATCACAATACACAAAAGATTACATGGAACACAGATTACACAACGGATTACAACAATAATAATAAAATTACCAACAACACATGGTGAATAGAGAAATATATTACTGAGAAAGAAGAGATCTTGTATTTGAAAATGACAATTAAATATGATTCTATGATGTATAAAACAATTGACAGGGTTGAAGAAATGAAGTAATTGAGATAACAATGTGAGTGAATAGTTCATTAGCTTGGTCCCAGTATTTGATATTCATGCTTGCAATGTTGGTAGACAACATTGTTCTTTCGCAGATACAAGTCTACAACAAGCCACTGAGATGTGTGGTCCAGTAGCTAGCACACTGGGCTAGGGTTCGATTCCCGCCATGGTCGACTATCCTGACAGGTCTTTCATGGTTTCCCTCTGTCGTTCAGGTCAATACTGGTATGGTTCCTTAACAACAGGCCACGACCGACTCCTTCTCGCCATCCAAAACACTTGATAAAATAACCTTTCATCCCATATATCATTAAACGACGCCAATAGATCACAGTCGTTGTTAGATGCGTTGTCAGTGCGTTGTTAGATGCAAAATAGAATGGAAAAATGAAATGAACAAGTTGTTTGGTTTCCCCCAAGCTCATGTGTGACCTCTTTGACAAGCCCAAAGTATCGAGTTCTTTGTCCAATAGTGACCGCTCTGGTCGCTGGAACGAGGAGACGCTGAGGAACGAGATGAGGAACAGGAAACTACGGTTGAGTGACAAAATCAATTTGCGACTGAAACCTCTTTGCGTTGGTTCACTTCTATGGTTGATAAGTTTCCCAACCTACTCCCATACTACAGGTAACGCATTTTCCTCCGTGGATAGTTTCTCTGCATGGGTATTTATCATCTTTCCCTGGAGCAACGCTGAGTAGAGGGAGGTTTTACTTGGGGCTGTTTCACCGTATGGAAATTAAGAAGGCTTTTTCTGACAAACTAGTGTATTATGAATTACCCAATGCAGAACTATAAAAGTGAATTAATATTGAACTTGTAAATCAAGAATAATTCCAAATCATTTCCATATTGTATTTTTATTCTTATTTTAAATTATAATTTATTATATACTCCAGTGAGGAAATTCATGTCCGAGTCAAAGTCAGTCTTTGCCTTCCTTTGAGCTACAAATACAACATTTATTTAAATTGGTGGATATTTTGATATTTTAATAACCGATAAGGCGACAGAGTCTCCATGCGACCATGCGTATGTTACACATTCTCTTGACTCATATTACGTTTTCCTATTACAGAAGAATGAAATTGTAACATCACAAAAATTACAGAACAGGGCTATGAGGAGTATTCTGAGAGCTGGCAAAGATACATCTATTGAGAAAATGTTGAAGTTATTAAATTGGATAAATGTTCAAGATATAATCTCACTCAATACTCTTAGCTTAATATATAAAATGAATAATGGACTAGTTCCTCAATATCTCTGTGATAGAATTGAACTTACTAAAGATAAACACATGCATAATACTAGAGCGTGCAAGAATATAAATATCTCAAGAACGTCAAAAAAAGAAAAAGACAATTCAATATTTATTAAGAATTAGAATTTATAATAGATTAGAAAATAAAGTGGAAGAGGCGAAAACGTTCAGTCAATTTAGAAGAGAGTGTTGTAAAAGTATTAAAGATAAGAAGTTGATTCCTATAATAAGTGTCAATTATTGGGATAGTCCAAATGTATATTGATCAACTATAATCTAAATTTTTCAATTAGAATAGTAAATCGTGTTTTCTAATAATTTCATGTAAGTTATAATTCATAATGTGTTGTAGTTTTGATATTACTATTACTTAATATTAATAATAACTACACAAAAAAATGTTTAAAAAATGTTGAAGTGTAAAATATGATCATGTAAAAAATAGCAAGAAAATGCTAATAAAGATTTTACTACTACTACTACTACCGTGACTTTTTTCATGATATGGGAGAATCAGGGCAATGGCCCGGACCAAATTTTTCAGACGCAGTAAGTCGGGGACCTCCTGCCTTCGAGCCAGGTAGTACCAACACGGTGCAAATAATCTTCTAGCTAGCTGGTTCCGCTAGCTCCAGGGGGCTTTTATTTGACAATCACAATAAGCCTAATGGCGGCCCGATTGTTATTGTTTTCTCAAACATAGAGGCCCAAGTGAAATAACTAATTTATAGGACAATAATGTAGGTATTTTCATCTGATGCGATGTGATTTTGATCTGTTTATATTCACTACACACTTGATGCTGTAACACACCAAGTTCCATCAGTAGGGGTGATAACAGATAGTCAGTAATGTAGGATAAGGAGTAGGCCTAGGCCTATGCCTAATGACAGGTCATTTACCTAACCAACAATAGGCAGAGTTTCATTGATGTCATAAAATCATATTCGAGTAAGTTTTATACAATCAGATACTCTCCGCTCGATAGATCTAATCAAGATACATAAGAGATCAATTCCACAAAGTGAAAATTAAATCAGGTTTTAGAGGGTAATACTGCACTTTTACCGATACGTTTATTGTATATCGTAGTGATCGTTGTTAGGGCCAAGGTGGATGATACTTCGACTCTTCTTCCGCTCAGATCTTATCCTACGTGACCCTAAGCGTTAACCTAGACACCATGTCCTACCATAACCCTAAAACAGATGAGCACGGTTTAGGCCTACACCTAGCTGTTGGTTGGGGCATTGAGCAAACATTAATATTTGACGCTGCAAGGTGGATAGGCCTACCATGGTACGCGTGTCAGATTTGCCAATTGTCTCTTATTGGTGATCAATGTGTTTTAGGGCTAGGTCATTGAAGTTAGGGTTTAATAAAACCATGAAATTACAGTCTCATTCCATTTGACAGTCGTAAACGTTACCGTACACCAACCCGAACCATCAATTAATTACGCTCTGTACAAATATCGGTAATATTAGCAGTTACTAGTATAATTACTGTAGTGAGTAATGATTATAATGATGGGCCCACTTAATTCTGTACGGTAATAATGTTCATAAAAGTAAAATTGATCGTGTACATGATGATATTGCCATCATCGTGTACAGAATACCGGTATTATGAAATACATATAAAATTGTTGTAGAGAGAAGTTGTTGAGGTAATACAAACATAGCAGTAGATAGAAGGAGCCAGAGACAATAGTTGGTATGATGAATACTAGGCCTACGGTACTGACTGAATACTGTGTGTATTGATCTGCTGAGCCAGACGGTCGTGGGTTCGAGTCCCGCTGAGCCATCGTTACATCATCACCCGCTCGCTCGTACCCCAGCTCGTTGACTCCTCTGGCTCACTGTAGGCCTATGTTGTCACAGTCAGTCAATAGCTTCGGCCTAGACTTTACATCCAGACCTAGACTACAGTACGTGTCACACAGAAGAACAAACATACCCATACACACGAGATCAAGAACTCTGTCAGTTAATATCAGTCACCGAGACAAGTGGCCGAGCGGTAACACACTGAACCGTCATTCGGGAGACCGGGGTTCGATTCCCGCCATGGTCAACCATCCTGACAGGGGTTTTTCGTGGTTTCCCTCTGTCGTTCAGGTTAATACTGGGATGGTTCCTTGACAACAGGCCACGACCAACTCCTTCCCACCATCCAGAACACCTGATGAAATAACCTTGTCATCTCATCATCCCATCATCTCATTCATCATCCACCGACGCCAATAGATCGTAGCTATCAGTATAGTGCGTCGTTAAAACCCAATATAATGATATATCAACTACATTTCAAGTAGGCATAGCCAAGGTAATTTGATCTCAACTAGGTTTACTGGTATGTTAATCAGGCCGACAATGTGTGGGTAGATGTTGCCAACTCGATGCCGGTAATTCCGTCAAGGATTGACAGTATGATCACGTGGGGTTAGTGATGGGGCGATGAAAATTTACAATTGAACATTTTCAATTCACTGAAAATTTTCAATTCACTGAAAATTTTCAATGCAAATTTATTGAAATTTTCAATGAAATTTTTCAATGCAAATTTTCAATGCATATTTTCAACATCATTACCGTTACTCATTTACTTTTCAATCAGGTCATTTTCAAAAGACTTGTCAGAAGAGGACAGTACAATCGAGTACTGGCCCCGCCCACGGGTGATCCCCGAGAAGTCAACGCGTTTAGAGAGGATCTATCAATGTTCACAAACTTCAAACAGTTGGTTATTATTATTTTATATACCAACACCCTACTCATTTAGGGTCTCAACAATTCAGCAAGCAAACGCACCTTCAGTGTGGTGGTTCAACACATTGTTCAGTATCACTAAGAGTGACTTCAAACTCCAGTTTCTTCTGTGACAACTTATATGCCATAAAAAAATAATTTTTGAAAAAAAGTTGAAAATTTTCAAGCTTTTGAAAATTTTCATGAAAATTTTTAACGAAATTAATTTTCATGAAAATTTACAACACCAAGTGTGGTACGTGACGGGCCGTAGGCCTATAGGGCGGCTTCACGCTCGTGATATTAACGTCTCACAAGACAACTTTGATCGCGTTGGCATGACTGCTACGGGCGTTGACAGTGTTCCCTTGTTTGCCTGACAGATGTGACGGTGGAATCCAGCAAGTGGAATCCAGCGAGTGGCGAGAGGGAACAGCTGAGAGACACGGACACAGCGGCAAGGTCAAGCTAAACGACTCGCAGAGGAGACCGCAGAGGAGAGGGGAGAGGAGAGGAGACCACAGGGGAGAGGGGAGAGCAGCAGCAATAGGAGACGTCTTGGAAGATCCAGAATCAAAAGTAATGAAAATAATCACTCAAACCTGGTCTCACTTTCAAAATTGAGTTTGATTTGAAAGCAAAATAAATATCAAAATGAGTTGTATTTAAATCTTGAAAGACCTATGAGAAAATATATATAACTTATTTCAATGAATTTAGTCTTTTTGGATGTTCTTTTATTATTGTCTCACAAAATTTTGATATTGTTACGACTCGAATTTGCCCATGGGACATTTGATGCGTGGGAAGGGGAACGCGTCCTTGGTCCCTGATTAACGCTGGGGTGCATCGGCTCGTGAGAGGAAGTCCTCTGCAATATGGGACTAATTAGTCCCGTATCGCTTTACATATCTTATATCTTATAAACGTGGCCGTGATATCGTTAACGTCATCACGGCAAGTCTGTCGTCCGGCAAAATGTTCAACTTCAACCAACTTCCAAGGCCACAGTGAACGACAAGCCCGGCAAGTCTGTGATTGGCTCATTCATTTTGACGGCACGGCATATTCGTGCTGCCGTGGCTCTATGAACGTACCTTTACTTTAAATATGATTACTCATGGCTTGGCAGGAGGAGAATAAGGAGAATAGAACCTAGCCTCGGGCTTGGCTGGTCGCCCATTACGCTGGACTAGTGATGTAAATTTCCATTCTTTTTTTTTCGTTGACAATTTTCAAAATTTTCAAATTTTTTCAAAAATTATTTTTTTACTGCAAATGAGTCATTACAGAATAAACTTGAGTTTGAATTCACTCTTGGTGATAGTGAAATAATTTGTAGAACCACCGCATTGAAGGTGCATTGGCTTACAATATTGTCAAGACCCTAGATGAGTCAACAAGGCAATAACTGGCTTTTTGAAGTGTGAACATGCATCGATAGATCCTCACTAAATGCGTTGATTTCTCGGGGATCACCCTTTAGGCGCCCGGGGCCAGTACTCAATTATTGTACTGTCTTTTGAAAAGTCCTTTGAAAATTACCTAATTGAAAAGTAAATGAGCAAATATGTTGAAAATTCCCATTGAAAATTTGCATTGGAAATGTTCAAATTGAAAGAAATCCAATTATTATTTTTGGTAAATCACTGACAAAAAAATCAGTGAGGATGAATTAGATAAATTCATTTAATTCCATTACATTTACAGAAAGTTTTTAATGAATTGGAAATTTTCTGTGAATTTTCATTGAAAATTTCAATGAATTTGCATTGAAAATGTTCAATTGAAAATTGTCAACGTCCCATCACTACGCTGGACCCAACACATGCTAGGTAGTGATATGACGTGCGGAGACAGAGTACTCTGGGTGACGCCGGCTGTTGGTTCATTTGTTCGTTTATCATCTTCATGATAAACGTTGGATTTAGCAACGTTGTCATTTATGTTAACTGATTCTTGTTCATGTCAGGTTGTTCTCAATAGATCAGCAACAGGAGAACACAATAATTGCATTGGCATCACTGTTACGTGTAGGATAGTAGTTGGCGTTGTTCTGTTAACGTCCGTTTATAGTATTTTATTTGTTGGTCTTACAGATGTGTGGGTCGAGTCCAGCGAGAGACGCGGAAGATGCGGAGGATCACGCGAGATAGCAGTTGAGAGACGCGGATGCAACAGCAGAGGAGAGGAGACCAGAGGAGGGGGAGGAGAGAAGAGGCGATAGAAGCAGCGGTAGAAGACAGGTTAGTGCATTCATTTTTTGAACTCGCCATTTATCATCGGTTTTAAGTAGCTCTTGCATAACCTTTCCCAATTTTTTTTTTCTTTTTTTTTCCAATACTAACATCGAAACTTGATACAAAATCATTGTTCCCCAATTGAGGCTATGGATGAAAGGTAGGATCGTTTCGATGGGGCACCACAAGGGCAATAATACAGTATTTTGAATATTGTTTTCCTGAAAAATTTTCTGGTGTCAGAAAACTTTTTTTTCAATTTTTCAGTTCTGATGTCGAGTGGGTTCAGAGTAGGCCTAATGAAATTATTATTCAAATTTTGTCTCAACTTGAAACTCGAGTTGAATTTGAAGGTTTCAGAGCAAACATCAACTTGACTCATTTGTCATACTAGTACCGTATGTAAAATGTTAGAATCCTTGTAATTACTTGAAGATTGTTTTTTTAAATAACATTTTAACAAAATTTTCCAAGTGAGAAAAATAATTATAGTCAAACTTCCAGGTTCTGTCGTTATACGCTTATTGAGTAATGAGAACTCAAATCTGGTCTCCGCTGCAAAATGGAAATAAATTCAAAGATTGCCGCCAGTAAATCGTATAATTTCACGTAATTATACTTAAATTAACATGAATAGGTGAATATACGTGATTATTCCTGGAAAAATCGTACGGATTCGAGGTTTTCCCAAGTGTTCCACTATCGTCCCACTAAATTTTAGCAAAATCGAAATTTGCGACTATTTTTTTTCACTTTCAAATTTGAATTCTGACTTCAATTTTGGTTTTTAAATTTACAAAAAAATATTTTCTACGTTGGAATTATTCTCTATATATGAATGTTCAAATACAATTGTGCAATTATCGATCCTTCAAAAGTCTATTCTAAATGCAGTTTTTTGGTAATTTACATAGTCCTACTTCTTTCTTGGAAACGGCCAGGGCGAGCGTAGCAAAATTTCCTGATGATTTAGAGGTCCTGAATATATCCACATAAAATATACTAGAACATCATATGTCTCACCAGTTTGTGTAAATTAATTGCAGAAGGTCAAAAACTAGTGTGCCTAATTAACCCTTACCATTTGAGCAAATTTTTTATTGATCCAACATTTTTGTTGATTTTCTTAGTTTCGTTGTAATGTATGTTTAGAGTAATCAGAACACAAATTAGGTATTAGTTTCAAAATTGAGTTGAATTTAAAGATTTAGAGCAAAAATGAACTTGGTATATTTGTCATATAGGGGCTTATATAGAATTTTCAAATCTTTGTGATTACTCGGAAAAAAATATTTTTCAGATACTTTCAACGTTCTCGTGATTTTAAATGTCCTTCCGTCATCCCACAAAATTTTAGCCAAAACAAAAATTTCGATTTTTTTTCACATTTTTCAAATTTGATTTCTGACTTTAATTTTGGGTTTGAAATTCACAAACAAATATTTTCTTCCTTAGAATTTTCACCTCTATCTGAATATCCAAACATATTTGAAAAATGCACGTCATTTAAAAAGTCCGTCTTGAAAATTCGCCGGAAATGACTGTTTTTTGGTAATTCTCACACTTTTTTCTTGGAGATGGCTGGGGCGAGCACAGCAAAAGTTTCCTGATGATTTGGAAGTCCTGTTTATATATCCTTATTAAAAAATATAAGAACATCATATGTCTCACCAGTTTGTATAAATTGATTGCAGAAGGTCGAAAACTAGTGAGTAATTTTTTTTATCAGTTCAATATTTTTTGTTAAAATTCTAGGTTTCGTTGAAATGTTTGTTCAAAGTTATCAAATTAGAAAATAAATCAGGTCTCAGTCTCAAAATTGGGTTAAATTTAAAGATTTTAGATCAAAAATAATTAACTCAGTATTTGTCATGGCAGCCTACATAGAATTTAGAATCCTTGTAATTACTCTAGAAAAAATATTTTCAAGATAATTTAAACGTTCTCTTGTTTTCAAAATGCCCTTCCGTCATCCCACAAAATTTCAGCCAAATCAAAAATCTGGATTTTTTTCTTCACATTTTTCAAATTTGATTTCTGACTTTAATTTTGGTTATGAAATCCACAAAAAAAAATATTTTATTCCTGAATATTCCCACCTCTACCTGATTATCTGAACATATTCGAAAAATGCACGTCATTTTAAAAGTCCGTCTTGAAAATTCGCTGGAAATGACTGGTTTTTGGTAATTCTCACACTTTTTTCTCGGAGATGGCTGGGGTGAGCTTGGCGAGTTTTGCTAATGATTTAAAGATCCTGAAGTTATATTCGTAAAAAAATACTGGCACGTCGTAGGTCTCACCAGTTCATAGAAATTAATTGCGGAAGGTCAAAAACTAGTGTCCCCTTACCGTTTTGACAATTTTTCTTGGTGATTTGAAAGTTTTTGTTCAATTTCTTAGTTCTGTACAGTAAACCCTCGATAATTCGAACTCGGTTAATTCGAATTCCGCGCTAATTCGAACCAGAGAAATGACCCCGGCCGCTGGTATAGGGATATCAATGTTAATTCATTTCGATAATTCGAATTTTTATTATTTCGAATTTCGAACTGATGATTAGTCCAAACTACTGTTTTATTATTGTTTCGTGTTTGTTTAATTCGAATTTCAGCAAAAATTACGAATAAAAGTTTTCACAATTGGATATTTTATCACGTGAAATCCTTTGTCATCAACATTCCTGGCGACCCGGCAAGCTAGAGATACGTCATAGCCACATGTGCAGCGCGTGCTATCATGATGAGGGGTGAGGCAGGGGGTCTTTTCAGGGTCACAGACAGACATCTGGCTGGTCGAGACACCCGAGCGGTAATGTTTAGGATAATGGATGTGATTGTGTCAACTTTTATTCGTAATTTTTGCTGAAATTCAAATTGAACAAACACGAAACAATAATAAATGGACCAGCCGGCTAGTGCATGTAGAGAGAATAATTCATTCATTTCATTCGGGGTCCCAATATTTATATTTACTGCCCTTGCTTCCTACTTTTAATCCTAACATCCAGTTTGGTAATTTGACTCTTTCAACACTGTGAACTGTGATAAGTGTTACCTAATAAATGACATGATAATATATAGTATTAATGGGACTCCTTGTTGTGTTGTTAAAATTGCTGAGAAAACACTTGACTTGAAGATAACCACATGGCTGTCAAAGTTGGCTTCCTTAGAGCAAGGGGGAAGTAGGAGGGAACAAACAATGTGCAAGGCGCACATGGTCAACCAAACTGCACGCACACAGTATACTACTGTACTATACAAGGAAAAAACATTTTTTTCATAATTCAAATTTTTTTAATTCGAATTTTGATTTTTGGGGTCCCTTGGAATTCGAATTAACGAGGGTTTACTGTAGTTATGTATGTGTAGAGTGATCAAATGAGAACACAGATCAGGTCTCAGTGTCAAAATGGAGTTGAATTTAAAGATTTTAGAGCAAAAATGAACTTGGTATATTTATCATATAGAGGCCTATATAGAATTGTAGAATCTTTGTAATTACTTGAAAAGATATTTTGTGTGTAAAATTTCAGCAGATTCAACTCTTTCGAATGTCCTTTTGTCGCCCTACAAAATTTGAGCCAAATCAAAATTCAAGATTTTTTTTTCACTTCTTTCAAATTTGATTTCTGAAATTTTTTGTTCAATTTCTCAGTTCTGTAGTCATTCATGTCTAGAGTAATCAATTTAGAACACAAATCAGGTCTCAGTTTTAAAATCGAGTTGAATTTAAAGATTTTAGAGCAAAAAATGACTTGGCATATTTGTCATATAGGACCATAAATATAGCATTTTAGAATCCTTGTAATTACTTGGGAAGATTTTTTTTTCGTAAAATTCCAACAGATTTAGCTCTTTCAAATGTCCTCTCGTCGCCCCACAAAATTTTAGCAAAATCAAATTTTACGAATTATTTTTTTCCCTTTTTTCAAATTTGATTTCTGACTTCAATTTTGGTCTCAAAATGTCCAGAAACATATTTTCTAGCTTAGAATTGAATTCTCTGTCTGAATATCCAAACATAATTGTGCATATCTCGTTCGTTCAAAAGTCCGTTCTGAAAACTCGCTGGAAATGTCCTTTTTTTGGTAATTCACACACTTTTTTCTTGGAAATGGCTGGAACAATCTTGGCATAACTTGCACATGATTTAAAGATCATGAAGTTTTAATCATAAAAAATACCATAGCCTCGTAGGTCTCACCAGTTCATAGAAATTAATTGCGAAAGGTAAAAAAGTAGTGTGAAATACCCTTCTCATTTTGGCAATTTTTTTTGTGATTTGAAATTTTTTGTTCAATTTCTTAGGTCTGTAGTCATGTATGTGTAGAGCGATCAAGTTAGAACACAAATCAGGTCTCAGTTTCAAAATCGAGTTGAATTTAAAGATTTTAGAGCAAAAAATGACTTGCCATATTCTTCATATAAGGGCCTATATGGAATTTTAGAATCCTTGTAATTACTTGGGAAGATTTTTTTTTCGTAAAATTCCAACAGATTTAGCTCTTTTAAATGTCCTTTCGTCGCCCCACAAAATTTTAGCAAAATCAAATTTTAGGAATTATTTTTTTCCCTTTTTTCAAATTTGATTTCTGACTTCAATTTTGGTCTCAAAATGTCCAAAAACATATTTTCTAGCTTAGAATTGAATTCTCTGTCTGAATATCCAAACATAATTGTGCATATCTTGTTCGTTCAAAAGTCCGTTCTGAAAACTCGTTGGAAATGTCCTTTTTTTGGTAATTCACACACTTTTTTCTTGGAAATGGCTGGAACAATCTTGGCATAACTTCCACATGATTTAAAGATCATGAAGTTATACTCATAAAAAAATACCATAGCCTCGTAGGTCTTACCAGTTCATAGAAATTAATTGCGAAAGGTCAAAAAGTAGTGTGATGTACCCTTCTCATTTTGGCAATTTTTTTTGTGATTTGAAATTTTTTGTTCAATTTCTTAGGTCTGTAGTCATGTATGTGTAGAGTGATCAAATTAGAACACAAATCAGGTCTCAGTTCCAAAATCGAGTTAAATTTAAAGATTTTAGAGCAAAAAATGACTTGGCATATTCTTCATATAAGGGCCTATATGGAATTTTAAAATCCTTGTAATTACTTGGGAAGATTTTTTTTTCGTAAAATTCCAACAGATTTAGCTCTTTTAAATGTCCTTCCGTCGCCCCACAAAATTTTAACAAAATCAAATTTTACGAATAATTTTTTTCACTTTTTTCAAATTTGATTTCTGACTTCAATTTTGGTCTCAAAATGTCCAGAAACATATTTTCTTGCTTAGAATTGAATTCTCTGTCTGAATATCCAAACATAATTGTGCATATCTTGTTCGTTCAAAAGTCCGTTCTGAAAACTCGCTGGAAATGTCCTTTTTTTGGTAATTCACACACTTTTTTCTTGAAAATGGCTGGAACAATCTTGGCATAACTTGCACATGATTTAAATATCATGAAGTTATACTCATAAAAAAATACCATAGCCTCGTAGGTCTCACCAATTCATAGAAATTAATTGCGAAAGGTCAAAAAGTAGTGTACACCCTTCTCATTTTGGCAATTTTTTTTGTGATTTGAAATTTTTTGTTCAATTCCTCAGCTCTGTAGTCATGTGTTTGTAGAGTGATCAAATCAGAACACAAATCAGGTCTCAGTTTCAAAATCGAGTTGAATTTAAAGATTTTAGAGCAAAAAATAACTTTGTGTATTTTCAATTTCCAAAATTGAATTCTTCTCAAATTTGATGGAAACATAAAGTATCTTTTTATAAAACATAATCAATTGAAAATTATGATATCGGTTGATAAACGTGGAACTTATTCACTTCAATGTGTCCTCTTTGTTGCTTGCAGGCTACAGCTTACCTTGAAGATTCATTCCTTGGAGCGTCGTGCATTGTGGTAGTACGTAGGAGTTAGCTGGGTAAGGTCCACCGGCATGTGGGTAAACTGTCCCCCGTGCAGCGCGCACCCAGGTATGATTCAGCCTGCTATAAAATGATCCCCGAGCCGGGTAGGCCAGCCTAGCGTGGTATGATCAGCCCTGATGTCTTAATCCAAGTCGATCAAGCTCAGAATGGCATTTGTCAGCCTTGAGTTCAACAAATGACAGTAATGACCTGGTATGTCACGTTAATAAACTACTGCTCCGAGTAGGGATCTTGTTGCCCTGAGCTTAAAGAAACCTGATACCCATGAGCACTGGTGCCTGTTCTCACCTGGGCCGTGGCTAAAGGGCCTGCACCTGAGCCGTGGGTAAAGGGCTTGAGGGGGTGGGGGGGACGGTCTGGATGGCTCTCGGGCGAGACTTTCTACTCTTGCGTGTGAGATAGACTCGCATGAGCCTGTCTTGCATTCAAGGGTACATTGTCATGCGTCCGATCACCATCTAAGATTCGCTGGAGGTGTTGTGGCGGAGACCTTGCATTCGACCGTGCGAGAGAGACTTGCGTAGCTTTCTCGGAAGCTACATGAGCCGCTCTTGCACGCAAGGGTTCAAGGTCAAGCCCCCCCAAAATCTCCACGTCCCACCCACCCCCCCTTTGCGCGCTGCACGGGGTTACTGGGAGCCACAGGATCATCACAAGATAGAACACATCATATCATTGTAACTTATTAGTTTATTCATTTTTCTGTACAAGTTGTATCAATAAATCATGCAATCACAATATATTTGTTTACACATCATTATTACTCTTGTCTCAATCCATTCATGTTCCAATCAACATTCAACCAATCAAAACACATCAGGCTGACTTGACCAGCTGCTTGCTTGACTGGCTGAAGTCACAGCTTCGATTAATGCGATGGAGGAATTGAACGTCAACATGATCCTGAAGGCGGCGGCATGGCGTGTCTTGTACTGCGGGCAGAAACGTGCGCGCTGAGTTTGAAGACATCCACGTGTGTCCAACAGCTGGGACAACCTGCAACAATAGGAAATAAGTTTGTAATAAAGTCTTCCTATCAACTAGTTAGCCGTCGAAGAGTAATTTAGGCTCCAGACTAGAATTGACTTTTGATTCCCGGTGAACTACGGTAAGCTATACTCGTATCCACGAGAGGAGGTTACATGCCAACTGAATACCTGTAAAAACATTACCTAATATGAGTGGTCAAGTGGCTAGCACACTGAACCGTCATTCAGAAGACCAGGATTCGATTTCTGCTATGGTCGACTATTCTGACATGGACGCATTGTGACTTCCCTCTAATTTCATTTCCACCATCCAAATACACCTAATAAAATAACATTGCACTGCATTATCCCATATATTATTCACTGACGCCAATGGATCATGGTCAAAAGTAGGCCTACATTGCATCGTTGAACCCAATATGGAGACATATATCAAAGAAAATTCAACCGGGATATTCGTGTATGTTATGTTGACTGCTCGAAGAGTGCAATTGAACCGTGGACAGCAAACATCTTATCTCCTGCTCATTCCCTACCCCCATATAACCTAGCTGCGGTGGACCGTCGTTAGACCAATAGTAATAAGCAATCAGCATGAAATTTTAAAGTGAAATATATGTTCAACTAAAAGTAGTCAGAAAAACATACTAAATTGGCAGCTCATTAATACCCCCATATAACCTAGCTGTGGTGGGGTCTTCAAGCTAACAATAATTAGCAATCATCATGAAAATATCAACAGTGAAATGTATGTAGATTTCATTTCAACTTCGCCTAAAAGTGACGGAAAAGACATTCCATCAGCTGCTCATTAGTACCCCCATATAACCTAGCTGTGGTGGGGTCTTCAGGCCAACAATAATCAGCAATCATCATGAAAATATTGACAGTGAAATACAGATTCTATTTAATTTTAACTAAAAGTGATGGAAAAACATTCTATTGGCTGCTCGTTCATGCTCCCATATAACCTAGCTGTGGTGGGGTCTTCAAGCCAACAATAATTAGCGATCGTCTATTGACAATGAAATATATGTAGATTCTATTCAATTTCAACTAAAAGTGATGGAAAAACATTCTATTGGCTGCTTATTCCTACCCCCATATAACCTAGCTGTGGTGGGGTCTTCAAGCCAACAATAATCAGCAATCATCATGAAAATATTGACAGTGAAATATATGTAGATTCTATTTAATTTCAACTAAAAGCGGTGGAAAAGACATTCTATTGGCTGCTCGTTAGTACCCCCATATAACCTAGCTGTGGTGGGGTCTTCAAGCCAACAATAATTAGCGATCGTCTATTGACAATGAAATATATGTAGATTCTATTCAATTTCAACTAATAGTGATGGAAAAACATTCTATTGGCTGCTCATTCCTACCCCCATATAACCTAGCTGTGGTGGGGTCTTCAAGCCAACAATAATCAGCAATCATCATGAAAATATTGACAGTGAAATATATGTAGATTCTATTTAATTTCAACTAAAAGTGGTGGAAAAGACATTCTATTGGCTGCTTATTAGTACCCCCATATAACCTAGCTGTGGTGGGGTCTTCAAGCCAACAATAATTAGCGATCGTCATGAAATATTGACAGTGAAATATATGTAGATTCTATTTAATTTCAACTAAAAGTGATGGAAAAACATTTCATCTCCTGCTCATTCCCTACCCCTATATAAACTAGCTGTGGTGGGGTCTTCAAGCCAACAATAATTAGCGATCGTCTATTGACAATGAAATATATGTAGATTCTATTTAATTTCAACTAAAAGTGATGGAAAAACATTCTATTGGCTGCTCATTCCTACCCCCATATAACCTAGCTGTGGTGGGGTCCTCAAGCCAACAATAATTAGCGATCGTCTATTGACAATGAAATATATGTAGATTCTATTTAATTTCAACTAAAAGTGATGGAAAAACATTCTATTGGCTGCTCATTCCTACCCCTATATAACCTAGCTGTGGTGGGGTCTTCAAGCCAACAATAATTAGCGATCGTCTATTGACAATGAAATATATGTAGATTCTATTTAATTTCAACTAAAAGTGATGGAAAAACATTCTATTGGCTGCTCATTCCTACCCCCATATAACCTAGCTGTGGTGGGGTCTTCAAGCCTACAATAATTAGCGATCGTCTATTGACAATGAAATATATGTAGATTCTATTTAATTTCAACTAAAAGTGGTGGAAAAGACAGTCTATCAGCTCTCATTAGTACCCCCATATAACCTAGCTGTGGTGGGGTCTTCAAGCCAACAATAATCAGCAATCATCATGAAAATATTGACAGTGAAATATATGCAGATTCTATTTAATTTCAACTAAAAGCGGTGGAAAAGACATTCTATTGGCTGCTCGTTAGTACCCCCATATAACCTAGCTGTGGTGGGGTCTTCAAGCCAACAATAATCAGCAATCATCATGAAAATATTGACAGTGAAATATATGCAGATTCTATTTAATTTCAACTAAAAGCGGTGGAAAAGACATTCTATTGGCTGCTCGTTAGTACCCCCATATAACCTAGCTGTGGTGGGGTCCTCAAGCCAACAATAATTAGCGATCGTCATGAAATATTGACAGTGAAATATATGTAGATTATATTTAATTTCAACTAAAAGTGATGGAAAAACATTCTATTGGCTGCTCATTAGTAACCCCATATATCCTAGCTGTGGTGGGATCTTCAAGCCAACAATAATTAGCGATCGTCTATTGACAATGAAATATATGTAGATTCTATTCAATTTCAACTAATAGTGATGGAAAAACATTCTATTGGCTGCTCATTAGTACCCCCATATAACCTATCTGTGGTGGGGTCCTCAAGCCAACAATAATTAGCGATCGTCATGAAATATTGACAGTTAAATATATGTAGATTCTATTTAATTTCAACTAAAAGTGGTGGAAGAAACATTCAATCTGCTGCTCATTCCTACCCCCATATAACCTAGCTGTGGTGGGGTCTTCAAGCCAACAATAATCAGCAATCATCATGAAAATATTGACAGTGAAATATATGTAGATTCTATTTAATTTAAACTAAAAGTGGTGGAAAAAACAATCTATTGGCTGCTCGTTAGTACCCCCATATAACCTAGCTGAGGTGGGGTCTTCAAGCCAACAATAATCAGCAATCATCATTCAAATATTGACAGTGATATATATGTTGATTATATTTAATTTCAACTGAAAGTAGTGGAAAAAACATTCTATTGGCTGCTTATCAGTACCCCCATATAACCTAGCTATGGTGGGGTCAGTAGGCAAACAATAATCAGCAATCATCATGAAAATATTGACAGTGACATATATGTTGATTCCATTTGAAATTTCAATTGAAAGTTGTGGAAAGAACATTTCATCAACCGCTCATTCATACCCCCATATAACCTAACTGTGGTGGGGTCGTTGAGCCAACAATGATTAGCAATCATCATGAAAATATTGACAGTGGAATATATGTAGATTCAATTCAATTTCAACTAAAAGTGATGGAAAAACATTCCATCAGCTGCTTGCTCATTCGTACCCCCGAATAACCTAGGTGTGGTGGGGTCGCTAAGCCAACATTATTTAGCAATCATCATGCAAATATTGACAGTGATTATTTATATGTCGATGCTATTCAATTTCAAATTAAAATAGTGGAAAAACCTGCGGCTGGCGGGTATGAACCAATCAGCTTGAATTACAGTGAAACCTGTATCGTGTTCAAGAGACGAGGAATAAGAATCCATCCGGGAAAATTAAACAGTGGTTATATGAGAGTAGGGCTGGACAAAACATGCAGCGCAGTGGATACGCGCTCACCTAATGTTATCCAGGAGGTGAGAGGCATATCTGACCTGGTTCGACCCCTGCCACCGTTCATCTTCACAGGGGTTTTCTGTGGTTTCCCTCTGTAGTCTAGTGTGATGCTGGGATATTCCTAGAATATAGGCCACGACCGCTTCCTTCACATTATCCTTCATAATACCTAAGAAACCTTCATCTCACCATCCCATCAATCATTCACCTGACGCCAATAGATCTTAGTTATCATTATAGTGTGTCATTGGACCCAATATAAAATAAACAGGGATAGAATCAGGAAAACGATTGACTGGGGAATGGAGCACCTGGAGGATTTTTATTGTAGCGTGAAATTTGATTACTTATGAATACATTACGGTGTGAAAAACAAGTCTCCACGAATAATTCACTCGGGGAAAACTCTCTTGTAACCTCCTCTGATGAAATGTTCCATCGGTAGCAGCAAGTGAAGGACATATCGGGAAGTCAGCGGAGGCACCGGCTGATAGCTCGGCTCTAGACTGGGCCACCGGCTGATAGCTCGGCTCTAGACTGGGCCACCGGCTGATAGCTCGGCTCTAGACTGGGCCTCTACTGACTCACAGACACCAGCTAGGTTATACGCGGGCAGACTTGACCTACCACAACATACTGATACATATATATATATACATATTGGGTTTTAACGACGCACTATAATGATAACTAAGATCTATTGGTGTCGAATGAATGATTAATGAGATAAAGTTTTCTTATGTAGTGGGAAGTAAGCGATTGTGGCCTATATTGTAGGAACCATCTCGGCATTAGCCTAGACTACAGAGGGAAACCACGAAAAACCCCTGTAAAGATGGACGGTAGCGGGGATCGAACCACGTCTGATATGCCCCTTCACCTCCCGGATCACATGAGGCGAGTGCGTTAACCACTCAGCTCCATGTGCCGCTAACATACTGATCTCCCTCCGAGATCTGCTCGAAGCTTTCAAGTGGAACTTTGGTCTACGCTTGACTCGACTACGGGCTCACCAGTGAATAGCGTCCGTGAGCCAGCCAATCAGAAGCCAGCACGATGACTGATGTGGTGAACCAGCCAATCAGAAGCCAGCGTGACCTGAAACATTGGAAACATGTCGCTTGAAATTGATCAATGTAAGACTTGCTAAATAAACAACGAAGGCCAACATTGAATAGAAATGACAACTTGGGACTTCACATAACTTGACCTTCTTGAGTAGAAACTTGAAATTGAATGTCGTGTAGGCCTAGGCCCTAGGGCAAATCTAGGCATTGATCAAGTTGTCTCTAGACAGGCAACAACCCATCTCATGCCTCCAATCACCGAGTTCAAGTTTGTTCACTAGCAGCATTCTGTCGCAACAGTGCTCTAGCAGACGTGATCGGTCATGATCCTAGCGGGATCACCAGTCGTAACACAACCACGATCTGTACTGTTCAAGCAGGCATTTGCCACTCTATCCCATAACGATATTCAAGTACTCTGTGGTCTGGGGTAGGCCCAGGCCTGTGGGAATTCTGCTGCTTCCACGGCTAAACAATAACCACGAGGAGACTTGATCTAGAAGGCACTCAAGCCTCAAGGCCAGAATGGCAGCTGAACCCTATTGCATGTATGTTTTTGGTAATAATCCCCCTCCCCACACACACAAAAAATGGGTGTGGTAGGCCTACGTGAATCGACAAATTTACCATTTTTATAATGTTTCAAAAGTAGATTTATGAAGGTACGTTTAAATGCCATGCATTCTGTAGAGCTGGGCCACAGTTTGTAATAGAGAGATCTTGTAGGCCTATCGGGCTATGATGCCAACTGCTTGAGCCTAGGCCTATGCCTATGGCAAGGTTGAATATGAGTGTAGGCCTAGGCCCTATTAGCAAGCTCGATGGCTAAGAATAGGGGACCAAGCTGGTGAAAAAAAAGGCTTAACCTAGCCTAGCATTGCTTACAATGCAAGTGAGTAACAAGCGTGCATTTATAGGTGATATTAACTCAATTGCCTAGGTCTAGCCTATTTTGTGATTGAAATGCCACGCCCAACAGGCCTCAGTAGGCCTAGGCTTGGGCCAAAACTAATTCGATCGGTAATTACAATATTATGACATCTGACCGAGTAAATTCGTACACAAGATAAATAGCGAGTAATAAGACACAGGTCCTTACCTTTAAAAGCTGAATCCACGGCTAGAACGCATTATTTAACGTAGGCCCAGTCAAGTCGCATCGCCCTGATTTTCGCAAAATGGCGTCAGCCAAAGTGATCAAGCGAAACAGCAAAAATGGTCTTTGAAGTGTCCAAAGAAGCAGGAAGTCACTGCCCCTAATGTATGTGGTCACTGCACACCAGCACGTCCAATCAAGGTTCTTACAAACATTCACTCCAAGTCCGTGGGCAAGTTTAAAAATCAGAATACTGAATGCTACTTTATCGACAGTCGATAAACTTGGTTAGCAGTCAAAATCCTTGGTCCCAGAAACTACAAGTTATGGTTATTTATGATACATATAATTTTCTGAAATGTTCATTTTCAGTTCTCAGTTGTTTATACATACAATTGTTTCCTCTTCTTTAAGAATAAACAAACCAGAAGAAGCTCCGAATTATAGATATTTTATAATTAATTATTCTACGTGGCATATTACTGGAAAACAGTGGAAATAAATACCCTATGTAGGCCTTAGTATTCCCTAAATGGAGTTTAAATGACGGTCACACAAAACTATCATTTTGGCTCACATCAACAAATTCAAACATCACAGTTGGATAGTGAAATTTGAGATAGAAAACTGATTTGGGTTTTGTTATTGGCTCTTTAAACATAGCATGTTCTATGATAGTCAAATATTCATTTTATTTTTGTCATTTATGTGAGCAAATAAAATTGAAATTTCTCAAATAAATCCAAAAATTGAGATTAAATACTTATTGAACTTGAATTGAAAAAAGTAGCTTTCATAGAACACTGCCGAGTGTCTCAACTATCAGAATGAATACAAAAAGTGTCCAAGGTAATTTTGACCATTGTTATGTATGTTTGAAAAAATTACGTTATTACAATTTATAATCAAATAATTATTCTAAAAAAAATCTATATATATATATATATTTATATATATATATATATATATATATATATATATATATATATATATATATATATATATATATATATAACTTTACTTCAGTTTGGACCCTGATGAGGACGAGACCAATCTCGTTGAAACGTTGGTCAGTTTAAATAAATATATCACGATTAAAAAACAGCCCAGTTTCAGTCAATTTAAATATATATATATATATATATATATATATATATATATATATATATATATAAATATATATATATATATATATATATAAAGATATATATATATATATATATATAAAGATATATATATATATATATATATATATATATATATATATATATATATATATATATATATATATATATATATATATATCTTTTCTATCTTCACTATAATATGTTATCAACAATAAAAGTGAAAATAATGAAACTTCTTGCAATACTCTAGTTTTTCACAAACCCATACTAGTACCTTAATAACCAGAGTTGTAGGAAAAACAGGACTCTGAATGAACAACTAAGTGATCAGTTATCGGAAAAAATTCCACATTCTTCCGGACTTTTCATATTCAGGCAGGAATCTGTCCGAATACCACTCATTGTTGATAATTATTCAAGGAAAGAGTTAACAATTCTTTCCAAACAATTCCCAGTGTGTAAAACTTGTTACGTAGTGTTTATCATTATTTAGAACTTTTCACTTATTGTTTGTTGTTGACACTTATTGTTGACAAATGGAGCAGTTACATGGTCAATCAACTGGAGAGAAGAAAAGAAAATAGAGGCAGCAGAAATGAAGTTTGTAAGGAGCGTAGCAGGAGTGTCAAAGTTGGCGAAGAAGAGAAGCAGTAATATAAGGAAGGAAGTGGGAGTGGAAAGGTTATCATTTAAATTGGAAAGGGAGAGACTTAGGTGGTACGGGCACATGCGGAGAATGGAAATGGAGAGAATACCGAGAGCAATGTTTGAGATAGCGGAAAACAATGGAGCTAAGAGAAGAGTTGGAAGACCAAGAGAAAGGTGGCGGGAGGGAGTCAAGTTCGGGGTAGTCAACCGAGGAGAAAAATGGGAAGAAGTGGAAGACGAGAGATGGTGGGAGAATAGAGAACGATGGAGGAAACTCGTAGGAAGAGAAGAAGAAATAGAGGATAGGCCTAGCAGTAGTGAAGAAGAGGAGGAAGAAGTCGGAACTGGCAGGAACCGATTGATATGAGAAGTCTGCCATAGAAAAACTGGTGGAAACACCCCCTGGCCCAATTCAATTGGTTATCTGGGTTTGATATATATATATATATATATATATATATATATATATATATATATATATATATATATATATATATATATATATATATATATATATATATATATATGTATATATATATATATATATATATATATATATATATATATATATATATATATATATATATATATTGTTTGTTAAGCCTGGTTCACAAATAGTGATAATATGGAATATGGAATATGGAATATGGTATAGTGATAAGCGGAATGGATGATGACGTTTCCATGTCACCGTTCACAATAAGAAACTGGTTATAGTGATTAGGTCATAAGTCATAAGAAATGAAAAAAATCCATCTCTTATGACTTATTCCTTATAACCTTTATGACAAGCCAAATTCTGACCAATCAGATGATATTACTACTGTAGTCAAGTGACTTACCGTTATTATGTATTTCGGTTATTTTATTTTTCTCTGAGACTCAAATCAGCCATTCTCAACGAATAAATGTCAAAGTGACTTTTGACAGTTGCTGCAAGGCCTGATATATCATATTAAAAGAAAAATATAATAATAATAGAATAATCTGGAGGGCCATGGTTGTTGCCACTGCTACTAAAATTCGAACCGTTCAAGGCAAAATAATGATTTAGGTTGGCGGTGAACCATTGAAATGAGAGGCTATTGTGGCCCACCTATGTCACTATACACTATACACTATTGCTATTTCATAATCACTATTCCTTACTTCCATTTTGAACCAGGCCTTATATATATATTATTCACTTACACCGATTAACTCACCACCGTGTTCATTTTTCAACATATTTAATTTCGTTTGTATTTTATTCGACTTGTTATGCATACTTTTGTTTCAATGATCGCATTAAGGTCTAACCTCCATTACCTCAAGGTCATGAAAAAAATATGATTTTTTGTCAGTCGATTCGTTTTGATGTGCTCGATAATAATATCCAAACAGATGATAGGCTAACCGGGATAAATTTTGAGATATATTGATTCAAATACTGGATGTTTCCCTATCATTTAACACACAACCTTCAAATTGTATGCGTTTTTATTATCCAACAGATCATTAAAATATACTAAAAGGAATGACATTCAATCAAAAAACTTGTTTTATTGTAGATGAAGATGTTACGAATAGAATTATGCAAAAATAAATATATGTACCTGTTCTCATTTATGAATCACACTCATTTTAAGAGGAAAAATAGTTGATTTTTCACTAAAATGAAGTCAAAATAGCAACTTAATATTTCATTAAAGCGCTGTAACTTTGGCCAAAAAAATATGACAGTGTTTCTGATGTGATTTTAATTCAAGAATACACATGTTCAATAAAGCTTCACTTAAATTTCCCCAATGTAGAATTAATTTCAAAATTACTTTTTGACTCTGCTGACCAAACGGGTGTTAGACTTTAAACAATATTCTGTCCCATTTTTTCTCTACATACAATCCGCAGTCAAGCTCTTCAGGGCCTTGTGGATATCACGTGCACGATCATTTATGGTAAATTTACTGATTAACGTACCACGCCATTTTTTTTTTCAATTTTTTTCAATTTTTTCTTCATTTTTTTTGAAGTATATAAGCTCCGTTCCGCCTGCCGGCGGTATACGCGAGGTTTGTACACTAACCTGACCCTAACCTAACCTACTGTCCACCTTTGTCATCTTAGTCAGATCACAAAGCATCAACTTCAAGTGAGTAAAAAACATATTGAATCAAAGAAAACACAAAATGTCCAAACTACACACCATAGATATGAACAAGATCTATCAGAAAACACAAAAAACGCGAACATAGGACAAAAATTGGCCATGGTACGTTAATCAGTAAAATTACCTCATTTATTTACGTTAATGTACGTTCTATGTTCTTTCGTTCAATAATGTGGTGTGATGTTCAATGTGGATGTTGACAAAAAAAAAACATCTACGAAACAACATCTTCACACTTGAAAACCACCTACAATATTTCAAATATCACCGTGATTGGTCTATTGATAGGCGCTAAGGGCACTATCACAAGTTTTTTTGTAGAATTTTGTAGGAAATTTAGTCTAAACAGTGATTTCATCAATATGATAGGTATTTTAGCCTTGAAAGGATCTATTGCCATTTTGAGAAACCATTTGTACTCATCACATTCTTAGCATAATTATTCTTCATTTTTTAAAAAATTATTTGTATATTATTTTCATATCTCTGTTCATAGAGAGAATGACAATTTAATTGACGGCTGTCCGCATGGCGGGATACCAAGATGGTACAGCGTAATATGGTCAATACTTAGTACAATGGTTATTTACAAAAGTGATAAAAAATTGAATACAGAAAAATCCTGAAATATTATAAAACTAACTTAATTGAGGGTAGATAACAAAAGTATGAAAAAATATGAAAATGGAAGAAGGTAATAGAAAAAGAAGGTATTAATAATATTATTAAAAAGATTGAAATTATTTGAAAGAATATAAATGGTGCTGTAAAAGAGTATTCAGCTACATTTATTTCGTGGAAAATGCACGGCCATATCATATCATATCATATCATATGTATATCATAGTATATATCATAGTATATGATATGATACTTTTTCATATCAGGCTACTGTTTATTACTCTCTCATTATTTTCTACAATCATTTTCTTATCAATCATTCATGTGTGATTTATTATTATTATGTGTTTTTTATACTTCATTAATTTTGTATTTGATTATTATTATGTGTCAAAGGGCAATCATGTGTACCATGACATAGTCTAATAAAGATTTATATATAATAATATAAAATAACCATTGGTTTCTCTACTCAATTTCACATTTGAACACAATCTCGGAAAACCTTTTTTTTTTAATACAGCTAATATCTTCAGGGCCGTGCATTTTCCTTGGAAATAAATGTGGCTGAATACTCTGCGGAAGACATTCGTAGTGGAAAAGAATATAATGTTGAACAAACTGAAATAGGCCTACCATGAAACATAAACAGAACCAAAAATATATATTCTTGTGAGATATATTCAAATATGATAGTTCATTTCATTAATGCTGAATTCCTAAATCTATTTTCATAACTATCGATAGTACTATCGAAAAATTATATAAATTGTGGTATTTCAATACTTAAGGTCATATTACACGGGAAATGAATAGCCCGAATGGGTTGGTTGCAATTGATGCGCGCAAGGGCAGATGACTCACCTCCATTCGGCTGTTTGGATAGAGTTCAATTGACGCAATTGGAAATAGTTCTATATTCTCGGGTTGCATTCACTGAATGGAGCCCACACGTGATCCGATTCATCCAATAGGAAACCAAATAGCGAACAGCTGATCTCAATGTCAAAACATTGACGTTTGTCAAACTACATCAACAGTCAATATTGTCATCAGTGACGTTTGAAGTTGAAAATTCCTTTTATTTTGCAGTTTGTGATCGAAATTATTCATGATAATAAAATATGAAAATTATTTCTGGACAATTTTGTTCAAACAATTCAAACAGTTCTCAACTTTTTGTAAATCGAGACAAGCAGGCCGTGCCTCAAGGAGGCTGTGAACCATTCAATCAGCCCGGCCATTTGGTTGTGTGTAATAGGTCATTCGGCTGTTTGGAGTGACCTTGAGGAACCGAATGATTGCATTCAATTGCAACCATTCCCCGTGTAATACAGGCTTTATACGTTTCAGAGCCTTTGTAATTGGATGAGCGAAGCGAAGACTCAATTTCACTATACCGAAAAAAAGTGCCTGTTTTTTTTTTTTTTTGTTTTTTTTTTGTTCGCGCTCCACAGGTCAGACGAAAATTCAAAATCAGTTGAAACTTGGCACACACATGAACCCTTATCTGACTTGATGCTGTATAGTTTTGAGGCACGATCGGTTGAACCACTTCTGAGAAAACTCATTCCAAAGTTTTCAAAAATCCCATTAGAATAACCCAGAGGAAAACATTCGTGAAAATTATTTCATCTGAGAGGATTCAAATTCTCAGAGAATTTCAATCTGATAATGATACACATTATTCCGAACTTTCACTCAAATCGGATCAACCGTTTCGATGTAAAAAAATATATAATGTTATTTGTGTCAATTATTCAAAGCTATTAAGATACCTATTAAATCAAAGCAACAAGTGTCATCACTTGATTGTAAACGATTAAAACAAAGCCTTCTTTATTGTCATATAAATTATTAATGGAAAATAAGATAGCAGTGAAGTAATGGTTTGGATCTCAAGGTGTATATATATATATATATATATATAATAACCAATCCAAAGATAAGTTGATATGTTCCAGCTCATCCATCAACGCGGAAACACATAACGCGTTTGCCTAGTATTATAGAATGAATAGCTTGAACCAAGAGTAAAAGAGCAATCCTCTTTGATTTCCTGTTTTCCTGATATCTTACACAGATTGCCATTCATTCTTTCTTTCAAAGCAAAGCACAAACTTTTTTCTTTTAATCATTGATAAAATAATAGAACAGATAAATAGTGTTAATCAATTACAGGCCAAAAGTATATCGAACATTATTAAAACTTCCTTTGACTAATAATCGGTATATGATAATTCATTTTCTCTCATTTGATCAGAAATGGAACAAGATATACTTGAACATAACAAGATATGGAACAAGATATACTTGAACGTAAGTGCTCTACATCGAATGTCAGTGAAGAATTATCCACAAGATGAACTGGAGATAATTTTTTTTATATTGGGTCTTAACAATACACTGTACTAATAACTATGATCTATTGGCAGCAGTGAATGATATATGAGATGGTGGGATGATGAGATGAATGGTCATTTTATTGAGTGTTTTTGGATAGTGGGAAGGAGTCGGTCGTGGCCTGTTGTTGAGGAACCATCCCAGTATTGACCTGAACGACAGAGAGAAACCACGATGCACCCCTACAGGTCAGGATGGTCGAACGTGGCGGGAATCAAACCCCGGTCTCCCGGTTCAGTGTACTAACCACTCGGTCACACGTCTCAGTGACTGCAGATAAAGGTCTAGTTTCCTGTCCCTTGAAACGACGATGGTTGGTTGAGTGAAGGTAGACTATTGACTAGAGATTAGAAACAATGAACTTTGACACCGGACTGCGCTGTCTTGTGACCAATCTTTTTCAACGCAGATAAATTAAAGTCTTGCAAAAGTGGCCCAGAGTGAGCTACGGTACCGGTGGCATTGTATAGCATAGTAGTTCCATATACAAGCGATAGTTGCGCTACAGGCAATCGAGACCCTGGACTCAGATTCTGACCCCGGAAATATTTCACTTTGAAGACGTGAGTCGGTAAACCTTCTTTGCGTTATGACGAAGTCTGTTGATATCACTACGTTGGGCTGTGTGTGGTTCCAAACCTTTAGCCAGGATGCAGTTGATCTGGGTGGTTGCCATGGCGACACGGAGCGCTGGTCGAGGCCCTAGCAGCAGCAGCACTTGACGAACCTCTGGGACGAGCGAGCTAGGATACTGTTGTGCACGACGATGGCAACGAAGACCACGCAGTTGATCCGGGTGGTTGCCATGGCGACACGGAGCGCTGGTCAAGGCCCTAGCAGCAGCAGCACTTGACGAACCTCTGGGACGAGCGAGCTAGGATACTGTTGTGCACGACGATGGCAACGAAGACCACGCAGTTGATCCGGGTGGTTGCCATGGCGACACGGAGCGCTGGTCGAGGCCCTAGCAGCAGCAGCACTTGACGAACCTCTGGGACGAGCGAGCTAGGATACTGTTGTGCACGACGATGGCAACGAAGACCACGCAGTTGATCCAGGTGGTTGCCAAGGCGACACGGAGCGCTGGTCGAGGCCCTAGCAGCAGCAGCACTTGACGAACCTCTGGGACGAGCGAGCTAGGATACTGTTGTGCACGACGATGGCAACGAAGACCACGCAGTTGATCCGGGTGCTTGCCATGGCGACACTGAGCGCTGGTCGAGGCCCTAGCAGCAGCAGCACTTGACGAACCTCTGGGACGAGCGAGCCAGGATACTGTTGTGCACGACGATGGCAACGAAGACCACGCAGTTGATCCAGGTGGTTGCCATGGCGACACGGAGCGCTGGTCGAGGCCCTAGCAGCAGCAGCACTTGACGAACCTCTGGGACGAGCGAGCTAGGATACTGTTGTGCACGACGATGGCAACGAAGACCACGCAGTTGATCCAGGTGGTTGCCATGGCGACACGGAGCGCGGCAGCCGTGTTCATGATCCCGGGTCTCGTGCGATCTCTCTCCGCCGCGTACGGACTCTTCCAGTCGCGGTCCTTGAACGGCCTGCCAACATCGTAAACACATACACATGCAGTGGTTCACTGGATGAGCAAAGCAAAGCGTATGCACGCTCGCGGCTGACTAGTGGTTAACATTGAACATATGGGTCAAAACTCGACAGGGAAAATAATTTCTACTTCAATTATAATAAAATTTGGATTAACAGAGGTTGAATAAGCTTTGAATGGTCAAAGGTTGAATTAACGAGGGTTTACTCTATTTTTGTCCATTTTTCAAATTATTCAAATTTGGTTTTCACCAATTATTTTTTCGATGTAATTGTAAAATGTAAAAATTCGATGTAGGCCTAATTACTCAGTTCATTTTTTCGAAAGAAATAATTCATCATCGACAGTACCAGATTAAAAAAAAAAAATCATTTGCTTAATGATGCTGATGATTATTGTTTGCTTACTGGGGACCCCACCAACAGCTAGGTTATACGGGGATACGAATGAGCTTAACGACCCCACCAACAGCTAGGTTATACGGGGATACGAATGAGCTTAACGACCCCACCAACAGCTAGGTTATACGGGGATACGAATGAGCAGGTGATTATGAAACTATGAAGTGATGATAAGTGAGAAGACATTAACAAAAACCAATACCTTACGCGGGACTTGAACCCACGCCTAAAAGTGACTCAAGTTTCTGAAGCGGTGCCTCAGCTGACTGAGCTACTGAGGGCGGCTCATGTGCTCAATGAAAACAAACCGAGCGTTGAAAAAGAGTAAGCATCCAAACAGAAGCCAACCTACCTGTACGGCCGCGACATCGGCTCCAAGTAGTCCATGAAGTCTATGACGGCGTCGCAGGGCATCCGGTCGTAGATGACTGTCGCAGTCTGTCCCGTGGCCATGACGACCTTTACCAGATGCTTGCGGTACTCATTGCAAGTCTTCTGGTAGCCGTCCGACAGTACGACGGCCTGTGCGAAAAGCAGGGCGGCCAATAGGGCGGCCAGGAGGGCTAGCGGACCCCAACACACGCACTGCGGATCTGCTCCGGACCAGGCGTGGCCTGCGGGACGGCTCCGGGACGTCAGGCCGGACACCTCACCGGCCCTGGAACATCCGGATATACGCTCGGCAATTCATTCAACTTTATTTTCATTTATATGGGGTTTAACGACACACTCCAGTGATGACTACGATCTATTGGCGTCGGTGAATGATATATGAGATGGTGAGATGGAAGATTATTTTATTAGGTGTTTTGGATGGTGGGAAGGAGTCGGTCGTGGCCTGTTGTTAAGGAACCATCCTAGTATTGACCTGAACGACAGAGGGAAACCACGATGCACCCCAACAGGTCAGGATGGTTGACTATGGCGGGAATCCATAAGAGTGGGGTGAAAGTCTTTGCTAATGCCTAATAAAGTAGGGCCTATACATAATGTCGTAACTACCATCATAGCATGAGTGAACACGTTCACTGTAACGCACAATAATACGAACCAATCATGCTAAATAGCATTGGCAGCATGGAACTCTCAAACGTGGGTACTAACATACCGCTCTACTTCAAACGTTGCGGCTAGATGGCTCTTTCATTTCTGAAAAGGTCTATTGCATTTTGTTCCATTTACCCTATGTCATCAATTTAATGAAATATAAATTATATAATATATTATATATAAAGGATATATGGGTCGATATGATGGAATGGCGAGATCGCCCTTGCGGTGCCCTGTACAAACAATCCTACTTTCATCCATAGCCTTAATTGGGGTACAATGATTTCGTATTAACTTTCAAAGTTATAAAAAAAAAAAGTTTACAAATGTATGTTTGTAAATAAGAACAGAATGAAAGTAATGTAATCGTTACCTTGCCGGGCCCCGTCCCATCGCCCTGCTCTTGCCCTGGTCACGCTGTCCGACGATGAAAGTCCTGTAACCATGGTAACCCGCCAGCACGACGGCCAAGGCTACGACGGGGACCGAGGCGTAGACGACAAAGTGGCACAGCCGGTCGGATCCGCCGGTGAAGTAGTTGAACGTCTCGGAGCCGTAGAGCACGCAGCCGCAGTAGGTTCCGCTCTCCTCGCAGTTGTCGAGGATCTCGCGCCAGTGCGTCCACGACACGACCGAGCATGATAGCGTGGTGACGGACAGGCACAGGCCGGTCAGGTACAGCCAGGCCAGGTTAGACTCGAGGCGGTGTGACGACATCGAGGACTAGACGCTGGATATTTACAATGCAAGCGTTACTTATTATCACCACAAGACATTTTTCTATCAGGAAATTTACATTCGTATAACTTTTATCGTCGGTAAGAAATGAAAAAAAAAAAAAAAACGAAATTGAAACCTAGCCAATTGTAAGTTTGGTTCAATGGATATTTACAACGCAAACGTCACTTATTTCCAGAACAAGAAATTCTTCTATCAGGAAATCTACATTTCTATAACTTTTTATAGACTGTAAAAAATGAAAAAAAAAAAAAATCGAAATTGAAACGTCGCCAAACTGTAAGTTTGGTTCAGCGGATATTTACAACGCAAACGTCACTTTATTCGCAGCACGAGAAATGTTTGGATCAGGAAATGTACATTTGTATAACTTTTATTGTCTGTGAAAAATGAATAAAATTGAAATTGAAACAGCTAATTGCTACTTTCAATTCAGCAGATATTTACAATGCAGGCGTCATCTACCATCACACTAAAAGTCAGTTTAATACAGCGTATATTCACAATGGCAACCTATTCCTGGCATATTGTAAAGCCTGGCAGGAGAGGCAGCGAGCGAACCTATATAGACCGGTACCTAACAACGATACGTAGAGAAGGGGCAACGCACCACAGCATGACTCATGTGCAACACCTTATCCGTCAGGCGCTGTGATTGTTGTACACTCATACGTAATTACCTGCCATTAATCATTCATAAACAATCATGTTTCATAACAATCATAAACAAACAATAAACATATTCTTTCCAAAAATTCTTATATTGGGTTTTAACGACGCACTATAATGAAAACTATGATCTATTGGCGTCGAATGAATGATCGATGGGATGATGAGATGAAGGTTTCTTAGGTATTGGGAAGGAAGCGGTCGTGGCCTATATTGTGGGAACCACCCCAGCATCAGCCTAGACTACAGAGATAACTGACTTGATTGATGCTAAGTATTTATAAAAAATAGCATCCATCATATTATATTCCACCTCATCTAATATTCTATAAAATTCTATGCATTTTACAACTTTTTATTTTTTCAGTAATTAGGCCTATGTATTTTCAAGTGACTGTCTATATGATCTACATTTTATTTATCGTTGTTTTTTCAATGATATACTTGTAAATCCTTCATTGGTCGAAAATGAATTGAAATGAGGGAAACCACAAAAAACCCCTGTAAAGATGGACGGTGGCGGGGATCGAACCTGGTTCAATATGCCCCTCACCTTCCGGATCACATGAAGCGAGTGCGTTGACCACTCAGCTACATGTGCCGGTTACATTATTTTCCCAGTGGTTCCATGTATTTCTGTTTCATGATCCATGGAAGACAATTTGAGTGAAATATCTTCTTTTTTTCGTGATAATTTACAAACGGTATGAGATATCGAGATTCTGATACCTTCAGGATGATATAGAACACTATATATATTTTTGTAATAACATCTACATTTAATACAAAATCTTTGTCCGCCAATTGAGGCTATGTATGAAAAATAGGATCGTTTGAACGGGGCACCACAAAGGCGATCTTACCACCCCATATAAAATATGACCATTCATATTTTTTGTTGTCAACCGTATTTCATATTTTGTTTACACAATGTTAGTTGGCCTGCACACAAGAACTTCAGTTCTTACGCGGGCTTCACATTATTATCAAATAATCATCACGCCAATAGTTCAGCAAACCTAAATTACAACTTCATACTGTTAATTTCCATTCGGTATACTCTTGATCTTGTACGTTTTTATTGTTTTTTTGTATGTATTCTGTTTGATTAAGAGGCCGCAGGCGCTCGTATTTCACGCCGCAAACTCTCACGGCCGTAATTTTTGAGATATCAATATGATTGTTTTTGCATCCTGTTGATAATTGAAAGAGGGAGGTTATCGCATTTACAGAATTTTGAACAACAAATTTGTAATTGTTCAAATTCTTCAAATGGAAAAATTTCTAGTTTACGGAAACCTATATATATATATTTTTGAATACCGAAAAAAAATATGGACTGTGAAATATATCAAAAGTGTGAGTAAGGGAATTAACGGCGTTTACGAGAATATGAGTTCGGCGGGCTAGTCTACGGGTTGCGCCCAGCACACGATGCATGTTAAACTCGAGTCTGAAGCGAGCGAACAACGAGCGAGTGTAGCGCGCCTGCGGCCTCTTAAGACGTGTGAATAAAATGATTTTAAATTGATTGATATACATTATATGAATCATGTCACATAACTGTCAAGCGTATATGGCTGAAAAATGTTTGTTTAAAGTTGTATACGCTCGACAGTTATGCGATATGAGTTGATTAGTCATAGCTCATACCACCTTGAAGGTATCCGTGTTTCCTTCATTCTAGAATTGTGATGTCTCATACCATTCGAAAGTTATCACAAAAATAATGATACTTCGCTAAATTGACTCCCATCCTCTTAATTTTCAAATTTATTTAGTTCATATTAGGTTCAATATTAGGTTTTTATGTAATTTATATAATTATATATATATATATATATATATATATATATATATATATATATATATATATATATATATATATACATATATATATATATATATATATATATATATATATATATATATATATATATATATATATATATTTATATATATATATATATATATATATATATATATATATATATATATATATATATATATATATATATATATACATATATATATATATATATATAAATATATATATATATATATATATATATATATATATATATATATATATATATATATATATATATATATATATATATATATGTATATATATATATATATATATATATATATATATATATATATATATATATATATATATATATATATATATATATATATATATATATATATATTAGGATAAACGACACTCTACTGATGACTATGATTAAGATCTATTGGTGTCTGTGAATAATATACAAGATGGTGACATGAAAGGTTATTTTATAAGGTGTTTTGGATAGTGGGAAGGAGTCGGTCGTGGCCTGTTGTTAAGGAACCATCCCACAAGTATCAACCTGAATGACAGAGAGTAACCACTGTCAGGATGGTCGACCATGGCGGGAATCGAACCCCAGGTCTCCTGAACTCTTTAAACTGTTTTATTCTGTGTTTGTATAAAGCAAGGAATGAAATACTGGACTCACCTGTTATCCAAGCTGTGTGGAATGAGGCGTCGAAGCGCCGCGGAGAGGTTATCTGTTGTTGATAAGGGCAGAGAGATAAGAGGGTTGGGTTGTTGACTCACTTATCACAGGCAGGTGGGCCGACTGACTCACAGCTGTTTCTTGATGCTATCTGCTGACTAGACCACACTGGGGTTGCCCTGGGTTTAAAGGGACATTGAATGTAGAGTCCATGGAAGCCGATTTAGCGAAATATCAGTTTTTTGTTGATAACTTTTGAATGATATAAGATATCAAAATTCTAATATCGCTAGAAACACAGATAGTTATAATAGCTACAAGATGATAATATTCAAGTCATGTCGTATAACTGTCAGGCGTATACAGCTGAAAAACACATATTTTTAGCTGTATACGCTTGACAGTTATACGACATGACTTGAATATTATCATCTTGTAGCTATAATAATTATCTGTGTTTCTCGCGATATTAGAATTTTGATATCTTATATCATTCAAAAGTCATCACCAAAAACTGATATTTCGCTAAATCGTCTCCTGTGTACTTTTTCGGTACTTGTTTTCCACTAACTATGAAAGTCACATGCACACAATTTTCTCAGTGGTTACATAAGACCTTTGTTCACATGCACTGGAAATTGATAATGATAGAAAAAAATTGCTCGTATATTTGTCTATCAAAAAATGACAAAAAAATACCATATTTTGGACATACAATAATTTTTACTTTCGATCTTATTTCACATAAAAACAAAAACATCTCTATGGCCTAATCTTATCTGCATGTGGTGAATATCTGGAGCGACAATCTTCGATAGTTTCAGAGATTCGAGTACCGGCAATCGAAGAAATAATATTTTTGAAATGATTGCATTTGAAAATATTAGCACAAAAATTGCACTGAAATATGAAAAGTAGGCCTACAAACTGCTGAATGTGAGAAATAAAATAATTAGAGCCACTTCGAATAATTTGGTGATTTTTGCAGCATCCTACTGATATAATTCTTGAAAAAAAAAATCCAAAATTCTAAAAATAGCTTACCATGCCCACCTGAACTGGCCTCGACGAATAGTTTATTCGTTCTATTTTCATTTGTCCGATTGACTTCAGGTGCGCGGTGGCAGTTCCATATCCTGTTGTGTAATTTCTTCAGGGCAATGGAGGGGGGGGGGGGGTTACACAAGTTGATTGAGAGGAGTGAGTCATGGTACGAGGGTAGGAGAAGTCATCATATTGTAGTAGTTATCAAGGTGGTATTCTATAAGATCTCGAATTTCTTCAGATTGACAATTTTTGGGGTGGTAAGATCGCCCTTGTTCAAACGATCCCATCTTTCCTTCATTGCCTTGATTGGGCAACAATGATTATGTATCAAGTTTTGATGTAATTAAGAAAAAAAGTCTTGACAACTTTGCTTCAAGGATTTATAAAACAACAAAACATCTTCAACCCATTCAAATTAACGTATAGCAACAAATAAGAAGGAATGTAATTATGAAAAACTTGACCTAGGTCCATTTTATTACAGATTGTTCGTACACGTATATGTAATAAATATCGACACAAAACTTAACGTAATTCAGCTCTAATGTAGGCTTGAAAACATTAACAATAGATACACAAAGCTCGATTGCACTACTTGGCGGACTTGCGAGCGCAAAACTAGACGCACATTACGTCCATTATTGGCATTTAAAATACTTCTAAAAAAACAAGAATTACAATTTTATTTACAGTAGGTTTTTTTCGAAGCTGCCGCTCGGCCCGCTCGCAATCCGACATTGACGACTAAATGAATACTCGGCAGTAAGCTTGGCGGCGTTGGGTGCTAGCCCTTCCAGTCCCTAATGGAAGAAAATAAGCTCTATCGGACCACGAAACACTCGAGGTGCGCTCACTCTTCTGCTCCGAGCAACGGCCAATCAGAGAGCAAGCTTCTCCATTGTTACTAGGCGTGCTGAGACATGGACAACGTTCATCTGTTTATAGATCTGTATCAGCGAGATACGTTACTCAACGTTAACAAGGCGTATTATTCTATCTCGGCAGTAGCTTCACACCGCTTTGCAGACCAGGAAGTTTCCCACATATTACACATATATTCGTGATATTATAGAATGCCAATTGCTCAGATTTTATTTCTTAATGTCCAATATGGCCGCCGAGATTGGAACGAGCATATGTTGCTATCGGCTGCAGGAGTAACGTATCTTGGTAAGGTAAAAACTTCCACCAAATGTCTCCAACCAAACCTGATGAGCTCTCAATATTGTTGGAGCATCAATTACAGTGAAACCTCTATACATTGTTTTTCAAGGTACCAGGAAAATAAAACCATCCATCTAGGAACATGTAACATTGATTATACGGGAGTGGGGTGAGAAGAAATGAATGATACATCCAGGAAAACGATAGATCCGGGAACGATGCATTGAGGTTTTACTGTGCATAAACTAGGAAAACGCTATATACGCGTTGTTAGACGAGCGGAAAGTAATAATATGTCGACTTCATGGCCAAACTTTTGCCTAAATTCGCCAATAGGGTAACATTTTAGTTATAAATGGGTAAAAACAGCTTCTAGTGGTACCAATTTAGCACATTTCATGTTTTTTCTTCAAAATGGCTGACCCGATCAAGCTGAGAATTTTTAGAAATGTGTATCAAGATGTTATTCAACTTCACACAAAATTTCAATTTTTTTGAAAATAAAAATGTTTTAATTTTTTTTCCGCTGTGTTATTCTAATGAGTATTTTTGAAATTTCTAAAATTCATAAAAATAAAAGTTACCACCCGATAATGCCACAAAACTATACAGATCTAAGCTAGATGAGGAACCATAATGAAAAAAAGTTTGAAGTTGATAGCTGTAGCCGTTTGACCTGTGGAGAACCGACAAAAAAACATAAAAAAAACAACATAAAAACGAACACCAATTTTTTTCAGTCTGTCAAATTGAATCCTCGCTAAAGCTTGTCTAATAACAGTTTTGAAAGCTGATATAATACCTCGTGCAGACCAGTCTGTGGATAGCAGTCAACAAGTCAGGCCTAACGGTTCACATAGGCATTGAGTTTGTACTTATAAGAGAGTACCTCCAATGTTAAAGTTCTATAAGAGCAACCGTGATCGGCCGGCACGAGCTTCACCCCAAAAGCATGGTGTTTTGTCCAGGTGGTGCTAGTGCCGGCGTTACCAGTCAACCGGCGACACTAGCTCCACCTGGACAAAACACCTTGTTTGTTGGGTGAAGCTCAAACTGACAGAATTATAGAGCCTCCCATAAGAATGTCCAGTCTTTCTAACGTAGTTATTACTAGTCAAACGCGAAATATGCGTTGTAAGATGAGCGAGATATCCTAATAAGGTATAATAGTCGTTGAAGTAGTTCTACCCTTGCTACTTTATCGACTCTGGTATTCTACACACCTTGATATCTGAATAAGCTATAAAAGTCGTTAAAGTAGTTCTAATCTTGCCACTTTATTGACTCTGGTAATCTACACACCTTGACGCATATAAAAAATATTTCATTGTTGGTCAACCCTTACGACCTGTGGAGTGCTTACAAAAAAAAAAAAACAAAAAAAAAAAAAAACACACAGACAAAGCCCTAGATAAGAGTGGGATGGAGACTTCGCTACGCTCATCAATAAAGTCAATGACATAGGCAAACACAACTCTCCGTTGCATTGTGGGCCACAGCGCACATTGCAGGTAGAACAGATCATAGATAATTATATATCACCTCACCGAGACACGTTACTCCTGCAGCCGATCTAGCGACATAAGCTCGTTACAATCTCGGCGGCCATATTGGAAATTTACAAATAGAATCCAAGCAAGGCATTCTATATCACCTCACCGAGATACGTTACTCCTGCAGCCGATAGCGACATATGCTCGTTACAATCTCGGCGGCCATATTGGAAATTTACAAATAGAATCTAAGCAAGGCATTCTATATTATCACTAATAAATGTCGAATATGTCAGAAACTTCCTGTTTGAGAAGCGGTGTGAAGCTACTGCCGAGACTTGAATATGTACGCCTTCTTACGTATCTCGGTGATATAGATCTATGGTTCAAAGAATTGTACGAGGTAACATAACCACACTTTCCAAGCTTTGAGTCGTCACAGCGCTAAACAGTAAACGCGTGTTGTCCGTAGCACAAAGCAGAAGAGGAAACGTACCTTTACATAAAACTGCATGTTCTCAACATCAATACTAGATTTAAGCTGACTCAGTGTATTTATTCTAGCTTCAGAGGTTCTCTATTGTAATGTTTACACTGAATAACACACGGTACACGCGGACAACTCTCATCGTCCCGGTCGCCAATCGGTCTGATCAACTAGCCTGTGATTGGTCGTGTTAACGCGACGCCAACTCGATCGCTGTCGAATTTAGTTAGGTTGGCGAGGACGGAAAGAGCTTCCGAAAACGTCGATTCCAATTATCAGCGAGCTACAGACGTCTATTTCCTTCGACTGACGATTCTAAATATCGAAGATTTAAAAGTTTTTTTCTTATTAAATATTTATCATCATACACTTATTCACGGAATTGCAAATGATATTCGAACTGAAACATGACAGATTCAATTATTACATTTACATTTTACACTTAAGTGAAATAGTCATAAATTATTTTTAGTAATAGGCCTATTTATTTTTTGTTTATTACTATTTTTATTAATTCCCGATTGGCTTTCATTTATACCGTGCCGAACTGAAGTTGAACAAATTGTTCTAAATTTCCTTTGAATTAAGAGACTTGTCAATACACGCACGTGGACAATCCAACCGGATTGGCCAAGCCAGTTGGCGACGGGAGTCGTTTGCATGCACCATGATACCTAAACGAACATATTCGTTCAAACTGTCTGAGTCTATCGTTAGGAGAGGTCAATTCAAGGTCAGTAAGCTACCGAAACACTTTCACTTCGTATCATTACATACTGTTTTTATTTTATCCACTCTAAACTCATATAAGTCTCTTCCGAGTACTGTTTTACACCATCCAATCACACATTTCTAGACGTCACGGACCTGGTTACCGTGGCGATGACAAACACTCGGAGGCTGTCGTGCAACGTTTTCACTCCTAGTTATCTGACGCTAGAGACTTGTACAAATAGCAATTGTTCGAGAAGCAATGAAGTCTAAAAGTGATTAAATCTATGTTTTTTTATATTCATTTATGTTTCAATATGTGTGAATTTTTTTGATCATATTTTCGAAAAGGCGACCGAACTTTTCAAATCAATTTATCATATACTCTAACGTATTAATATAAACACGATAATCGAAATTAAAAAGTTATAGATATGCTATCTTTACAAAAATTATATCAATCAATGAGTAAAAGTGTGAAGTCAGTTGGAAAATTTGGAAAACTAAAGTACAGCTGCAAATGCAGGCGACAGATGAGGCCGCTAACCTCATGATGAGGCCGTTAACCTCATGATGAGGCCGCTAACCTCATGATGAGGCCACTAACCTCATGATGAGGCGCTATATTCAACCGCTGGTGTACGCCATTTAACCAAAAATATGAATTTGAATGTTTTTCTAGTGAGCTATTGTACGTTGAATAATGAATTTACTTGTACCGTACTGTTGTTACGCCATAGGACGTTGTTGCACTACAAAACACGGTATTTCAAAATTATTGGCGCTCTAGAAGTGCCACTTTTCACATTCCAAGTGCAATGAAAAGTGAAAACAGAAGCTACATGTCTCTATCTATTACGATTACACATTATCGTGCATTGTGTTTTGAAAATTATCGAATCAGACAATTGTGAAATATAAAATTTGTGTCGTTTGAGATGTTTTCTAACGACTAGGAAACGATGTTTCTAGTTTATAAAGACAGCTACGATAGCCGTTGGGTGGTCGGCGTCTTTCGGAGGTATTTCAATAAGTTGCAAGGATACCCAACGAAAAACACCGAGCCGCACAATCCAACCGACGCCGCACTTAATAATGTAGGACAGCTCAAGTGCGGGCGTCGGAATTCTCTCTTTGAAAACACGAAAAATGTTTTCCAGTCAGTTTGAAATCGATATACTGACGTTAGTTTTGAATGTGATTCAATAACGTTTAAAATATCCTACTGTTGTCTTTCAAATTGAAATAGACACAAGCTCTAGAACGGGGAAAAGACGAATGTAAAGTTGACGTAAACGGAGCATTTCGTTCGTTCTCGTGTCTTTCATTTTTATGCATCATTTTTTAGAAGTTTTTTCGATTTTTTAATTTATTTTTTGTTTCAAGTTATTGGATAATAGTTTGTTTGAAAATGTCCTAGATATGTACAAGTAACCTGGGGGTGGTTTTAAGCGGGGTTGTACCCTTGTTGGTAGCCTTCTAGTCGGTCTCTGGACGTCCACAGGCAGTACATCGCGGCGATCCCGAAACCAATCCCGCCGCCGATACCGCACTTTCTCAGACCCGCTGGGAACACACAATAATCATACGTGATGATATGTTTTCATTCCATATACATTGTGATGAATACGCTAATGTATTTCTGGGCCCATTTGTATTTCTATTTATTAGCAGTTGTTTGTAGAATTTACATTGTGTTGACCTTGCCAGAAACTATATTGAAAGATATAATTGAAGTTTAAGAAATTTACAATAGGCCTATATATATATATATATATATATATATATATATATATATATATACATATACATATAGATATAGATATAGATATATATATATATATATATATATATATATATATATATATATATATATATATATATATATATATATATATATATATATATATATATATATAAATATATATATATATAAATATATATATATATATATATATATATATATATATATATATATATATATATATATATATATTTTTAATAACATCAAAACTTGATACAAAATCATTGTTCCCCAATTAAGGCTATGGATGAAAGATAGGATTGATATATAATATAGTATTCAACATACTTACCGTATTTGATGTATTTACAAATTATAAATCATTTCAAGTTTGAACACATAAGTTTACCGCACTCCTTTAGAGAATTCATCAATATTGTAAGAACTTCTTGGAGGGGGAAAATCTTTACGTTTTTAAAACTACTTCTGTTATTAATGTTTCTCAGTCTAGCCTATTCATTAGTTTAAAGGAAAATGATATAATACAGTCAGCTGTTATTCCAAAACATCGTTCTACGCTATGTGTCAAATTGACAAGCCTCTAAATGCTGAATAAAAGTGATACCGGTATTGGCAAATTTGTTTCACATACGCCTATCAGGTACAACATTATATCAACACAATGAAACCATTTGTTTCTGTTATAATTGTTATGAAAGGTTATGTAAACACAAGTCAGCTGCGATATAAAGGGAAAAAACCCGGCCGTCAAGCGGTTGAAAGTTTACCTGTCGATTTGAAAAGTAGTCCCGTTGCCGTGGCGGCAGCTACCGTGTTGGCCTCGTCGTCGCAGCCTCGCAGCCACGAGAGGAGAACTCCGAAACCGCTGTACATGACCGCGATCGTGCCCAACGTGTTCGACGAGGCCGAACCTTGTTTCATCACGTAGTTGAGGAGTCTGTCAACAGAGATCATTTATAAGACTCGCTGGAGACTGATACCAAGACTCACAAGCGCTATTCAACGCTGGCACCGTTTGTCATCGAGCACGCAGTTAGTAATGGAACATCGGTAATTTTCAATGCAAATTTATTGAAATTTTCAATGAAAATTTTCAGAAAATTGCGCTGCACTCATTTTGTGTACCCCGATGCCGTGGCGGAGATTCAGTCGAGTAGTTTCTCACTCACTCTCATATCATGGCAATTGCTGATGATGGCTGATGGCATATAGGGCCTACTATGCATCATCATTTGAAACTCCATGCCAGTATTGCTATCATTTGACAAAATGTCAGTTTTTAAATGTTGGAACAAAGTTCAAATGTTCAAATTTATGTGTAAGTTTGAATGTGTGATAGAGTAATTATGAGTTTTACTTACGTATAACAAATTTTGACCTGTTCTACAACAATGTATTTTGTTACACATGAATAAAAGTATTATTATTATTATTATTATTATACAGTTTATGAGTTTTATTTATGCTTTGATGCACAGTGTTGGTCTAGGCTAGCCCATTTGGTCAACGTTCGTTATACCATTGAATTTATAGTGAAATCAATGGTTATACCAAGTGCTGGCAATATTTTCACATCGACTCTGCAGGCCTAGACCTACTGTCAGAGGAAATGAACTGTCACGTGATTTCACGACATTGTATGAATATGTAAACACAGGTTACGCATAAGCTCCGATTAGAGTTGCGCAGTACTCTCGGCCCAGACCATTCTCAAAGGTAGGCCTAGGCCTGGGTCCAGCCTTGGCTCACTGTCAAGGTTAGGTTCAGTACGAGCAGCCTGTAGCATTTGTTTGAACTTACTGTGTTCGTCTTAGTTTTCCAGTATGTCCAGCTAATGTTGTACTCTTGAGGCCATTGTAAAATCCACTAACTCCACCGACGGAAGCACCAGCTATACATGACACACCGATTTGTGAGAAAGCCAGTTCGAAACGACCTCGCTGCCTTGATGCGCCCTCAGGAAAGATGAACTCTGGTTGACTTTGTGGTAAATATACTGGATCGAAGTTTAGATATGGTGAAAGAGATGCTAGACTTTGTTGAGAGTGAACTGGAAAAAACACATGGGCATTGTTAGGCCTACAATGATTGAAGGACATATCACAGTCCGGCCTAGGCCTAAGCAGGAGCATTGGATTGCGAATTACGTCAGATTATCAAGAGAAGAACATATATTTCTTACCTGGTATGTTCATGCCGGGATCTTTGCTCGAGTACGAAGGTGAATACATGTCTGAAGAATCGGAATTCGTATTGGAGCTCATAATTAAAATTATTTCTTTATTTTTTACGATGAACCCTCGGCCGATTCGAGGTTACTTGGTGAAATAGGACCTACGCGCACGCGCAAGCACTGCGCACACGATAGTCGTGCG
>OZ023335.1:29300540-29339605 GCA_964007535.1 Brachyptera risi | reverse complement strand
ATATATATATATATATATATATATATATATATATATATATATATATATATATATATATATATATATATATATATATATATATATATATATATATATATATATACGATAACTATGATCTATCGATACGATAGCTGTGATCTATCTTTACGATAGCTGTAACCCGAGGGATGTTCCAGGACCCGTACGTGGAGCCCGGGAACGACACGCGCAATCTGGCCGGCTTCCAACTGGCCGTGGCCGTGCAGGACGTCCAGGACACGCCCCCCGTGTTCACGCTGGCTCCGCCGGTCACCCGCCTCGACAGCTCTCTCGGCAAGGTGAGCCTTTCCCTTCCCTCCCTTTCATCGCAGAACCAACCCCTATGAATGTGTTATCGTATTATTATTATTCGCTATGTAATTGGTTTGGATTGTTGAAATAATTATCCCATATTTCTGGGCCGAATACACTGAAGGTCATAACTTTGATCCGGCTCAAAGTTATGACAATTTATAAAGATAATACCATATATTTATCTATTATTCTTGATTTTTTTATTTTAACGAATAATAGATTGATACTAATAATGGATTTAATCGAAAATTGGAATTAAAAAATGAAAGAATAATAGATCAAATAAGGTATTATCTCTAGAAATTGTCGTAACTTTGAGCCGGATCAAAGTTATGACCTTTTGTGACCTCTGTCAATCTGGGCCCAGGTATCAGTTCTAAGGATCATCATTGTATTTGTCACATTTTTCTTGATATTCTGGTTCCGATACGGTCTCGTCTAGTGTGACCTCTGTTTGACCTGTGTTTGACCTGTTACCAGGGTGACACGGTGCTGAGGGTCCATGCCGAGGATGGAGACAGGGGAGTCCCCCGAGCGATACGATACGGGCTCGTCTAGTGTGACCTCTGTTTGACCTGTGTTTGACCTGTGTTTGACCTGTTACCAGGGTGACACGGTGCTGAGGGTCCACGCCGAGGATGGAGACAGGGGAGTCCCACGAGCGATACGATACGGTCTCGTCTAGTGTGACCTCTGTTTGACCTGTGTTTGACCTGTGTTTGACCTGTTACCAGGGTGACACGGTGCTGAGGGTCCATGCTGAGGATGGAGACAGGGGAGTCCCCCGAGCGATACGATACGGTCTCGTCTAGTGTGACCTCTGTTTGACCTGTGTTTGACCTGTGTTTGACCTGTTACCAGGGTGACACGGTGCTGAGGGTCCATGCTGAGGATGGAGACAGGGGAGTCCCCCGAGCGATACGATACGGTCTCGTCTAGTGTGACCTCTGTTTGACCTGTGTTTGACCTGTGTTTGACCTGTTACCAGGGTGACACGGTGCTGAGGGTCCATGCTGAGGATGGAGACAGGGGAGTCCCCCGAGCGATACGATACGGTCTCGTCTAGTGTGACCTCTGTTTGACCTGTGTTTGACCTGTGTTTGACCTGTTACCAGGGTGACACGGTGCTGAGGGTCCATGCTGAGGATGGAGACAGGGGAGTCCCCCGAGCGATACGATACGGGCTCGTCTAGTGTGACCTCTGTTTGACCTGTGTTTGACCTGTGTTTGACCTGTTACCAGGGTGACACGGTGCTGAGGGTCCATGCTGAGGATGGAGACAGGGGAGTCCCCCGAGCGATACGATACGGGCTCGTCTAGTGTGACCTCTGTTTGACCTGTGTTTGACCTGTGTTTGACCTGTTACCAGGGTGACACGGGGGGGAGTCCATGCCGAGGATGGAGACAGGGGAGTCCCCCGAGCGATACGATGCGGGCTCGTCTAGTGTGACCTCTGTTTGACCTGTGTTTGACCTTTGTCTGACCTGTTACCAGGGTGACACGGTGCTGAGGGTCCACGCCGAGGACGGAGACAGGGGAGTCCCCCGAGCGATACGATACGGGCTCGTCTAGTGTGACCTCTGTTTGACCTGTGTTTGACCTGTGTTTGACCTGTTACCAGGGTGACACGGTGCTGAGGGTCCACGCCGAGGACGGAGACAGGGGAGTCCCCCGAGCGATACGATACGGTCTCGTCTCCGAGGGGAACCCCTTCACGTCCTACTTTGACATCGACGAGAAGACGGGTAAGACTTTCGTCACTAGCTCCAAATACGAGATGTATTTTGCAAGTTAATTTCAAAATCAATAAAATAACATTCATGACGCGTAATAACGCGGAAATCTTTCTGCAAGTGGGCTTTTAAATTAATGAAATAACATCCATCCTCAGATAAATTTCTCTATAGCTGAACTTTATATATTGAAACGTGAAGGAATTCGTGTGTGGAATTTAAGGGAACATTGAAATCACAAAACTGTCAATTTTAAATGTGCACTTTTTCCGTACCTGTTGCTTACAAACTATAGAAGCTATGTAACATGCAGATGATGTTCACAATGGGTACATGAGACTTTTACACACGCACTGGAGAATTGAAAGAGAAATTATTCCTCGTATTTTCATTTCTTCATTTCTTTTGATAATTTTTTTTTTTTGGTATCTGAAAAATATCACATTTTTAGGCGTACAACAATTATTTTCATTTCCGATCTTATTTCACATGGGACCAGAAAAGTCTCTACACACGTATGGCATATTCATGTCTTCATGTGGTGGACATTTAGGGTGATTATCTTCAATGGTTTTAGAGATGCAGGTACGGTATACTCGGAAAAATAGTATTTCGAAATCAGTGCATTTGAAAGTATTAGCACAAAAGTTAATGGCATTGAAATATCACAAAGTGCTTGATGTGAAAAATAATCTGATCAGAACTACTTTACCAATTTGGTGATTTTTGAAGAATTCAATTGATAAAACATCACACTATGAATCTAAAAAAAGAAAATTCAGAATCATAAAAAATGACTCACAATGTCCCTTGATATTTTCAAGACAAAATGACTATCAAATGATGTCCCCAGCGCAGATTATTGTGAAATTCAATATTTTTCTTAAACCGAAAAGAAATTATGTACACAAATGTTGTGGAGTTCATCTGTTGTATTCAGTCGTCTTTATATTCCGAGCCCGACTTGCTGGAAAATTCTGGTGTACCGGACATACATTCTGTCTCACCAAGGAATAACACGCCAACGAAACGTCCTTTCACTTGTCATCACTCCATATTCTCACAAACACCTGCTCATTCGTACCCCCGTATAACCCAGCTGTTGGTGGGGTCGTTAATGAATCATATGTGTTTGTCCAGGTAACGTGACTCTGTCTCGGCCGCTAAAAGAGCTGTCTACTATAACGACCGTCAACCAGCCGATACTCCTGTCGATCGTGGCGCAAGAGGTCAAGACGGGCATCGGCGAACCTCCGGGCATGTCGACGACAGTACAAGTGGCGCTGCTGCTGGGGGAACTGGGTAACACGCCGCCGTACTTCGAGAACACCAAGTGAGTACTGGACGTTTGCTTGTGACGCGTCGTTATTTCGATAGTTTATTAAATGACCTGTCCAGATTGTCACCTGATATAAACGAGGGACGAACTTCTTTCCTGTACTTGCAACAATGGTGACAGTGGTGGGATAAATATCACTGCAGACTGCTATCCCAGCCTTCTTGATTACCACCTGATATGAACGAGGGAGCCGCCCTCGGCAGCTCAGCCAGCTGAGACACCGCTTCAGAAACCGAAGTCACCGTTGGGCGTGGGTTCGAGTCCCACATAAGGCATGATATTTTGTGAACGTCCTTCACTCATCATCACTTCATAGTTTCATAATCATCTTCTCATTCGAACCCCGTATAACATAGCTGTTGGTGGGGTCTTTAACCATACAATAATCATCATGAACGAAGGACGAACGTCTCTCTAGTACTCGCAACAATGGTGGCAATGGTGGGATGATTAACACCGGAGTCGTCTGACCCACCTGTCCTGTACTCGTAACAATGGTGACAGATGGTGGGATGTCCCTACTGCCGCCTGATATGATCGTGTTTCTCTGTGCAGCTACGTGGCTAGGGTCGCCGAGAACAGTCCCCAGGGCACGGCCCTACAGTTCGAGGAGCCCTACATCACGGAGATACGAGACGACAACATGGTGAGTCACGTGACACCGGGTAGTACTGGCTGGGAGCACGAGGGGGGGGGGGGGCGTCCCCTCAGACATTTTGTAACCGACATCGTCTGCTCGGAAAGCAACTTGCAGCTGAGAATCCACCGATAAGAACTATTTACTGTTAGCATTATACTAATAGCACTGCTCTTGAGGTGGGCTGAAAATGGGTCACATTTTTCACTTAAAAATACCAAAGCTCTATTATTATGTTATTATCCGTATTGTTGGCTCTCTTAGAGAGCACTATACTATCAAAGTCGTAGATTTTTGAAGCTAGCTAGGCCTAGCACGTTGTTTTAAGTGGCAGTCGCGGTAAGGGTCCTGGGTGCGAGAAAATATAATGACCTAGCACTATATCTTGAATTTCGTCGTGTTATAACCGTGTTCTGACCATGTTCTAACCGTGTTCTAACCGTGTTCTAACCGTGTTCTGACCATGTTCTAACCGTGTTCTAACCGTGTTCTGACGTGTTCTGACGTGTTCTGACTCCAGGGCAAGAGCGGCGTGTTCTAACCGTGTTCTGACCGTGTTCTAACCGTGTTCTGACCGTGTTCTAACCGTGTTCTGACGTGTTCTGACTCCAGGGCAAGAGCGGCGTGTTCTAACCGTGTTCTGACGTGTTCTGACTCCAGGGCAAGAGCGGCGTGTTCTAACCGTGTTCTGACCGTGTTCTAACCGTGTTCTGACCGTGTTCTAACCGTGTTCTGACGTGTTCTGACTCCAGGGCAAGAGCGGCGTGTTCTCGCTGACTCTGGAGAACAACAACGGGACGTTCGAGGTGAGCCCGACGGTCGGCGAGAGGAGAGCCAACTTCGTCATCCTCGTCCGCAACAACCACCTGTTGGACTACGAGGTTCGGCACCACTTGCTGTTCACGGTCAGTTGATCAGTTGGCACCTCCTCTCAGTCAGTCACTCGTTGCATTGACACGAATATATATATATATATATATATATATATATATATATATATATATATATATATATATATATATATATATTTATATATATATATATATATATATTTATATATATATATATATATATATATATATATATATATATATAATATATATATATATATATATATATATATATATATATATATATATATATATATATATATATATATACTCGGGATCACATGAAGTGAAAATCAACTGTCGATACCCCCCACTCTGAACCAAGTATATTGGGCAACAATGTTCACTTCTTCCCATTACCAGCAGATGTGAATCTCATAAAAGAATCTCCAATAATGTTATGGAATGATTTCGAAAATCAATCTTGAAGCAAATATTCAAATTCATCATTTCCACTATCCTTCTCCCGATCATTTTGAGTTGGTGTAATGCTGGCCTTCCATGGAAGCGATTTGCGTTTCGCTCTCTCAAGGCGGTGAAATTGAGGCGAGCTCAACAATCGGAAATCGCATAACTCTCGTCACTGATTGGTTGTTTTATCATCATGGTGGCTTAGAAAACCGCTTAGCGAATTAGCAATCCGAATAACGCAGGTATGGAAGACCAGTATTATCCTCATGATCGATGCTTTTGCTTGCAGATCGTGGCACGCGAGGTCGGCCCCGGGGCTTCTCTCTCCAGCACGGCCCAGGTCACCGTCTACATCGACGACGCCAACGACAGTCCTCCCGTGTTCCTGGAGAACCAGTACCAGGCAGAGCTCCCGGAGAACGTCACTGCCGGCACCAGGGTTGTCCAGGTAACCTCCAATCCACGATATGGTGATACCACCAGACCCTATCATGATATCAATGTGTCCCGACTCTAGTCTTCAGAGTGAAATATAAAACTCGAAGAATTTTTATTGACGAATTTGTTTAATTATGTGAAAGAGTTTTTATGATTATAACTGCTAATTATTCACATATAACGTTTATTGACGTCTACTTGTAATGTAACCTATTCTACCAAATATCTAATAGTCCACTATATCTCTGTATGATCGGTCAAATATCATGTCTATGATCAATCTGATGACCAATAAATCATTATTTTCATTATTATTATTTCCGGGGTCAGAATCTGAATCCGAGGTCCTATGTGCCTGTAGCGCACTATAAATTTTATATGGACCAACAATGCCACCGGTACCGCAGCCACTCTTATCTACATCTAGTTCACAAGGGAATCCGTTGAATCGCGACAGGTAATCGGGACCTTTGGCTCTGAACTGAATGCAAGAAACCACAAACATAGTTCAAGTTATTAGTTTGTGTGCCAGTACACCTTCTTTATATCATGATCCAGAGTCTGCTGGTATCACTACATTCTACATCGTGCCCGATCTACATCCATCTCTTACAACACCACAACATATCAACGAATATAGATACATTATTGTCTTAATTATTGGCTGAAGATGAGCTCTGCAGGTAGCGAAATCTTTGATTGAATCTCATGATGGTCTGACCAATCTGATGTTTACTATCAGTGTTTGTTCTTCCTTGTCTAGTCTCACGCTGTTGTAATTATGTGAGTACAATGTAACGTTCACTCTTCTGCTTCTTGCAACAAGCATGACCAATTCATGACCAATCAGAGAGCGAGCTTTACCGTGTTGTATGAACACTCGCTACACGCGCTAAGAGATTCACTAGGTTCATCTTTTCTATTCGCAACGTGCGCTGACCAATGAGAGAGCAAACTTCACCGTGTTATATTAACACTTGCTGAGCGCGTTGAGAGATGGACTAGGTTCATCTTTACTACTTGCAACGTGCGATGTGACCCACAATGCAACGGGAAGTTTCGTTTGTTGTCTGAACAGTCAGAACCAAGTTGTCGACTGCTATTCATAAACCGTTTAGCATGAGATATTACATCAGTTATCGCCAGTGCTATCTGGTAATCAATGGTCCAGCAGTATTAAGAAGCTCATATAGTTTGACTGGATACATTTGATGGAAGTTTAAAGATTCTCTCGTGATAACATAACCACAGTTTGAAGTGTAACTATGACAACGGATTTGTGTTCTGAGCACATGTTGCGCGTATAGCACAAATCAGAAGAGTAAACTCTTGCCTCAGACGTTCAATAACGCTTAAACGTGCATGGGGCAGTATTGTGAATGTAAGGAAAGAATTTCTCTCTCAATCGTCTAGTTGTCCTTCAGGTGGACGTTACGTTGACAATCACCACGCGTCAATATCTCTACTAAGCCTCTCTTTGAGTGTATTTCTCGCTGCTCTTACTGAAAGAACGGATATTGTATTGTTCTGGATAACGTCGGTGCCAGAACACGAGTTGTCCAGGTGACGTAGCATCAATCCCTGATCTAATAACAACACACTCGGGCAACAAGTGGAGAACAACATGCAGCTTACCTCGAGGCTGACAGGCACAGAAGCTTACTGGAGATGCCTGGAACAGAAACAAACATTATCACATTGAACATGATTTTTGGATGAATATGTTGGGAGATATTTATTCACTACTTTCTTCATTTCTAACGAAGTAACAAACAGAAATAATACCGTTTGTACCAATTTTTACATGCACTTTCAGAAGTTTCAAGAAAAGTGGAAGACATTGGTTAGGACAACCGGCATTTGCAAATCGACCGAAATAATTGCTTGTCAGTAAATGTAATAACTCAATTAAGAAACATTGTATACCGGCCAAAGCAATTCAACCAGCAGCCTATCACGTGACTGTTACCATAGCAACCACCATATCACGTGACTGTTGCCATAGCAACCATCATATCACGCGACTGTTACCATAGCAACCAGCAGCCTACCACATGACTGTTACCATAGCAACCAGCAGCCTCACACGTGACTATTGTACTGACCCTCAGGTGCGTGCTGAAGACGTGGATACCGGGGTGTTGGGCCGCGTGCAATACACGGGCATCTCCGGTCATCTCAACACCTCCCTGACCCTTGACCCGATCACGGGCATCATCACCATAGCAACCAACAACCACAAGTTCGACCGCGAGGCTGCGGCAGGTAATTACCGGCACTGGTAGCTCGGTGGTAGCTAGCATGTGACAGGTGGTTGTGGGTAGATCGGGTTTCATTGGAACCATTGAGTTGATACTGAATTTAATTCTTTCTTCAGTATTGTATTTTGCATGTAAATACCTGTTCCACATAATATATGATATATGATTAATTATTTTGATTCGATTTCGTAAGTTATTGAATTATTTGAGTGGGATAAGTGTGATCACAGTTTCTCTGTGGAGGGGATGGTCAAAGCGACAATTAATCTTTGCCACTGTGCCAACCTCCGCATACCCCTAAAATGCAAACCATCTATTCATTTCATACAATTTAAGTTACAACATATACAGAAAACAGAATAATAATGACCCAATAGTCACCTTATTCATTCTATTATTGGAATTGTTTGAACTACTGGAAACAGGATATTATTTCAAAATTCCTGAATCTCAATTTCTGTTAAAAAATGTGAGGATTGGGTTGATGTGAGAAGGTAAATGTTCGATAATGGCATATGATGAATAATTATTCGAACTTATTCATTTTGAAATATCTCACACTTCAACTTCCATAAAGTACTATTCAAGAAGTAAAAGTTCCGGTAAGTTTTTTTCAATAGTTGTTTTTCAGAACAGTTTGTTTCAAGTGCTGTTGGTTTTCCAGGATAGTCGAGTTTCAAACCATTTTTCTTCAGTACATCTGTTTAATCCTCGTTTTTCCAATATCCGATATTTCGTGGTAAGCTGCCGGTAAACAGACTTGTTCCTGCGCAGAGTTCCGGTTCACGGTCGAGGCGCGAGACATGGAGGGAGCCGGCAATCGGGCGACCGTCCCGCTCGTCGTCAAGCTGCTAGACGTCAACGACGAGACGCCGCGGTTCGAGCGGTCGTTGTTTGAATTCATCCTGACGCCAGACTTGAGGAACTTCACCGTGCGGGCGTTCCTCAAGGTACTTGCTGACGACCACTTCTTGAGAGCCCGTGAAATATCTCTGTGTTGGTGATAACTTGTGAATGATATAATACATCAAAATTACAGTATAGAGGAAACACCCCCTTCTTAATATATCACAGAAACGGCTTCTGATAAAATGTATTCCGGACTTTCGGAAACTGAAAGAATTTCATCTGCAGCGGAAAATTATGGTTATAAATAGCGCAGCTCTGACGTTGAAGCTAATTAGTTTTGAATAATTAAAATGTGGTAGTAAGATCACCCTTGTGGTGCCCCATCCAAACGATCCTACTTTTCATTCATAGACTTTGGGGTCCCTCCCAACTGTCCGGGTTGGGCTTTCATGGTTAGAGTTGACAAGGTCAGGTCAGTACCAACTTGGACCTGATCTGGCGTCATCTAACGTGGTTTAACCTAATTACCTGGGTTGGAATTTTATGGTTAGGGTTGAAGACTATACTTCTTCTACTACTTTTAAGAAGTATAAAGACTACTTCTTGAAGAGTGCAAATGACTTATATACGCTCTTTAAGAGGCCGCAAGCGCTCTACACTGGCTCGTTGTTCGCTCGCTTAAGACTCGAGTTCAACATGCATCGTGTGTTAGGCGCAACCCGTAGACTAGCCCGCCGAACTCATATTCACATGAACGCCGTTAATTCCCTAGCTCACACTTTTGATATATTTCACATTTTATATTTTTTTTTGGTATTCAAAAATATGTACCTAGGTTTTTGCCAACACTAGATTTTTCCATATTCCATTCAAAGAATTTGAAAAGAGTACATCTTGAGAGCCCATGTAATATCAGTTTGTTGGTGATAACTTTTGAACGGTATGAGATATCAAAATTCTGATAAGCGAGACACACAGATAATTATAATGGCTTCAAGATGATATGAGTTTTATATGAAATGAATATGATATGATATGAATATGAGTTGATATGAAATGAATATGATATGATATGAATATGAGTTGATATGAAATTCCAGCATGGAGTTAACACAGATAATTATATTCAATACCTTCAGTTCAGGATTGTTTGAGATTGAACCACACAAATCATGTCGCATTAATTGTCACGCGTATAGTTCTAAGAAATGTGTTTTTTCAGCACTATAAAATTCCATTTCACGTAGCAACAAAGGTTTATCTGTGGATCTTTCCATTCGGAATTTTAAAATTTCTAATCGTTCATAACTTCTCACTAAAACAATGATATTTGAAATGATAGGGCGGAAGACAAGGATATTTTTAATACCTTCAATACGGTATGATGAGGTGATCCATCTCATATCACCCAATTTTCAATCGTACACAGCTGAAAAATGAGTTTTTTACATCCAAGTCATCAACATTTTTCACATTTTTTTCTGCATATTTGTAATGTATTTGCTGATTTTGTACACAATTACATTTATTGATTATTCTTGATTATTCTCGATGCTTGACATGATGCCCCACGGAGACTTAGTATAAACTAATGAGGCCGGATAATTGAGAAGAGAGTGGCCAACTTGGTGACTATTTTCTATTGGCTACTGAAATATCTCTCGCACTGACGCCATGTTTTGTCCAGAATTCAGATCAGATGTTTGAGAACGTGTGCTAGACTGCATCACATCGGTTGAGAAACAATTTCAGTTGAAAGTTCTGGTATTTTATTGAATAACTGATGAGTTTACAACACTTCTGGACAATATTGGGACATAAAATGGCGTCCTGCGCATGAGTTGGCCAATCTCTTTCCCCGGTATCTAGCCTTTCTAGGCTCGAGCAGGCCGTGAGATCAAGCAGGCCGTGACCAATGCTAGGGTAGGCCGTGGCTAATGCTAGGGTAGGCCGTGAGATCGAGCAGGCCGTGACTAATGCGATGTGTTTCCACCAGGCCGTGGATCTGGACGCCGAGCCGCCCAACAACGAGGTGAGATACGAGATCATGAACGGCAACTACGACGACAAGTTCCACCTGGACGAGACCACAGGTAGGCACACAGTCACGCCCACTTTCTTGCTGTTGTTGTTGTTGTTGTTGTTGTTGTTGTTGTTGTTGTGTGCCTGACAGATGTTGTTGTTGTGTGCCTGACAGTTGTTGTTGTTGTTGTTGCTTTTGCGTGCCTGATAGCTGTTGTTGTTGTTGTTGTTGTCAGGAGAGCTGACGCTGCGTGAAGCTCTGACGTCACGGAGGCGTCGAGTGAAGCGCGAGTCTCTAGACTCTGTCATCGGACTGACGGTGCGCGCCTACGATCTCGGTGAGTGACGCTTCGTTAAACACGCCCGTTAAACACACTGCAGAGCTAACAGATCGTTGCCATGGATACTCATGTTCATTCCTGATCTCTTGTTGATCCTTACCGCGACTGCCACTTGAGAGGCCCGTTTTCATAGCTCGTGGCAGACCGCAGGCGTTTTTTATCTGGCCAATCAGAATGGATGAAATTTCTACCGCTTGCACTTGTTGCTCTCTGCCGTGAGACATGGAATGTATTTAACTTTGGAAATAAAACGCCCCGGTTAAATACCCTCACTCATACAAGTGGTCATACAAAAGGTAGGGTTATGTCGGAATATTACCTCTAAAACAGTACTTTTCAGATATGCACTATGATTGTTCTTGCGTGCCACATAAAACAATACTAAAAATCACTTGACCATCTGAATTGAACAAGAATCACATATTTAAATAAATTTTACAAATCTCGAAGTGGGTGCGAAGAAACGCTATTAGTTAAACAGCGCAGGCGCAGGCATTTTTTCAACCGCCTGCCGCGAGCCACGAAAACGGCCCTTTACACTGCTATCCACTCCAACCCCCTCCCCCTCCCTCCCCCTTCCACCGAGCCTAACCAGAAACGAATAGAATAATACGAATAACAAAGTTTTTAATTTTCCATCCATTTATTTCATATAAAACTTCAACGAATATCATTCGAATAATAATGTGTATTCTGAATTGATTAGAACTCCAATTGGTGGAGAAAAGTTAACACACATCAATGTCAACGGAATATTAAATGAAAGTGGAGACACACATTTTTCATCACACTCAATTCTACTGAAAACATTCGAAACAATTGACGACTCGCAGTCTCAGCCTCCTTGACGTCACAAATCTCACCGTACAATCAACAGGGCTGTTAGAAATGTGGTCAAATTCAAATATCCAATCGGGGTACCTTCAAATGACTACAAATGATATAGATCCAACTGGCCTACTTGTGATGCCACGCCCATTTCGAGTCGTCAATTGGACAATTGCTTCTACTCAGTTTATTATTTTATTTTCATATCGAATGATGAAGAGATATCCGTATTCATATTTATATCTCAAACCCAGATAACCAATTAAATTGGGCCAGGGGGTGTTTCCACCAGTTTTTCTACGGCAGACTTCTCATATCAATCGGTTCCTGTCAGTACCAACTTCTTCCTCCTCTTCTTCACTACTGCTAGGCCTATCCTCTATTTCTTCTTCTCTTCCTACGAGCTCTCTCCATCGTTCTTATCATTCTATCTTCTCAATTCACGTTCTTCTTCTCATTTAGTTTTTTTTTTTTTAATAATGTGACGATTTCTAAATGATAGATAAAATCTGCATGTTCAGAATGATGGACCTTTCTACTACTCTCCAATATATCTAGCATATTAATATACAACGATGACAATATCAAAATGTATTGATCAATCTATTGAAATAAAAAAAAATATATTATCATCATTATTATTATTATTATTATACTGTCTCATTTAAAAGATAGAACATGTTTTAGATGCAGCTTCCCGCTATCCAGTTTGGGATATGGTTTATTCATGTAGTAAAAATAGAATAATATATAAAACAATTAGTAGACTTTGAAAAGTCAAGAATGTCAAAAACAGAAATCTTTCACAAATCCAGTGGAATGAAACTAGCAACATGAAAATTTCACGTTCATCTCGAAATGTGTATATCGATAGTTGATTAAAGTTTCGACTTTCAATTCCTGTTATATTCCAAGATATTGAAAGTTGGCCAACCAACGAATGGGACAACCAACCCCGGTCTCCTCTACAGCTTCACTGGCGCGCCTGAATAGCGTATACCGGAATAAATCCGACTCGGTTGTGTGACATGGTTCCGTGTGTCCTATCTGATCTTCCCCCCAACCACTCTATTCGAAAATCATCGCAAAGCCCATTCCACACGACCAAGTAGAATTTATTCCGATTTACGCTCCTCAGTGCACCCACTGCACTGTGCAAAATCTTCTTTTTTTTTTTTTATTCAACCAATCATCATTTTATAAAACTCTGTAATTTCACACATGAATTATATTATTTTATTTAACTGAAACATCCACATGCATTGCTACATCCATATTGGGTATACTATCACCAAATTGTTTTACTAATACTGTTCCCATCTTCTTCACCCCTTTTACCATTGATATACCCATATCCTGCGCGTATTGAAATGCACCCTTGACCGTATCCGGATCCGGAACCGTCACCCGAACGGCTACGTCACCGTCCGGAACCGTTATCCGACCGGACACATCGGCTCTGGTGGCAGTATCATCCGCGTAACGAGACGGTTTCTTAGCTAGCGATTTTCCCTCACTCGACTGTCTGGCGTTCAGTCCGGTGTTGTTCAGAACGGCATCTATGCCGCCGTCGATCATCTTGTGACTGACTCTCAACACGTCTGTGAGTTTGTTGCCCGCATTCGCCATCGTGAACCCTCCATTCACCCGGGCTTGGTTCACGCTGTCGAACACCGATCTGGATCCATCTCGTATCCATTTCTCACCGTTTTCCCTCACGACGTCGACCACTTTATTACCATTTATCTTCAACGAGGATGCGCTGCCCACTATCACATTTTGTCTTGCTTTTAAATTGTTGATTCCGTTGTCGATGATTTCCGCTGCTTTCACTAGTCCATAGTCTATCGATCTGGCGCCTCCTCTCATGATCTGGCCGCCGAATATGTGGAAGATGTTGGCCAGTTGAGAGACAGGACCGTCTTTGCCATAAGAATTATGAATGGTGTGAGATTTATTATGTACCACGGTCAATTCGAGCCCTGATACTGATTTATTTTCAGTTTTCTCATTTTTATCGTCGAGCGAAATTTTCTCTTCGTGTATTGGTTTCGGTTCTGACGCTTCTTCTTCTTCTTCAATGGCAAACTCTTCTGGATGAGTTTCTACGTTTCTCTTTCGTACTCTGGTTCTGCCGCTCAACGTTAAACTACCTCTGAAATATTTACTATCCGCACTCGAATCGCGTGCACCGGTCACAAATTTCTGCACACTTCTCGCTCGGCCGATCAATCTTTCACCGGCTGATTTAGCCAGATGCACCAGCCCTCCACCAATCAAAGTGGTACCAGTGTTTAAATTATGTCCTCCACCAATCAAAGTGGTACCAGTGTTTAAATTATGTCCTCCACCAATCAAAGTGGTACCAGTGTTCAAATTATATCCTCCACCAATCAAAGTGGTACCAGTGTTTAAATTATGTCCTCCACCAATCAAAGTGGTACCAGTGTTTAAATTATGTCCTCCACCAATCAAAGTGGTACCAGTGTTTAAATTATATCCTCCACCAATCAAAGTGGTACCAGTGTTTAAATTGTGTCCTCCACCAATGTCCATGTTGGCACCAATCGAACCTGATATATCAGCACCTGAATGTTGTATACCAGAAGCTCCGTAAGAAGCTTCTCCTCCTCCTCCTCCTCCTCCTCCTCCTCCTACTCCTCCTCCTACTTCTCCTCCCACACCACCACCACCTTCACTCATGATCACCATACTGTTTTCCTGGATTGATCCTGTTATTGAATTACCATCTCCAATGTTGACATCCATACTATTGTTTCTTCTGTATTGATTCATCCTATCGTAGTCTATATTAACACTTCCCTCTGCCTCCGACTTGTGCCTATCTCTTGCAGCTGTTAAAATGCGTTCACCGGTTTGTCTAGCTCTAGCCATTCCGACTCCGAACAGTTTCTCGCTGGTTTCTACTAACCTCGTTACACCAGCATCTACCAACTTGTGCCCTTCCTTGGCTGCATCTCGTAGCATGCCCCCTGTGCCTCTTGCTAATGCAAAGCCATTCTCTAAGTGGATGTTTGGTCTGACGGGATATTTACCCGGTACGTTGTTGAAATCGTTGTATTTTTTATTTTCGTATAGTAAATTCGTAGTTGATTTATTTTCTTCTGTTACTTCACTGTTGGTTGTACTGGATGAAGCTGCGCCGTGGTGAATACTTTCTTGTGATTTTATTGTACCTTGAACTAGGGTGTCTGCGTCGGTTACGACTCGAGCAACACCAACGTCTAGCATTTGTAAGTCTTCTTTTATTTCTTCATTTTCAGACATGTTGGACTTTTTTATTGTGATATTATTCGATTCTGCTTTTAATTCTGAATTTAATTTCAATTTTTCACTCTTTTTTTTCTTGATTTTACTATTCACTTCACTTTTGAAATCGACTCCAGTCTCTAGTTTAGTTTTTGACTTCGAAACATCATCCAGTTTGTTTACTTCTATCCCGCTACCATCCACATCGACTTTCTTCACCTCTTTCCCATCTGCCACATTGACGAAAATTTGGATCACATTCGACGAATTCACTACATCTTCTTTGTCATCTTCGATACTGTCACTAACATCTTCGTTACTTTCTTTAATCTTTGCTTCACTTTCTGACTCCTCCTCTTTATTTTTCTTCGCTTTTTTCACCGTTTCGGACGTACCTGTCACACTTGCGTCCAATTTGTGATTTCTCACCGACTCTGCTACGATTTTAGTTTCTTCTATTGCCCCAGCAACGATAGCTTTCCCAGCTCTTTGCAGACCACCTAATAGTTTTCCTCCAGTATCCGCTATCAAGGATAATCCCGAATCTGCTGATTGACTTACGTCAAGAGCCGCTTCCATTACAGCGTCTCTTGTTTTTGTCACCAACTCAGTGCCGAGTACCGATTTCAACTTGAGTGATGTGTTTTTTCCAATCGACATATCATAATTCAGTTCTACTTTGTTGCCATTCTCGTCCGGAACCTGTTTTAAACCAACTTCTTTCTGCTTTATCTGCTGTTTATCTGTTTGTTCTTGTTGTTCGTCTGGCAAGACTTCTGTTTTATTCGCTCCGGACACGTTTGTCTGTTGTGTGCTGCTATTCCTACCATTAACTCCCTCGGAGTCCTTAGATTCATCATCTTTTATAATATATGAAAGCTTGACAGTCGTTTCATTACTTTTGATTATATCCACATCGACTGATTCGGAAGTCTTTCGATTGATATTTTCAGTTTTATTTTTATCCAGTTCGTCGGTTATTTTCGTTTCCTCCGTGTATGTCAGGTCTGCCCTAGTCATGACCACTTCTTGCTCCTCTGACGTCGAACTAGCTTGACGCTTTACTATGTTCTGCATCATACCCGCATCAGTGTCTGTTGTATCCATTGTATCATCATGTAGTACTCTATCACTGTCTGTGACACTGGTCGCAGATATTGCTGACTCTTTTCCTCCGTCTTCTCTCACTCGATCAGATTCGACACTTGGTAGATTTTCAACTTGTCCTCTTGCATGAGATAACCTTGCAGGTAGGAATTTTCCTCCTTGTTTGACCAATTGTTTTCCTTGTTCTCTGGCTCGTGTATATCTGTCAGTTAGTAGTTTACCTCCTTGTTCTGCTATTCTTCCGCCTTGATCTCTTACTCGTTCATATCCGTCAGTTAGTAGTTTGCCACCTTGTTCTACTATTCTTCCACCTTGATCTCTTACTTGTTCATATCTGTCAGTTAGTAGTTTGCCTCCTTGTTCTACTATTCTTCCACCTTGATCTCTTAATTGTTCATATCCTTCAGTTAGTAGTTTGCCTCCTTGTTTGACTACTCTTCCTCCTTGTTCTTGGGCTTGGGTCAATCCGTCAGTTAGTAGTTTACCTCCTTGTTCTACTATTCTTTCACCTTGATCTCTTACTCGTTCATATCCGTCAGTTAGTAGTTTGCCACCTTGTTCTGCTATTCTTCCGCCTTGATCTCTTACTTGTTCATATCCTTCAGTTAGTAGTTTGCCTCCTTGTTTGACTACTCTTCCTCCTTGTTCTTGGGCTTGAGTCAATCCGTCAGTTAGTAGTTTACCTCCTTGTTCTACTATTCTTCCACCTTGATCTCTTACTCGTTCATATCTGTCAGTTAGTAGTTTGCCTCCTTGTTTGACTACTCTTCCTCCTTGTTCTTGGGCTTGAGTCAATCCGTCAGTTAGTAGTTTACCTCCTTGTTCTACTATTCTTCCACCTTGATCTCTTACTCGTTCATATCTGTCAGTTAGTAGTTTGCCTCCTTGTTTGACTACTCTTCCTCCTTGTTCTTGGGCTTGGGTCAATCCGTCAGTTAGTAGTTTTCCTCCTTGTTCTACTATTCTTCCACCTTGACCTCTTACTTGTTCATATCCGTCAGTTAGTAGTTTGCCTCCTTGTTTGGCTAATCTTCCTCCTTGTTCTTGAGCTTGTTCGTATCCGTCAGTTAGTAGTTTACCCCCTTGTTTGACTACTCTTCCTCCCTGATCTCTTACTTGTGCGTATCCGTCAGTTAGTAGTTTACCTCCCTGTTCGACTACTCTTCCTCGCTGATCTCTTACTTGTTCGTATCCGTCAGTTAGTAGTTTACCTCCTTGTTCTACTAGTCTTCCACCCTTATCTCTTACTCGTTCATATCCGTCAGTTAGTAGTTTGCCTCCTTGTTTGGCTAATCTTCCTCCTTGTTCTTGGGCTTGGGTCAATCCGTCAGTTAGTAGTTTACCTCCTTGTTTGACTACTCTTCCTCCGTGTTCTTGGGCTTGTTCGTATCCGTCAGTTAGTAGTTTACCCCCTTGTTTGACTACTCTTCCTCCCTGATCTCTTACTTGTGCGTATCCGTCAGTTAGTAGTTTACCTCCCTGTTCGACTACTCTTCCTCCCTGATCTCTTACTTGTTCGTATCCGTCAGTTAGTAGTTTACCTCCTTGTTCTACTAGTCTTCCACCCTGATCTCTTACTCGTTCATATCCGTCAGTTAGTAGTTTGCCTCCTTGTTTGGCTAATCTTCCTCCTTGTTCTTGGGCTTGGGTCAATCCGTCAGTTAGTAGTTTGCCTCCTTGTTTGACTACTCTTCCTCCGTGTTCTTGGGCTTGTTCGTATCCGTCAGTTAGTAGTTTACCTCCTTGTTCTACTATTCTTCCACCCTGATCTCTTACTTGTTCGTATCTGTCAGTTAGTAGTTTACCTCCTTGTTCTACTATTCTTCCGCCTTGATCTCTTACTTGTTCGTATCCGTCAGTTAGTAGTTTACCTCCTTGTTTGACTACTCTTCCTCCCTGATCTCTTACTTGTGCGTATCCGTCAGTTAGTAGTTTACCCCCTTGTTTGACTACTCTTCCTCCGTGTTCTTGGGCTTGTTCGTATCCGTCAGTTAGTAGTTTACCTCCTTGTTTGACTACTCTTCCTCCCTGATCTCTTACTTGTTCGTATCCGTCAGTTAGTAGTTTACCTCCTTGTTTGACTACTCTTCCTCCGTGTTCTTGGGCTTGTTCGTATCCGTCAGTTAGTAGTTTACCTCCTTGTTTGACTACTCTTCCTCCCTGATCTCTTACTTGTGCGTATCCGTCAGTTAGTAGTTTACCTCCTTGTTCTACTATTCTTCCACCCTGATCTCTTACTCGTTCATATCCGTCAGTTAGTAGTTTACCTCCTTGTTTGACTACTCTTCCTCCTTGTTCTTGGGCTTGGGTCAATCCTCCAGTTAGTAGTTTGCCTTCTTGTTCTACTATTCTTCCGCCTTGATCTCTTACTTGTTCATATCCGTCAGTTAGTAGTTTCCCACCTTCGTCTTGGACCCGAGCCAATCTCACAGATAGAGGCTCCCCTCCTTTCTCCACCATTTTCCCGCCCTGATCTATAACTTGACCATTCACGTCAGTTAGTAGCTTGTCTCTTTGTTTCACTACTTTCTCACCCATATTCTTAGCTTGAGTAGACCCTTCGGACAGTATCTTGCTACCTGCTTCTTGGGCTGAAGATATTCCTTGAGGCGGAAGTTTACCTCCTTGCACCTCGGCATGTTTATATCCAACACCAAGTAGCTTGCCTCCTCTTTCTATAACTTGTGTATATCCTTCCGACAATAATTTCCCTCCTTGCCCCACGACTTTTCCCATTTGTTCCAGAACGTGAGCATATCCTTTGTACAGGAATGTATCTTTTTGTTCTCCTTGTTGTTTGACCTGTGTTGTTCCGTTGGTAAGTAGATGACCACCTTGGCTCACTGATTCTCTCCCGTATTCCAATTTTTGTGTCAGTCCATCACTTATCAGTTGACTCCCTTTTCCTTTACCGTCCACCAATACGTCTCCATCTGTAGTTCTGCGACTACGTCTCCTCTCGAATGTGGTTTTCTCTTCGTGTGCTCGTCTCATCTGATTTCTTTCCCGAGTCTTTGCCAGTTCAATGGTCAATCGTGTGATGTCTGTGTTGATAGTTTCAGCTTTATTTTCCATTGGACTTGGAATTTCTTGCTTGTCAACACGGTTGAAGCAGGCTGAAAGCACATCACGGGTACTGATTTTAAGGTTATTAAAATTTCTCTTTTCGTTTGCGTCTTGTTTTTCTTCATTGCTCTTGGTCACGATACGATTTGGTACGTTCGTTCTATTTGCATTCGAGAACTGTGGATTAGTATTCATCAATATTGAATCAGTATCCTCGTTTCTCGAATATTCAGCCTGTGATTTACCTCCATCCAATATGTTTTCTGTGGAGTCGTTGATTGTTTCTACAGAATCCTTGCTTTCGATGTCTTTCAATTCATTGTCAGTACCATGATGTTCGTGTGTAGTAACTTCTCCACGTAGAGGCAGACTCTTCACTTTTCTTATCTGCGCATAATTGTTTTCCTCTCGCGATACTATTTTGGCAAGCTTGAAAATTTCTCGTTTCAAAATCCTCTTTTTCATTCCTAGCAGATTTGATATCGATTTCTTTGTACCTTCTATTTTCCGACTTACGACAATACCGGCTCTTGCTAAAATTCCTCTCATCAGTTTTATACCGTTTTCAACTATTTCGAGACCATCAGTGATGAAAAATCCACCGATTTCTTTCGCTTTTTCGACTAGAAAATCTACTAATTTTTTTCCTGATCTGATTTTTGCCCTAAAATCACTGTCATTCTCAACTGTCAGCTTCTCATGTGCTTTCACTCGCTCTACACCTTCTACTATCAACTGAATTATAACATTCTTAATTTTATTCGACTCATTTTGTTCCACACCTTCACTCTTTCCAACTACAGAACCGCTTGTATAATCTCCCAACAAATTATCTCCTTCTTTAACCTTTTCCACACCCTCGGAGATGAGTTTCGCAGTCACAGCCTGTGTCTTTTCCAATTTCTTGATACCTTCAATAGATGTCAGGCGCAATTCTATTTGCGGATTGCTGTTTATTTGTGCTGCCTTTATCACACTTTCTTTTATCAGTTCCTCGCCTTCTTGTATTTGTCGCATCCCCCCAACCATCAGTTTCTTGCCGACTTCTCTTGCTTTATCCAATGCTATGTCAACATTCATTTTTCCCGATTTTATTTTCAACACTCCGACTTGGTTATCAATTTTTATTGTTCCGTTATGTCGACGACCTTTTTCCATTATGGACTCACCTTCTTTGATTTCATTCAAACCTACCAAAAGGAGAGTTTCTATTTCGTGTATCACTTTCATCATTGTCCCATTTATTATTACGCTCTTTCCATAAACGTCATCAAGTGCGGCTAATATTATTTTCTCCATCTTTTCTATTTCTTCGGGAATCTTTTCACCCACCAATGATTCTCCATCGGTCGGAATTATTGGTGCATTTCTTTTAACCAGATTCTTGACTTTATTAACTATATTTTCAGTATTCGATAATGCATTCTCACAGATACTAGAAGGTGACGTGAGCCACCAGTCTCCTTGAAGCTCTTTATCAAGACACAAGAAGAAAAGTTTCACTTCATTTCGTAAGGCATCGTCATTTACATTATTCGAAATAGATCTTTTAAAAATTGCCAGAGGCATCAATATTTCATCACTGACCATTCTAGCCGTGGCAATCCCACCATCCACAAGTTTCACCCCAGTGTCTCTGGCCAAGTTATCCATGGCTTGAATGGAAAATGACGAGGTGCTTACAACTGGTGTATCTCGTTTGATTAGGACTCTTGTATTTCCTCTCTCATCGATTCTGCTGACACTGGATTGGTTTATCCTCCCATTGTTCACAATGGAATCACTCGATTTCAACAATTGATGAAGTAGTTGTGTATTTCCATTGTAATCTGAATTCACAATTTCTCTTCCGATGTTATCCAACTTTGCGATACTATCTTTGATTATCTTTGCTTCCTCGGTATTCCTTAAAGATCCGTCTGAATTTTCTAGTACAAGATTTAATCCATCTTTGAATTTAGTAATTCCTTCGGCAAGTATTGTCCAATCGTCTGTCATCCCATTTTCACGAACTTCCACATCAACTCTCATTTTCAAATCTTCACTTTTTCCTTCTGAAGAAACTCGATCTTTGTTGAAAACCCGAGTCAATTTCGAATACCAATTTTTTTCTGACACATCCGTTTTATTTCCCGCGGACTTTTCATTTGTTTCATTCGTATTATTCACATCCAATGAACTCAGTGATTCTATAACTCTGTTTTTGATACGATTCAAACCTTCGAAAGCTATTGACAAACCGTATTCCAATAAAATACCCCCGTATTTCAGAGTTTCTATTTTGGTTTTTTCCTCGAGTATTTCACCCATTTTTTCAGCTCTAGTCAGTGTGTCTTGTATTAGATACTCGCCGAGTGCTCTGAGTGTTTCCATTCTCTCCCCGAACGCCTCTTCAACCCTTTCTTCTGAGTCTTTCACTTTTGATTTCGAGCTTGATGATCTCGATTTCAATGTTTCAGAAGGGTTTAATTTCTCCTCGTGCAATATCTTTGTCATGTTGACTTTACCGATTGACCGGTTCGTCAATTTATTTTCTGAATCGAAATCGTTTACATCATTTTTGTTGTCTTTATGAGCGTCATCATCAATCATTCTCGTACCTACGTTAATGGTTTTTTTGATGGGGACTATAATTTTGTGAACATTTATTTGTCCAACTCTTGTATCATTTTTCTTTTTAAATCCATTTCTTCCACTCTGGTTCTTCTTCGCTTCTTTTTTCTGTGTTCCATCATCAACTTGGAAAGTTGTTTCTCCTGAATTTTCCGCTACTCCCTTCACCACTTCATCCATCTTCTGTGACAGTTTCATCGTTTCTGGCTTATTGACCCGGTATTTATCTTGACTCAAGTTTGTATTTTCATGTTCTATCCCACTATGAAATCTTCCAACCTCTTCATCTTCATGACTTCCTGATATCTCTTTCTTCTCATCAACTCCAACCTCTTCATCTTCATGGCTTCCTGATATCTCTTTCTTCTCACCAACAACTACGCGTGAAGTTTCACCATTTCTATCGATAATTTCATCATATTTTCTCCGTTTTTCAACGAATGACTCATGTATGTCACCCAGCAAACTCTTTTGAATACCAACCGACAAATCTTCAGAGGGAATAATAAACCTTTCAGGCTTATAGTCATCACTACGTTCCTCTATAAAATCAACCAAATCCCTATCACTATTATTGTCTATAATGTTTTTCTCCGCGGCATCGTATATCGTTTCTGGAGTAGGATCAGAGTCTGGATGAAGGTACACCAGTGCTCTTTCTTCCGTCTCTGGAGACGCGCCGAGGATTGCGTCATCGAGGTCACGTGACGTAACGTCCACTCTGGTATCTGACAGCAGATCTGTGGAATAGATGAACGTTATTCCATGTCACTATTTTGTGTGTATTTTATTATGTGGAATGACAAAACTTCAGACTGGTAGTCCAGATTGGGCACCTGAACAATACTGTTTGAGTTATCAGGGCTGTCAGAATACTTGCAAGGATCTGATTGGTGTGATGAAAGTCTGAAAACCATCAGGATCATCCACTTTTTAATTGAAAGAACACCGAATTTCAGAAAATTCCATAGTAATAGCATAGCTGAAATTTACAATGTATCTATTTTCATTTTGAATTGAAACTATTTGTATACGAGTTTAATGATGGTACTACGTATTTGAAGAAAATTTATACACTACATTAATGAGAATCGAGTGCCAAATGTCACTATGGTGATTTAATCGAGAAATTGATCGAGAAATTTGTATTTTGTACATTAATTGAATGGTTACTATCTTCATCTATCCACTATCACAGCAATTGGCGAATTTATCCGACCACTGTGGCGTATATGCAACGAAAACAAGTTGAACGTTACCTACCTTGAACAATATCCGAAGAACAAGCAGCATTCGCGCAGTAAAACAACACAAACAACAACTTCATTGTTGTCGTCAAGCTCTCAGCATACGATGTCAGAGCACTTCTAGTTCACAGATATCTCACAATTCTCTGCTCCACATAGCTTCTCATCGCAACTGACCAGATGACAGCAAATATTATAATTATTATTATGAATATTATTTTCGATTTGAATATTATTTCTTGTATTCATTCAATATTGAATTGGTTAATATTGAGTAATTTGACTTGTCATATCACTAAGTGTAATTTGTGAAACTGTACGGTCAACTGATTATAGTTAAATCGTTCAGTTGTTATGTAATAGTTCAATGAAATCGCGTTATTAATTGGTTATTAGCGATCGATAGTTGTCGAGTTGATTGGTTTTGATAAGTGTCATTTGTTCAGTTGGAATTGATTGGCAACAAAATCTTGTTCGTTATTGTTTCTCTGCTGGGTACCTGCGTGCATTGGATGTAACAATCGTAGTCACAGCAACATGCTGTATCAAGAAGTTGATTGGTTGAGAGAGATGGTCAACATTGTTTGAACCGTCCCATCAGACGTTCAGTTATGATGTTCCAATGGAAAGGAATCTCTCAAAGATGGAATTATATGCACAATGGAGTTTTACTCACGTTGATAGCAGTGTATATTAAAAACTATGAACCTTCAATTGGTTCCAGACATGTCTATGAAAATAACTATATATATATATATAAATATATATATATATATATATATATATATATATATATATATATATATATATATATATATATATATATATATGTATATATATTTATATATATATATATATGTATATATATATATATATATATATATATATATATATATATATATATATATATATATATATATATATATATGATGTCTGAAGCTTTTCTGCGCAAAGCCAGCATTACCATATATATATATATATATATATATATATATATATATATATATATATATATATATATATATTATATAAGGTTTTAACGACGCACTGTGATGATGAATAAGATCTATTGACGTCGGATGAATGATTAATGAGATGATGAGGTGATGAGATGAAGTTTTTATGAGTAATGGGAAGGATAAAGTGAAGGAAGCGGTCGTGGCTTATATTGTGAGAGCTATCCTGGCATTAGCCCAGACTACAGAAGTAAACCACAGAAAAAAAATTCAAAGATGGACGGTAGTGGGGATCGAACCGGGTTCGACATGCCCACTGCCTCCCGGGTCACATGAAGCAAGTGTTGGAAATAACCACTACGCTTTTATGTGCCGGTATGGAAATAACGTCAGCATACAAAATGGTCGAAAGTAATTTTTATTCTCATTTGCAATTTTTATAAATTTTGTATTCATCACAATAATTCGATCTTTGTTCAAACATTAATTTTGTGGTTCAAGTTTAATTTGGAACTTTTAATTTGGAAATTGTACGAAGATATTGTAGATGAATAAAATTCCCTAAAATATATACTTTCTCTCACATATTTCTACACCTATACCACAATAATACTTCTCAAATTGTGCATTCTTCATCAATCATCATCTCTCATTCATCAATCATCAATCAATCAATCATTTCTTCATTAATCAGCTTTACTCTTCATTTCCTCAATCTTCTTTTCGAGATTCTTCATCTTCTTCTCTGCATGTTTCAGCTTCCATTCTTCCTTCTTCTTGTGCAACGACTCGGCAAAAGCCTTGGCATAATCCACCAGACTCTTGGCCACGCCCACCACCTTGTCTTTGGCGCTGTGTATCAGATCGCGAAACTTATACAACACCTTGAAAAATATGTCTTTCGAAAGAATCAACGAATTTTTTATAGACGATCTCAGTTTTTCTTTCAGCTTCAAAAAGAATGTTTTCTTTTTCTCCATCATTGTGGCTACTTTTTCATCGGTCGAATTCAACAAGTCTTCTGCGTTTTCCGATTTGTTGGTGGCCGAATTGGGACCCGGTGCTGGTTTAGAATCACCTTCATCACCGTCTTGAGTTATATTTCCAGACTTCAACTCTTCGTAATACTCTTCGGTTATCTTGAGAATCTCCCTGGATAGTTCACATAACAATTCGATTTGCTCGTCCGTGAGATTATTCATTCCACCCGACTCGGCATTGTCCACACTCATAAGCTGTACAATACTGCTCCTCTTGCGTCTGTTGTTCAAACTCCTCTTCTCGAATATGTATTTCTTCATTGCTTCTTCATTGTTGATCTCTTCCACGTCTCTGCGATCGTCCTCGTAGAATAATTTGTCACTCTCCGAGCTTCTTCGCGCTCTTCTCGCGCCTCTCTTGAATCGCAAACGTGGCATCAGTAACGACGAAATCATTTCAACATTTTCATCTTCGAATGTCTTTCCCACGACATATTCCGAGGTGTTTATTTTTTCATCTTTTTTCATCGGTATTTTCGACCTCTTGAATTCACTCAGATGAATGTTGACCACTTCATCTCCATTAGTAACGCCGCTTTTAGTGGTTTCTAACGATTGTGGTAGTGTTGAACTTGATGGTTGGGCAACTTCGTCGGTGACGTAAGGTTCGGTCCGGGAAATCTTCAGCCTGGGTAGTACTACGATCTCAGCATTACGGTCTCGATAACTTTCCTTCACCAGTTCGTCGTCTTTCGAGTTGACGTCGACAGTTTCCGACGTCGTTTCTTCTGTCGTCTGCTTGTCCGTGGCCACAATCGGTAATTTGCTCTCCAACACTTTTTCATTCTTCTTATTTTGCACGAGGTTTTTCGTCAATACCAACATCTCGCCGATGGGAACTGCATCCCCGTGTTTCGTGTTGAAGACGTTGACGTGGAGACTGACGGGAACTGGTTTCTGTTCGTTCTCGACAACCAATCCGGTGTCTGCGATCTGCGACAAGATCCCGTGGAGTGATCCAATCAGCGCGGAGAGGAGTTTGCTTGCGGCGACCCGGTTCTCGGTCGTCGCGGTGACCAGCTTGCGCAGCGCATTGTTGTCGGCAGTCACGTGACTCGTGGGCTTGTCAAGGTCACGCGAGAGGTGGGTTTGCAGGAAGAAGTCGCCGGGATTCTTGCAGTCATCTAGAAACAGGGGTTTCATTAGAACTCCGTGTCGATCAAGAAGGCGTTGTGCGAAAATTCATCTAATTATTTATTTATTCGTGGTTTTTGGTACAAAATGTCAAATGCTATATTCATTCAGTCGTTTTTGTCCATAGAGAATTTCAATGGTATGCATCAATAATCATACTGATATCGAAGCTGCATAATATAATATGAATCAGAGGAATAAATATTCATATATACATATATATATATATATATATATATATATATATATATATATATATATATATATATATATATATATATATATATATATATATATATATAGAGAGAGAGAGAAATAAATATATCTTCCTCTCCCCTCCCTCTTTTACACATATTATTTTTTCAATATATTTCTTTTATATACACCTCAACATGGCTTATTATATTTTATAACAGATTTCTTATTTTAGTACCTGATAGCTTCAGGTGTTTTTTTTTTGTTATTTCATAATTTGTTACTTTTTCTTGATCTATTGCCATCCTTTAAATTATTCTAACCGTTGATCAATTATTATTGTGTCAATTATGGCATCCATTGTATGTGAATGGCAGAGGATAACAACAACTAATGAACCTGATCTCTCACCCTTCATAATAATACATTGTTGTTCTTACCGTCTCTGTTGTGGTCCGTAGCCCCCGTTGCCGTGGCAACCAACAGCGTTACCGCCAGCACATACACGTAGCACTTCATCGTACACACAGCACGTAGCTGGCCGCGTCCCTCCCTTATATCACCTCGTCCAACAACAGCCAATTGGCGCGTTTAACGAACCGTTTAACGACCGTTGGACGAGCTAGCAGAGGCATGACTATGGTTCGGATGATGGCTGATCGATTGTTCTTGCGATTAGAGATAAGGAGGTTGTAATAAAGTGAAGCGATGTGTGATAAGAAGGGGAAATGAATTGTTGGTTTTGGTCTTGGCCGAAAATACTCGATATAGTGTGGTGAAACTCTCTTCCTTCGCCTTTATTGGGGAACAAGGGGAACAATGGGATAAGGAACAAGGGGTACAAGGGAACCAAGGGAACAAGGGGAACAAGAAAACAAGGAATCAAGGGAGCAAGGGAATTTTGTGCCCGACTGATGTTTCATGCCCAACTTCTATTTTGCGTCTGACTGATGTTTTGTGCCCGACTTCTATTTTGCGTCTGACTGATGTTTTGTGCCCGACTTCTATTTTGTACCCAACTGAAGTTTTGTGCCCAACTTCTATTTTGTGTCTGACTGATGTTTTGAGCCCGACTTCTATTTTGCGTCTGACTGATGTTTTGTGCCCGACTTCTATTTTGTACCCAACTGATGTTTTGTGCCCAACTTCTATTTTGTGTCTGACTGATGTTTTGAGCCCGACTTCTATTTTGCGTCTGACTGATGTTTTGTGCCCGACTTCTATTTTGTACCCAACTGATGTTTTGTGCCCAACTTCTATTTTGCGTCTGACTGATGTTTTGTGCCCGACTTCTATTTTGTACCCAACTGATGTTTTGTGCCCGACTTCTATTTTGTACCCAACTGATGGTTTGTGCCCAACTTCTATTTTGTGTCTGACTGATGTTTTGTGCCCGACTTCTATTTTGTACCCAACTGATGTTTTGTGCCCGACTTCTATTTTGTACCCAACTGATGTTTTGTGCCCAACTTCTATTTTGTGTCTGACTGATGTTTTGAGCCCGACTTCTATTTTGCGTCTGACTGATGTTTTGTGCCCGACTTCTATTTTGTACCCAACTGATGTTTTGTGCCCAACTTCTATTTTGCGTCTGACTGATGTTTTGTGCCCAACTTCTATTTTGTACCCAACTGATGTTTTGTGCCCGACTTCTATTTTGTACCCAACTGATGTTTTGTACCCAACTGATGTTTTGTGCCCAACTTCTATTTTGTGTCTGACTGATGTTTTGTGCCAGACTTCTATTTTGCGTCTGACTGATGTTTTGTGCCCGACTTCTATTTTGTACCCAACTGATGTTTTGTGCCCAACTCCTGTTTTGTGTCTGACTGATGTTTTGAGCCCGACTTCTATTTTGTACCCGATTGATGTTTTGTGCCCAACTTCCATTTTGTGCTCGACTGTTTTCTACCCGACTGATGTTTTGTGCCCAATTTCTGTTTTGTGTCTGACTGATGTTTTGTGCCCAACTTCTATTTTGTGTCTGACTGATGTTTTGTGCCCGACTTCTATTTTGCGTCTGACTGATGTTTTGTGCCCGACTTCTATTTTGTACCCAACTGATGTTTTGTGCCCAATTTCTGTTTTGTGTCTGACTGATGTTTTGTGCCCAACTTCTATTTTGTGTCTGACTGATGTTTTGAGCCCGACTTCTATTTTGCGTCTGACTGATGTTTTGTGCCCAACTTCTATTTTGTGCCCGACTTCTATTTTGTACCCAACTGATGTTTTGTGCCCGACTTCTATTTTGTACCCAACTGATGTTTTGTACCCAACTGATGTTTTGTGCCCAACTTCTATTTTGTGTCTGACTGATGTTTTGTGCCAGACTTCTATTTTGCGTCTGACTGATGTTTTGTGCCCGACTTCTATTTTGTACCCAACTGATGTTTTGTGCCCAACTTCTGTTTTGTGTCTGACTGATGTTTTGAGCCCGACTTCTATTTTGTACCCGACTGATGTTTTGTGCCCAACTTCCATTTTGTGCTCGACTGTTTTCTACCCGACTGATGTTTTGTGCCCAATTTCTGTTTTGTGCCCAACTTCCATTTTGTGTCCAACTGATGTTTCGAGCCCGACTTTCATTCAGTGCTCAACTTTTTTGTGCCCAACCGATGTTTTGTGCCCGACTCACACGATTCTCGTGCCCCCCAGGCGTGCCGCACCGCTGGTCGCACGCCGCAGTGCGCGTGTACCCGCCCGAGACTCGAGCGCGGACCATGCGGTTCGTGGTGCGCGGCGCGCGCCCGGACGTCCAGAAGACGGAGGAGATGTTGGCCGGGATCACGGGAGGACGCGTCAACATCAAGGAGGTGCTTCCCTACCTGCCAGACAACCACCTGTCGGCCAGGGAGGATGACAACGACAAGTGAGTCTCGGTTGTAGTTGGCCCCGAGAGAGGAAGGTTACGAGCGGCCGGGCCTGCCTATCGCATGGGGGGTTCGAACCTTCTTCTTTCGTGAACATGAGTATATATAATTCATATTCTTCATATTCTGATATTATATTCATATATATATATATATATATATATATATATATATAAATATATATATATATATATATATATATATATATATATATATATATATATATATATATATATATATATATATATATATATATATATATATATATATATATATATATATATATATATATATATATATATATATATATATATATATATATATATATATATATATATATATATATATATATATATATATATATATATATATATATATATTATATATATATATATTTTTTTTTTAAATTTTCCACATATACAAATATATATATATATATATATATATATATATATATATATATATATATATATATATATATATATATATATATATATATATATCGACATTATGATATTCATCATATTCTCGTCAATATCAAGTTGCAGATAACTACTATTCACTCTTATCTGCTGAGCAGCCGTGGTCGTTTCATGAAAATATTCCATTCAACAACCACCCGCAGCAGCACTATCGCCCTATTTCAAGGGACTATCATTCCAACACTGCGTTACAACTCTTCCCATTGATAAGCTTGTTGCCTGTAGTTATGACTGTGTGTGTGCAGGAGCGTGGTCGTAGCCACGGTGATGTACGACGGTGGCTCAGTGGTCGACGTCAGCCAGCTGCACAGTCGCCCGCCGGCCAATCAGACGGTAGTAGCCGTGGTGAGTCACTGGATTATATTCCGGCCATCGCTGTACCACGAGCCTAGGCCTGGCCGCCATTACTACTTTCCATTCAATGTCAACTAACACCAGTGTAACGCTTGTCAATGTCGTGCATGCTGCCCACTTCACACAAGGCTTGCCAGTAATGTCGTGCGGGTTGCAGGCCTGCCAGTAATGTCGTGCATGCTGCCCGCTTCACACAAGGCTTGCCAGTAATGTCGTGCGGGTTGCCTAATTCACACAAGACTTGCCAGTAATGTCGTGCATGCTGCCCACTTCACACAAGGCTTGCCAGTAATGCCGTGGGGGTTGCCCACTCTACAGAAGGCTTGCCAGTAACGTCGTGCGGGTTGCAGGCCTGCCAGTAATGTCGTGCATGCTGCCCGCTTCACACAAGCCTTGCCAGTAATGTCGTGGGGGTTGCCTACTCTACAGAAAGCTTGCCAGTAATGTCGTGGGGGTTGCCTACTCTACAGAAGGCTTGCCAGTAATGTCATGCGGGTTGCAGGCCTGCCAGTAATGTCGTGCATGCTGCCCGCTTCACACAAGGCTTGCCAGTAATGTCGTGGGGGTTGCTTACTCTACAGAAGGCTTGCCAGTAATGTCGTGCGGGTTGCAGGCCTGTCAGTAATGTCGTGCGGGTTGCCATGCTTCCAGCGGGAGTATCGCGCGGAGAACCGGGTTCTGTTCTGGATCCTGATGTTCCTGGCGTTCCTGATCGTCCTGATCATCCTATTGCTGCTGCTCTGCTGCGCATGCCCGTGCTGCCTGCTCTACGTGCCGCCCAAGTGAGTGCTGTACACGTCACGTGTCACGTGTCACGTGTCGGGGTTGCGTTGGTTTGACGGTTGGAGGTTGAAGCTTCACCTGAATTATCTCGACAAAATTATTGGATGAGCGAAGCGAAGACTCAATTTGTCCATACCCGAAAAAAGTGCCTGTTTTTTTTCACGCTCCACAGGTCAAACAAAAATTAAAATCAGGTGAAACTTGGCACACAGAAGTGTCCTTATCTGATTAGATATTGTATAGCTTTGAGGCCTAATCGGTTGAACCACTTCTGAGAAAACTCATCTCAAAGTTTTCAAAAATCCCATAAGAATAACCCGGAGGAAAAAATCCATGAAAAATATTTTCTTCGAGAGAATTCAAATTCTCAGGGAATTTTAACATAATAATTATACACATCATTCCGAACTTTCAGTCGAATCACATCAGTTGTTCCGATGTGAAAAAACATTCGATCCATTTTTTAAAAATTACTCAAAGCTATTAAGATACCAATTAAATCCAAGCAAGAGGTGTCACCATTCAATTGGAAACGTTTAAAACAAAGCCTTCTTCATTATCATAGGAATCAATTACGAAATAGGTGGGCAGTGATATAATTGTTTCCATCTCAAGGTGGATATATATATATATATATATATATATATATATATATATATATATATATATATATATATATATATATATATATATATATATATATATATATAAATATATATAAATATATATATATATATATATATATATATATATATATATATATATATATATATATATATATATATATATATATATATATATAACTATATATATATATATATATATATATATATATATATATATATATATATATATATATATATATATATATATATATATAACCAATCCAAATATGAGTTGATATATTCCAGCTCATCCATCAACGCGGCAACAAATAACGCGTTTGCCTAGTTTTATCTCACCCAACTTTCCATGTGTGCATGTGTGTGTGTGATAACGACGTGTGTGTGTGTGTGTGTCTCCAGGGCGCGCCTGCAGGTGCACTCCGAGGACCAGATGCAGCTCGTGCACAAGGAGCAGGGACCCGGGTTCGACTCCAAGGCGATGCACGGTGAGTACACCTGGCACGCGGTCACGTGTCCTCACTGGAGAGTTGGTCGTGAAGCGGTCACTAGACGCGCCCCATGTCTTGCCGACCTGTCTAAAGCTGGCCTTACATGAACATTCTCTATGCGACATCGGCCATTTCGAATTATTGATTCATTTTGAATTTTATAAAATATTATTGAATTATATTATTATTATTCAATATCACTCCATATAGTATAATATTATTCATCTGCATAATTATGCATAAATCATATAATTCATATGCAATTGTTTAATAAAATCAGACCCGAATTACTTTGCTTAGAAAAAATATCCACAGTGAAAATAGAATTTGAAAAAATGGATATTATCAAATTATCATATATTTCATGAGAAATAAAAATATTTCATTTTACAGTGTATATTCCAAATAACTGAAAATGGTTCATAATTTCAAAATGTGGATTCTTATCATTATGATTATTTTTTTTATTAAAATTGATATTTTCATCATTATTATCAAAATGTACGCGCGTGAGTGTTCAGACTTGATATACTTATTTGTGATTTGTTTTTCTTATGTATAAAATGTTAGTAGACCCGCAGACAAGTCAACTTTTTGTGACTTTGCGGGTCTACGAAATTGTACTGAAATCTTTGTGAGAACACGAATAAAAAATTAAAAAAAAAAAAGGATTTATTATTTATAAAATTTTTGTTTTCATTCAATATAAAATTTTCATTGATGTCATTGTCATTTGTCATTCTATCATCATATATTTGGTGTTGGCAGCCGGGTACAAGGGCGGGCGGCGGGAAGCGTGGAGCGCCGACATGCGCGAGCAACAGTGGCGCTTCAACCGGCGCAACGGCCGACCCCTCGACCTGTCCGCAGAGCGCCTCCAGCCGGACAGTCTGCGACTGCGCGACGGGCCGACCGTGGTGTTTGCGCGCGAGGAAGCCAGGGCGCAAGACGCCAGGTCGCTGGGACGTCGCCAGGAGAGGGACGTCTACATGGAGGACGTCGAGGCGGCGGAGTTCCCCACGGTGAGACGAGTGGTCGAGTGGCTAGCACAATCGACTGTCATCCAGGAGACCGCGGTTCGATGTCCGCTATGGTCGACCATCCTGACAGTGGTTTTTCGTGGTTTCTCTCTGTCGTTCAGGTCAATACTGGAATGGTTTCTTGACGACAGGCCACGACCGACTCCTTCGCACTATTCAAAAAATCATATCTTGACTCTTATCTCGACATATATATATATATATATATATATATATATATATATATATATATATATATATATATATATATATATATATATATTTTTTTTTGTTCCCGAATATATATATATATATATATATATATATATATATATATATATATATATATATATATATATATATATATATTTAATTCGTGAAAGTTTCATATATATATGTATATATATATATATATATATATAAATATATTCTGTTTGAAATTTTCACGAAGTAAATATATATATATATATATATATATATATATATATATATATATATATATATATATATACATATATATATATTTATATATATATATATATATATATATATATGTATATATATATATATGTATATATATACATATATATATATATATATATATATATATATATATATATATATATATATATATATATATATATGTATATATGTATATATGTATATATATATATATATATATATATATATATATATATATATATATATATATATATATATATATATATATATATATATATATATATATATATATATGGTGAAAAATCAAGAACAAGCCATGACCATGCCTTCACACTATCCGTGAGCACCTGGTAAAAACGACCTTTCACCTCACCATCCCATATAACATTCACCGACGCCAATAGATCTCAGTCACCACCACAGCGCTCAGTTGACCACGATATGAGTAAACAAGAGGAGTGACTGAGTGTTTGTGTTACCAGATTCGTCTGCTACACCCCCGGGACGTTAGGCAAGCCGCTCGACAGAACTCGGAGGATGAGGAGGAGGAGGACTCCATGAGGAGACACGAAGTCGAGCGAGGTGCGTACTGTTCTTCATCTCTTCTCTACCTTTCACCCTATGCTCTTCTCCTCTTCACCTCTTCTCTTCTCCTCTTATCCTATTTCCTCTTCTCTCCGCTCTTCACCTCTTCTCCTCTTATCCTATATCTTTTTCTCTTCGCTCTTCACCTCTTCTCCTCTTCTCCTATATTCTCTTCTCTTCTCTCCGCTCTTCACCTCTTGACCTCTTCTCCTATATCCTCTTCTCTCAGCTCTTCACCTCTTCTCCTCTTCTCCTATTTCCTCTTCTCTCCGCTCTTCACCTCTTCTCCTCTTATCCTATATCCTCTTCTCTTCTCTCCGCTCTTCTCCTCTTCACCTCTTCTCCTATATCCTCTTCATCTCCTCTTCACCTCTTCTCCTCTTATCCTCTTCCCTAGTTAATCATCCTAGTGGCAGTGATGCAGAGCCATCTCGAGTGCTATGCACAATATTTTACAACTCACTTTGACAATTCACTAACCAAAAGGGTGGTGAGATTTTCAAGCGAAATGTGGAATGACTTACATTGGAAATAATAATTCAGGAATAACAATAAGTAATTTTCAGTGGAATTATTGGAATCTCACCTTAATTTTACTGATTCCACAATTCATGAATCTCGAGAATAAGGGTCCTGATTGGCCGAGAGGTATTGTCTACAGACCCGCATCTTGCCCCGCAGGTTCTGACGAGTCCCACCTGACATCTGATTGGCCGAGAGGTATAGTGTCTATAGACCCGCATCTTGCCCCGCAGGTTTCGACGAGGCCCACCTGCCACCTGACTGAACGAGAGATATAGTGTAAAGACTCGTGTCTTGCCCCGCAGTTTGACCAAGAGAGTGTATTGACCCGTGTTTTGCCCCGCAGGTTCAGACGAGGCCCACCTGCCACCTGACTGAACGAGAGATATAGTGTTAAGACTCGTGTCTTGCCCCGCAGTTTGACCAAGAGAGTGTATTGACCCGTGTTTTGCCCCGCAGGTTCCGACGTGGGCTACCGCCACGCGGCGCACGACGCCGACCTGTCCACGGCGGCCGCCGCGCGCCGCGATCAGTTCTACATACGAGAGGGCGACGCGGAGATCCTGCGGCTGCTGACCCGGGGTCGACACGAGGAGTACGTCGAGGCTCAAGGTCAGGCGAGGCCGATGACCTTGGTGCCCAGACAGGTGGGTCACATGTCAGCAGTGTGTAGGAGACTGCTCAGCGAGGTATCAGTGTCTTGAATCTTGATGATAGCTTTCGAAGATTATTATAGTTATACCAGGCAAAAGCAGCATATGCGTTGTGAAATGAGTGATTCGAAAACTCTATACACCTTGACACCTGTGGAATATACTTCATTCGGTAAATATCGAATCTAGAAAGCCATGAATCTCTGCAATGACTCTGCCTCGATCAAGGAGGTTAGATATCTAATTAGTATCTAACCTCCTTGGCCTCGATGAAGTGATATCGACCTATTTTATTATGATATAACGTATGTGCTTCAACTCAAACACTGATAACATGAACGGTATTTCTGGTTTCTTGCGGTCAGGTCAGAGCCAAAGGTCCTGATTGCCTGTCGCAATTCAGCGGATTTCCGTGTGAACTAGATATAGATAAGAGTGTTTAATAAGTCAAGATCGAGAATTTTAATAATAAAACAGTTTTAATTTTTGTGTAGATGATCTAGGCTCAGGACGCTCATTCTCAAGATTATGAGATGAGATTATTATGCTAAGGTATTTTCATAGCATTTTCCAGTGAGATTACCAGAATTCCACCTGAATAATCTTATCTCATAATCTTATCATCTCGAGAATAAGGGATAGGTCAGTCGATTCTCAAGACAGTTCATTGTCAGTACATTCTACCACCCCCCACTTGTCTGTGACGCTTTATCCCCGCCTCTTGTCCAGGGCAAGGAGATCATCATGCGCCGCTTCATGGAGGACCAGCAGCAGTCCGCCGCCCCCGCCGTCGTGGTGGACCCGCCCCCGCCGCCCCCGCAGCTGTCCAGTGCGCAGCTGCAGGCGCTGCTGATGGCGCGCATGCAGGAGGAGGAGGGGGGCAGGGAGGAGACGCAGAGTCTGCCGGGACACGCTGCCATGGCAACGCAGACGGATAAGGACAGCGCTACGCAGACGGATCCTCCAATGAGGCGGTGAGTGGAGGTGTGGATAGCGCGTGGGAAATATACCGCGAACGTGGGAGAAGTGGTACTTTTTGTGGGGGAAAGGTAATTTTTTATCCAAAAATGTAGGAACGTGACCATTTTCATGCATCATTCTCATTGCTAATTTTTTTTCCATCCATCATTATCTCGGATTTCCTTTTTTTTTGTGTATGAACTATTAAATGTTTTCTCGAGCGCACGAACGTGAAAGAAGTAGTACTCTGTGGAAGAAAGGTGATTTTCGATCCAAAATATAGAAACGTGGGAATTTTCAGGAATCATTTTCATCCTGACATTTTTATTTTTTCATTTTTCATTTTTTCAGATTTTTTCCTTTTTTTTAAGAATTGGCTCTAAAATTTTTCTCATGCGCTTGGTTATGGTTGGGTAGGGTGGGTTTTTCCCCCCAATTTGACTACATAAACAAAAATATGTACTCAAATGTTGTGACTCTTAACCACCGTTTTCAGTCCCATTTAAAAACCGACTACCGGTAACGAAAATATTCTCTGGCTACCCAAGTCTGTAGTATTTTTTGCACCGCCTCCACCCCACCATTGTTGACGCGTCCTCCACCTGTTCCCAGAGCTCGCAGCGACACGGGCTCCATATCAGAGGACGACGCCGACCTCAACGCGCACTCCACCTCGTCAAGCACCGGCCGCTGGCTGCGCCGTTACTACGGCAACCGTCGCAAGCGGCCCAAGGAGGCGGCGACCAAGGGGGGCGGCGTCCTGAAGCGCGCGGCCAAGCGTCACAAGATCAAGACGCCGATCCTCGAGGAGACGGAAAGCACACTGGACGCCGCCGAGCGTCGGGACGACTCGGCCGGACCGCTGTATTACGCCGACAACAAGAGCAGTATGTTGAGAAGACGGTTGGTTAGGGAGAAAATGGTGGAGAATTCAGGTAGCTGGGAGACGGAAGAAGATTCGGAAGATTTGAAAAAAAATAAGAAATCTATTTCTTTGAGGGATTTACGGTTCGGTTCGGCGGACGGTGACGATGTTGGGACTAGACTGACGAGTAATGGAGGTAGTAGACATTACTTGAGACAACGTTCCATATCGGACGTGATGGCCCCGGTACACGTCACCAAACCAGAGTCGGAAAAACGAAGAGATTATTCCTCCATTTTGAAAAACAGTAACAACAACCTGAGAACGAGACGTAATTCTTTCGGAGACTCGATCGAGCGTCGCCAATCGACGTCCGATATGCTCAAGCGACGCCCGGACGGCGTCGACCGCGTCGCACGCTCGCTGAGCAAGTCGACGTCGACGCTGGAGATCCCGAGCCGGAAGAAGACGTCGCGCTACATGGAGTGGTACAAGACGAAGCGCGAGTTGAGAGAGAGGGAGCGCGACGAGGAGAAGAGCGGGAAGGCGCGAGTGAGCGAGACGGCGATATGCGACGAGTTCAACACGTTGGAGCCGCGGTACAGGGAGAGGATAGCGAAGAAGGCGAGACTGCCGCGTTTGGTAGCGAGTAAAAGTGGGGATGCGGAGAAACGGGCCGGGTTTTTCGGGAAGAGTCGGGAGAAGTTGAAGGCGATCGGGGATCAGATTAGTGGGAAGGTGTTGGGGGTGGCGTCGTTTGACGACGACCTGGATTCGGGGATAGCCATGTCGTCTCTCCTGGCCGGGAATAAGAAGAGGAAGAACCAACAGCTGTTGGAGAAGAAGAGCGTGTTCACGATAGCTTACGACGATATGCATACCAAGCAGTTGAGGCCGGATACCTCGTCGCCTCAATACTAGACCCCGTACACCACAAGACAAACAGAGCCAACTAGTCCGGGTAAAAAGATGAGTTTCATTAGTTTAATTCAAATCAGAACCGAAAATACCGGATGTACCGGATGTCACGGATGAACCGGATGTAATGGATAAACCGGAAGTAACGGAAATATCGGATGTACTCGATGTCACGGATGAATCGGATGTACCGAAAGTACTGGAAGTACCGAATGTACCGGATAGTGGACATTTGTAGGGAAATTAGCCTGCAATGTAATCTGTTAGAAATGTACTTATTGGTGTTATAATTGACGAGTAAAGCAAAATTCAGTTGCAACTTGGCATACACAACTGTTCTCATCTAATTCGATAATTTTTAGATTTGAGACGCAATCGGTTCAACCACTTCTGTGAAAACTCCTTTCTAAGATTTTGAGAATTTCCATAAAAATAAATTGGAGGGAAATATTCGTGATGAATATCTCCTCATAGCGAGTGCACAAATATTCAAGAAAATTCAATTTAATATTGATACACATTTGTCCGAACTTTAACTCAAATCGGATCAGCCGTTTTGATGTGACAAAATATATGAATGGTTTCAAATTACTTAAAACTATTGACATAACAATTGAATTCAAGCAGCGAGTGTCACCAATTAACTGAGAACGAATAAAACAAGGCCTTCTTTATCATTATAGAAATTAATTGGGGAATAAGAGGACAGTGACATAATTGTTTTGATCTCAAGGTGGATATATATATATATATATATATATATATATA
>OZ023335.1:29195540-29295540 GCA_964007535.1 Brachyptera risi | reverse complement strand
GATGATGTATGAGATGACGGGATGAGAGGTTATTTTATTGGGTGTTTTTGGATAGTGGGAAGGAGTCGGTCGTGGCCTGTTGTTAAGGAACCATCCCAGTATTGACCTGAACGACAGAGGGAAACCACAACAAACCCCTGGCAGGATGGTCGACCATGGCGGGAATCGAACCCCGGTCTCCCGAATGACGGTTTTGCCACTCGATCAGTGTCTCAGTTACGTCATTATTAATCAACATTAATAATTATCATTTACTCGAATTAAAATTGAAATCATCATCACTTTAATGAGTCGGTAAAAAATACGGTCATTATGAATCATTTGACGAAAAATCATTATTAATGATATTTAAATACTTATACAAATGATTTCAGATATACCCAATCCTCAACATCATTAACTTTTCACATCAATATATGATATAAGTATTATTTTATACGATAATCACCAATCAAAAATCAATGGATACGTTTCTTCAGTTTATCTTACGATAAAAACTCTGTTCTCAAGAAATTACTTCAAGGGGACATTGTAAGCCCTATCCCTTCCATGTTAAAAAGCCAAATTTCATGTACCTTTATCTCAGAAACTACTTCACTTAGAATACCCATTTCTTTTATACATGCACCTTTGAAGTTTGTGTACACACTGACAGGATTTTATAATCACATTGCAACAATGCTCACAACAATGGAATTTTAAACAATGCTCCAAACTTTGCTACATTTTTCAACATGTTTTGATTTTTTTCAATACCGCGTATTTGTTACAGAGTTATAAAATCCTGTCCACATATGTAGTACGTATATAATAATATACTGCAAAAATTTCAAGGGTCCAGCTTCAACAGTTTTTGAGAAAAAGGTACATTTTTGGGAAAATATTCAATTCCAAGATAAATGCACTTGAAAATGATGTTTCTTGGATTTATTCCAAAACAGTCAAAACAACAATAGAATCTGGCATGCTATGATATTGAGATGTTTTCATGCATTACTAAATATTTGATTGTGATTAAACTGTATGCGTTTTTTGTTCAAATCTTTCGATAATCAGTTGAGAATGGACCAAATTATTTTAAAATATAAAAGAAAAAAAAATTGAAAAAAACAATTTTTGGCTTACAATGTCCCCTTAACATCAACATCGAGTACATTGATAATAAATCTAAAATGCAGGCAAGATTTTCCATTATTATATCAATATATTATTTTCAAATCAATTGAATCACTTACCGATCCCAGAGCTGCTATATAAGACGACGATTAACACTTTCACTCAGTGATTGATGATTTCACTCCGATACACTACGTAATTCACGCGCCGTTGACTCGTCTCACTTGCTTCTAGTTCGCACGAAGCGTCATCGGCCAGACGAATAGCCTTATATTGAATGTAGGCTTGTTTATACAGTGAGTGAGTCACTGTCCCTTTTTCACTCGTCACACAAGGTCTAATGACGGACGAGTTTTAGACTCGAATATTAGACACAACAAATAAAAATACACTTTGACTAATTATTAAATTAATTTATTCCACAAATTAATTGAATTAAATTATATTTTAATTGGAATACTTTCTTCTATGGCGAAAAAGACTGGTTAAAGATAGCAGTAGTGAAAGTGTTATGCTATTAGTACTACACGCATGCACGGAAATTGCCTACTGTGTGCTTTCAAGGCGTTGTGCTAGGAAATATACTAAGTAAGCGAACACAGCATATGCGTTGTAAGATGAGTGAGATATTTGAATATGATAGACTCGGAAACTCTACACACCTTGACACATATGGAATATACTCGAATACTATCAAAACACTTCGGTTGAAACTGTCAAGTCTATGGAACGGTGAATCAGTGTACTAATATACCGGTACCAAGTTGAAGAATAACCAATATATCCTAACATTTTATGAAAATATATCCAATGAAAGATTGTTTTCTGCAAAATGGCTGATCCGATCTCAACTGAAATACCAATTATATAATGTGTGTCATATTCGTAGGTAGAGAGAGAATCGAATATTTATTTAATTTAATTGAATGAATATTAATTTAATGAATACAATTTAATTGACGGCTGTCCGCATAGCGGGATATCAAGATGGTACAGTTGAAATACTGAGAGAATAGGATTCCTACCGTGGCGCATCCTGGTATCACTTTGGTGCACTGAATAATTTTCAACATGACGACACTAAAATCAGCTGAGCATGCTACACACCAATAGCGGCTCTTCTGATTTTTTGAATCTAATATACATGGCTATATATAGATATAGCCGTTAATATATGATAATATATAGATATAGCCGTATATAGATAATATATAGGCCCAGATATGTTAATACACAATTAACATTGTTTTTAGCGGATTCACATATACACATTGCTTGTTCCCGAACCTGTATGGTTAACAGAACCACCAACCATCTTACAGAAAAACGATGAAACACAAATAAAACATACCCGTATTTTCGAAGTTCCTTTCGCTCAAGTGCACAGGATACATTTTGATATTGCAAATATATTCATTTTTATTCATTATGATTATTAAAAACAGCCATTAACGAGTGAATTTGTGAAATATCTCATTTTTCTATATCGATGCAGTTTTCTTGTGGTGGCTGCACGAATCCTATTCTCTCAGTATTTCAACTGTACAGCGTGATATAGTCAATACATAGCACAATGGTTATTTACAAAAGTGACACAAAATTGATTACAGAAAAATCCTGATAAATTATAAAACTAATTTAATTGAGGGTAGATAACAAAAGTATGAAAAAAATATGAAAAACAATTTCACGGGATTTCGAAAATTTCAGATGGCGTCTCTCAAAAGTGGTTCAACCGATTCGACCAAAAAATGTATGTTGGATGATTATAAATTGTGAATGATAATTTCAAATGATAATTGAATGATTAATAAAAAAATAATCATAAATAATTAAAATAATAATTGTAAATTTCAGTGAAAATCAATTTAATTTGTCGTCATTTTCTCCACATATACACTTGCGGTGACATAACAGCGTTTTTTTTTTTCTGGAATAGAAATTTCAAATGAAATAAAATCTACACACATTCAACCGCTAAGTTTTTCATAAGCAATGCGTGGAGTGCGTGAGCACAATTATTAATAATAAGACCCCACCAACAGCTAGGTTATACGGGGGTACGAATGAGCCTAACGACCCCACCAACAGCTAGGTTATACGGGGGTATGAATGAGCCTAATGACCCCACCAACAGCTAGGTTATACGGGGGTACGAATGAGCCTAACGACCCCACCAACAGCTAGGTTATACGGGGGTACGAATGAGCCTAACGACCCCACCAACAGCTAGGTTATACGGGGGTACGAATGAGCAGATGAAAACGAAAGAAGTGATGATAAGTGAAAGAACGTTTACAAAAACCCATGCCTTGTGCAGGACTCGAACCCACGCCCAACATGACTCCAGTTTTCACCGCGGTGAGATAGTCGACTGAGCCACGGGGGCGGCTGTGTCTGCTAGTTTCAGTGCGTATAATATCAGTAGGCCTATATTCCCTCAGGATGCATTTAAATATCGCTTGATCGACCAACTCATGGGACCGCAACTGTAGCTACATGGGATGGATCTTTTTCTATAGAATAAATATAGCACCTTATTAACACAGAGAGCACTAGCATCTTAACACACATAGAACACTAGTACCTTGAAGAGCACACAGAGAGCACACAGAGAGCACACAGAGAGCACACAGAGAGCACAAAGAGAGCACACATAGAGCACACAGAGAGCAAACAGAGAGCACACAGAGAGCACTAGCACCTAATAGAGCACACATAGAGCACCTACTAGAGCACACATAGAGCACACAGAGAGCACACAGAGAGCACACAGAGAGCACTAGCACCTAATAGAGCACACATAGAGCACACAGAGAGCACACAGAGAGCACACAGAGAGCACACAGAGAGCACACAGAGAGCACTAGCACCTAATAGAGCACACAGAGAGCACACAGAGAGCACACAGAGAGCACACAGAGAGCACTAGCACCTAATAGAGCACACATAGAGCACCTACTAGAGCACACAGAGAGCACACAGAGAGCACACACAGAGCACTAGCACCTAATAGAGCACACAGAGAGCACACAGAGAGCACACAGAGAGCACTAGTACCTCAGAGAGAGCACGATCTGGCCACAACAAAGGAACGCGTAAGACTAATTACAAGTTGATTATTCGAATGAAATCAAACATCGCGTTTAACGAGAGTTTAATTGAGTGCGTGACGCTCAGCTGTTGCCCTGGTTACCACAGACAGAGAGGAGAAGTGAGGCTTATTCTCTTGTTCAACCTACTAACACAGCTGTGTGTTGACAGAGAGAGAGAGAGAGAGAGAGAGAGAGAGAGAGAGAGAGAGAGAGAGAGAGAGAGAGAGACAGAGAGAGAGAGAGAGAGACAGAGAGAGAGAGAGAGAGAGAGAGAGAGAGAGAGAGAGAGAGAGAGAGAGAGAGAGAGAGGGTTTATCAAGAGGGTATAAACGGACAAGAAAATTTATTTTTCTTCAATTTCATAATTTCATAATTCAATTTAATTCAATCGAGAGACAATTAGTTGACCAAAGAATTTTTTTTTCCATATATATTATGAGAAATTACTATTTTCTTCTTTTTATATCCATACTAAAATACGTACCTGGATTGAGTTTGTTGATTTGTTAACATATAGTAACTGTGATATTATAAAATACTGTTCGAATTGAAAAAAAAATCTATTCAACTCTCTACCTATCTATCAACATGGATAAATGATTTTCCCAGCGTGCGACTCAGACGCTGTCGACGAGATGTATGCAGTTTCCCCGGCTATTCAAGCCGCGTTAGTGTAACATATGGTTTCCCATCACTTTCCTCCCGCGTTTACTCCACACAAGACCTACTTGCAAGGTCACGGCCGTGCTGTACGCTGATTGGTCGAGCATGACCGAGTGTAACTTTTATTTTATACTGGGTTGTGCGCCCACGAAAATGAATTTGTCCACCGGGTAGCCGCCCTCGTCGCCCACCCCTAGAAACGACCCTCGTCGTTATCACCATCGTTATTGGATGAGCGAAGCGAAGACTCAATTTCACCATACCCGAAAAAAAAGTACTAATTTTTTTTTTCGCGCTCCACAGGTCAAACGAAAATCCAAAATCAGTTGAAACTTGGCGCACACAAGAGTCCTTATCTAATTCGATACTATTTAGTTTTGAGGCGCGATCGGTTGAACCACTTCTGAGAAAACTTATTTCAAAGTTTTCAAAAATCCCATAAGAATAACCCAGAGAAAACAATTCATGAAAAATATTTCATCCAAGAGAATTAAAATTCTCAGGAAATTTTAATTCAATAATGATACACATTATTCCGAACTTTCACTCAAATCGGATCAGCCGTTTTGATGTAAAAAACTATATAATGTACTTTTTGTGAATCACTCAAAGCTATTAAGATACCTATTAAATCCAAGCCACAGGTGTCATCACTTGATTGTGAACGATTAAAACAAAGCCTTCTCTATTGTCATATAAATTAGTAATGAAAGATAAGATGGCAGTGAAGTAATGGTTTGGATCTCAAGGTGTATATATATATATATATATATATATATATATATATATATATATATATATATATATATATATATATATATATATATATATATACATATATATATATATATATATATATATATATATATATATATATATATATATATATATATATATATATATATATAAATAACCAATCCAAATAAGTCGATATGTTCCAGCTCATCCATCAACGCGGCAACATAACGCGTTTGCCTAGTATATAATCCACAACCTGAAAAAAGCACAGTACGTAGTGTTGCTTGTTGATTCTTGCTAACTAAACTAGATAGGCCTATTACATCTGACATTTCGAAACGGTACGTCAAATTCATTTTCAATGCAATTATGTAAAATATGGAATCGTAGCATATACAATTCTCATATGCTTATTCTTATTGCTTCATACAATATTTATTTCTCCTTCCTTCTCGCTTTCTATTTTTTTTTTTTATTAGACGAGCTTTAGCGAGGATTCAATTTGACATACTGAAAAAAATTGGTGTTCGTTTTCATGTTTTTTTTTTTTTTTTTTTTTTATGTTTTTTTGTCGGTTCTCCACAGGTCAAACGGCTACAGCTATCAACTTCAAACTTTTTTTCGTCATGGTTCCTCATCTAACTTAGATCTGTATAGTTTTGTGGCATTATCGGGTGGTAACGTTTTTTTTTATGAATTTTAGAAATTTCAAAAATCCCCATTAGAATAACCCGGAGGAAAATACTTGAAAAATCAAAATTTTTCAAGACCTCTCAAATTTTCGCCGAATATAAAGGAAACTATTAAGCACATTTTGAGAGATTTTTCGCATCAATCGGATGAGAAATAACGAAGAAAACGCATTTATAAAGCATTTTCCCATCAATTTAGGCTATTACGGGAACCAATTAAATCTATAGCAACAAGTGTCACCAATTAATTCAAAACGATTGAAATGAATGAAGAGGAAGGCCGTGACATAACTGATTCTCGTAAGGTTTTTGAACGTTTGGAGTGGTCCAAGGTCTGTAGATGTAGATTGGGTTGACAAATTATTTTTCATTCTAGATTTCTATACCCCTAAGCTCATCTAACAACGCGCATCCCGCGTTTTCCTAGTTTACTTATAATGTGTTCCGGACTTTCGGAAACTAAAAGACTGTTATCTGCGGCGGAAAGTTATGGTCACCAACAGCGCAGTCCTGGCGTTGAAGTTCATTAGTTTGAAATAATACAAATGTGGTGCTAAGATCGCCCTTGCGGTGCCCCGTCCAAACGATCCTACTTTTCATCCTTAGCCTTAACTGGGGAACAATGATTTTGTATCAAGTTTCGATGTTATTAAAAAAAAAAAATTCCTTCTTTCTACTTTTTTTACGTCGCTTCCAATTTATGGGAGGGGGGGGATCTCCCCTATCAGCCCCCACCCACTACCTGTATCCGCCACTGATTCCAATGCACTTTCTACGAAGACATTCACCTTCTGTGGCCCGTCTCTTTCATACATACATTGTGTTCATTCTTGACATATTCTACACGGTTCTGAAGATGAGATGTCAACCAAGATGCTTGTTGGTTGACATCACACCTATCTCAAATGACGTCACAACCCCTCAACTTTAGATTGTAACGAATATAAAAGTGATGATATTCATTTAACATACAGCCCATTATTATACGAGCTTTGGCGAGGATTCAATTTGACATACTGAAAAAAAAATTGGTGTTCGTTTTTATGTTTTTTTTTTTTTTTTTTGAATGTTTTTTTCGGTTCTCCACAGGTCAAACGGCTACAGCTATCAACTTCAAACTTTTTTCCATTATGCTTCCTCATCTAACTTAGATCTGTATAGTTTTGTGGTATTATCGGTTGATAACTTTTATTTTTATGAATTTTAGAAATTTCAAAAATACTCTAGAATAACACGTCGGAAAAAAAAATGAAAATATTTTTATTTTCAAAAAAAAATGAAATTTTGTGTGAAGTTGAATTACATATTGATACATATTTCTGGAAATTCTCAGCTTGATCGGGTGTGCTATTTTGAAGAAAAAACATGAAATGTGCTAAATTGGTACCACTCGAAGCAGTTTTTACCCATTTATAACTAAAATGTCACCCAATTGGCGAATTTAGGAAATAGTTTGACAAAGAAGTCGACATACTATTACTTTACGCTCGTCTAACAACGCGAATATAGCGTTTTAGTGGTTTACAGATCAATTTGAAAATAATCGTGCCACTTAAATGCGTTCCGGTACTTATTTGTCTACCAATACACCACTGGTTGTGTGTGTGCACTGTCTTACCGGTTGGACGAGCGAAGCGAACACTCGATTTCATTATGCTTGGATTTGATTTTTTGTTCATTCGTTCGCGCTTCACAAGTGACATTTTTTTCTGGATGACACATTTTTTCACCATGCAAAAAGTACTTCCGATTAATTAAAGATAAATTAATACTAATTTTTAAATCAAAGTACAAATTCAGTAGAAACTTTGCATTTTAGTGAAATTGGAACATCCAACGCGGTACTACTGTCTAGTTTTGAATAGTAAAACTAGAAATAATAATATTAATTATTTGTTCATTGATAATTGATCATGATTACATAATATTGGTTATAAAACATAATCAATAAATAAGTGAAACCAATTGACGACTCGCAGTCTCCGCCCTCTTGACGTCACAATTCATACCGTCCAATCAACAGGGCTGTTAGAACTGAGGTGACATTCAAATATCCAATCGGGGTATCTTCAAATGACCACAAATAATATGGATCCAACTGGCTGACTGGTGAAGCCACGCCTATTTCGAGTCGTCAATTGAAATTATCAATAGATGAATCTGAAGATAGTGAGTTAATAGATTCAAAATCAAGGTGTGTGTACAGCTTTCCATTACATTTCACATTGAATCTCGCTCATCCCACAACACAGGTACTGCGTTTTGCTGGTCTTGGTACATTCTCTGATCGATGCATTAGTTGTGGCTCATTATAATCACTTTAGATGACCAGTACTGTACCTTACTTGCAACTTTCAATGACGTCACAGAAAATAAAAAAAAACATCATTTGATATTTTTCTTTTTTTCCATTACTATCAAAATCAAATTCAACATTACATTCTCCTGTCACCTACCAAGTCAACCTTGAACAGTACAATTACATCGTTTTTATACGAATTTCTTTCCATTTTAACTGTTTTTATTCGACACTTCACAGCGTACACGTAGTTACGAATGCTGCTCTGTGATTGGTTGGCTGGACCAAGCCTGACACGTGATGTGGGGCGGGGGGAGGGGACAGGTTGAGGCGATAGTGTCGATCGGCAGTCTCGACTGTCTTCACTATGCCACAGTCGTGCGTGTCGAGTCGATCAGCTGGTCGAACGGTTAATTGAGGGGACGCTGTTTCGACAACTCCTTGCGAAGACAGGCAACAGGAGTTTGTGTTTTGATTGGATGTATGGTTATATTTGGATGAAGATAATTTCAACTCTTTTTTGTAAATATTTACCTAAAAACCAGTTTTAGAATGCTAGTTGAGTAATAAAAGTCCGTAATAAAGTGTATTATTATGTTGTTCGAGTTCTGTGAAAAATTGGAAAATTTCAGAGAACATTCACTTTGTCATTTTTTCCGCCTGGCTTATTCATATGGTTTTTTTTTTAAAACTTCAAAATGATTTATCTCAAGAATTGTTGAACCGATTTTGCCTCGAAACTATACAGCATCAAGTCAGATAGGGGTTCATGTGTGTGCCAAGTTTCATCATGATCTGAATTTCTGTTTGACCTGTAGAGCGCGAACAAAAAAAAAAAAAAAAAAAACACATTCGATTTTTCAAGTACAGTGAAATTGAGTCTTCGCTACGCTCATCCAATGAGTTCATGACTTATTTATGAATGTGAGAATCAAATTGACAAATAAAGCATTGATATTGAAACAATTGAAACAATTGAAACAATTGAAACAATTGAAACAATTGAAACAATTGAAACAATTGAAACCAATTGAAACAATTGAAACAATCGAAACAATTGAAACAATTGAAACAATTGCAACAATTGCAACAATTGAAACAATTGAAACAATTGAAACAATTGAAACAATTGAAACAATTGAAACAATTGAAACAATTGAAACAATTGAAACAATTGAAATTGAAATAGAAACAAGTTGGGAAGTTTAGAAACTTTGAGATGGTATTTCTCCGAAATGGTCTATAAAAAATAAAAGTTTCATGTCGATCAGAAAAAAAAACAGACAAAGCTTCGTAAGAGCAGGTTGGAAGTCTTCGCTGACGCTCATCCAATTACTCTCACACAAACAGTTGAATGTAGGTATTGTTTTCTTTCAGTCCGCCTCCCTCTACTCGAGCAAGTTCGGAAACGTTCGGGTTTCCGAAGCGAGGTGTTGTCTGAACAGCGCTACGTGATACCGTTATGGAATAACAGGAAGCACTGGGCCAAGTATTCAAACAGTGTGTTTACGACCGGCTTGACGTTCGTTGCCTAGCAACCAACACGTAGTAGCTCCAACACGTACTAGTGTACCAGTGACTAGTGTACTAGTGAGCAGGCTTGTTCGAGCTTCAAGATGACACTGGATAAGTTCATCACATTGCCGACAGGGGCTAAAATGCCTGCACTGGGATTCGGGACTTGGCAGGTAAATATTCAAACACTAGTACATTGGGTGTACACCTGATTTCAGATTTCACAGGATTTCAGGGAGAGTTCGTGACAAGTGTACACCAGATGTCAGGAGTGGTTTTGGTCAATACTAAAAAATGTGTTGCCCTCGAGAGATGAAGGTTCCGATCGACCGTCCCCCCGTCCTACACCACTAGCGCGCGGATGGTTCGACACACACTCACACACATATATATATATATATATATATATATATATATATATATATATATCTGTGTGTGTGTGTGTGTGTGTCTGTGTAAATTCCGTTTATCAAGTGGTTTAAATAGCCTCAATACACGGAATTTGTGGCCACTAACGGGGTTCAAGACGTGGTGCCCAATGGAGTGTTATGCGTCATCAGGAGGAAGTGGTCAGCTGATTGGGAAAGTCCCTGTAACCATGGCAACAAGGCCGGGACAGCCAAGGCCACGTGGCCTGATGCAATCAGCCGTGCGGCTCTGATAACAACAAGTACCTATTTCATCATAGGAGGTGCTCGAACTCGGGTCTCTTGAAAGTGAAATATCTCCAAGACAGAATCGGAGTCCAGCGTCCCGATTGCCTGTAGCGCAACTATCGCTTTTCTTTAGAACTATTCAGAACAACAATGTTATGCACGGATCAGTAGAATAAGTTATATATATATTTTCATATTGGGTTTTAAGAACGCACTAGACTGATGGCTACGATCTATTGGCGTCGGTGGATGATGAATGAGATGATGGGATGATGAGATGAAAATAATTTTATTAGGTGTTTTGGATGGTGGGAAGGAGTCGGTCATGGCTTGTTCGTCAAGGAATCACCCTAGTATTGACCTGAACGACAGAGGGGAACCACGAAAAACCCCTGTCAGGATGGTCGACCATGGCGGGAATCGAACCCCGGTCTCCCGAATGACGGTTCAGTGTGTTACCACTCGGCCACGCGTCTCGGTATCAGTAGAATTATTATGTTATTAATATTATTCAAAAAAAAAGATAGAGGAAGGTAAAAGTAGAGGAAAGATAAAAATGCAGATTGCAGAAACTTTTAGGTTGAAGGGGGGATAAAGTACTGATATTAATTTTTATCATTGGTCCGTCTCATCATGTTTAATTGCTTAAACATACATTGGTTTTCATTGCTTAATTCCTGGTCACTGCATGATAGTAGACATAAATTACAAACGCACATCCTCAAGTTCAACTTTGTTTATTAATATTTGAAATTCTGATTCGCCTTTTATTCTACAGTTTTCCCAATTTCCTTGACCAAAATGTGTTATGTAACTAGATTTTGTCCAATTTATGAAATGAAAAACTCCCCCATCTAGCGGTGGTTAATGGAACTCTTCCAATATTGTCCTTTTTTCACTTTTTAACCCACAACCAAACTTTTAAACGCACATCGAACTTGGGTCGAGCATTTCGAAGACAAACATTCTCAGCTAAGATGCGAGCTCTTAAGAGCCCGCATCTTAGCTGAGCATGTTTCTCTTCGAAATGCTCAACTCAAGTTCGATGTGCGTTCAAAACTTTGGTTTTCGGTTGAAAAGTGAAGAAGGGATAATATTGGAGGAGTTCCAGTAACCACCCCTAGATGGGGGAGTTTTTCATTTCATAATTTGGACAAAATCTAGTCACATTACACATTTTGGCCAAGGAAATTGGGAAAACTGTAGAATAAAAGGCGAATCAGAATTTCAAATATTAATAAACAAAGTTGAACTTCAGGATGTGCGTTCGTAATTTATTCCTACTTTTATTTGGTAACCGGGAATTAAGCAATGAAAACCATCAAATTAGGCCCATTTTGATTCAATTATTGCTCCATAATAAAATTATTCTTCAATTTTCGATCAGGCATATCTAATTGTGAGGGTATTGTTCAATTATTGCATTCTACCGAAAGTCCGTAGTCTCTGTGGTTCTTGAGATATATGTGGCGAAAGTGCACTCTGTGAATCTGTCCAAGATGCGGGCTCTTAAGTCGCTCATCTAGTGTTTATAAGCCTACTTGAACTTGATCGAGATTTGGGTTTGGTGAGTAATAAAAGTGGAGAAGGCACAGAGGTCATTCACCCTTGACCTAACTAGATAAGAGACGTCACTCTATTTAACTTGAAACAATTTGTTTGGAGGTTATTACAGAGACCGTCTGATAAAATTAGTTGGAAGATTAAGGTCCCGTTTTACGAATTACAAGTGAGTTGATTAAGCGATGATTAGTGGTAGTAATAGTAAATATCTTTATTGTATTTTTCTTGCTATTTTTTAAATGGTCATATTTTACACTTCAACATTTTTTTAAACATTTTCTTGTGTAGTTATTAATAATATTAAGTAATAGTAATATCAAAACTACAACACATTATGAATTATACTTACATGAAATTATTAGAAAACACGATTTACTATTCTAATTGAAAAATTTTGATTATAGTTGATCAATATACATTTAGTGGATTCATTAACTTGTTATTACCATTGGTAATCAATGGTATTTTTGTACCTTAATTAATGAATTAGCTTAATTAACACATTTTTTTTATTGGTAATATGGGGTCTAAATTAAATTAGGAAAGTGAACATAAAATACGTACACGCTGTAAACAGGTATTTGAATATTAAAAAAAAAATTTTTTTTTGTTCTTTACAGTTTACATATACAGTCTGTTGAGGTTATAAAAATGAGAATTCCCCAATGAGAAAAATTCTTGTACTCAGGAATTGTTGAAATTAAAGAGTTTAATTGAAATTAAAAGGAATTACAGGGTTGAAAGTTACCAAATTTTGATGGTTCTGATTTGATCTAACTGATTTAATTAAGGGAGGACAGAAGTGAAAATCTCATCATCTAAGGAATGATATTCAACAGTCTCAAAATACTACACAATACTAAACAGGTAACACAGAAAAAAAATTAAAAAATACAATTTTTGTATTTTTGACATGGTTTTTGTATGTTTTTTTTTGTATAATTTTGGCATTACTGGAAAAAACCTTTTCTGGTTAACCAACACGGATAATTTCGATATTTTAAGTGTAAACTAATCGCAATGAACCAACGCATAATAATGGCTATTAGTCACATCAATGAGGTTTCAATGAGGAAAAAAAATGAGGATCAATCAATCGTCCAATCATGAGTATTGGTTTAATTTAGTTTTAATTATGTATACACACTTGAATAATGTTTTTTGAGTGATGTAATTTCAGAACAAGGTTGAATCTTTTCGTTGTATGCTTTTTCTAGTAACTGTTTTTTTCTCTCTGTTATCGCATCTTAAATGTGCAAGAGTGAATTTTTGGTTTTTGCACAAACATTTTTCTCAGTAATTCATTGTGTGTTTACTTCTCTCTTCAATTGACTAACTTTGCACGTGTCTCGTTTCCTTTCGTAATTTTAGGCTGCACTTTTTTCCCCTGTTTTTCAACTAATTTTGTGTGTGTTTTTATAGAGTTATTTTATCTATGTTATCGCCACAGTCAAGCCCGTATAAGGCTTTGTGGATCAAGCGATGTGAATTTTGTTAATTGTAGTGTTTCTAACATTTGTTTTCCCAATAAAAAAAAACATTATCATTAATTTGCTATTAGATATTTATGAAATTTTATTATTACTATATTATTTTTTTTATTTTTTTGTGAAAATTTTCCATTTTACAAATATTAATACAAATATATAAAATACAATATTAATAATATATTAATAATTAATAATATATATTGATATATATTATTAAAATATTTTACAATAATACTGTTCTCTATTTGTTTGAGTTTTTAATACCCACTTCTCAGTCTTCACTCCAAATACTAGTGAGGAAAATTCACAAGAAATGTCAACACATTCCAATAGATAGTTATGGAGAAAAGTTGTTTCACCGGCACATGCAGCGCAGTGGTTAGCGTACTTGCTTCGTGTGACCCGGGAGGTGAAGGGACAAATGGGATTGGCCGCGTCCTGGTCAGGTGGACTGTAGTGACTGTAGGGCTGGTTGTTGCAGGCGACGGACGCGGAGCTGGAGCAGGCCCTAGAAGCAGGGTATCGCCTGATAGACACGGCCTACGTGTACGAGAACGAGGCAGTGATTGGCCGCGTCCTGGCCAGGTGGACTGTACTGACTGTAGGGCTGGTTGTTGCAGGCGACGGACGCGGAGCTGGAGCTGGCCCTAGAGCTGGCCCTAGAAGCAGGGTATCGCCTGATAGACACGGCCTACGTGTACGAGAACGAGGCGGTGATTGGCCGCGTCCTGGTCAGGTGGACTGTAGTGACTGTAGGGCTGGTTGTTGCAGGCGACGGACGCGGAGCTGGAGCAGGCCCTAGAAGCAGGGTATCGCCTGATAGACACGGCCTACGTGTACGAGAACGAGGCGGTGATTGGCCGCGTCCTGGCCAGGTGGACTGTAGTGACTATAGGGCTGGTTGTTGCAGGCGACGGACGCGGAGCTGGAGCAGGCCCTAGAAGCAGGGTATCGCCTGATAGACACGGCCTACGTGTACGAGAACGAGGCGGTGATTGGCCGCGTCCTGGCCAGGTGGACTGTACTGACTGTAGGGCTGGTTGTTGCAGGCGACGGACGCGGAGCTGGAGCAGGCCCTAGAAGCAGGGTATCGCCTGATAGACACGGCCTACGTGTACGAGAACGAGGCGGTGATTGGCCGCGTCCTGGCCAGGTGGACTGTACTGACTGTAGGGCTGGTTGTTGCAGGCGACGGACGCGGAGCTGGAGCAGGCCCTAGAAGCAGGGTATCGCCTGATAGACACGGCCTACGTGTACGAGAACGAGGCGGTGATTGGCCGCGTCCTGGCCAGGTGGACTGTACTGACTGTAGGGCTGGTTGTTGCAGGCGACGGACGCGGAGCTGGAGCAGGCCCTAGAGCTGGCCCTAGAAGCAGGGTATCGCCTGATAGACACGGCCTACGTCTACGAGAACGAGGCAGTGATTGGCCGCGTCCTGGCAAGGTTGACTGTAGTGACTATAGGGCTGGTTGTTGCAGGCGACGGACGCGGAGCTGGAGCAGGCCCTAGAGCTGGCCCTAGAAGCAGGGTATCGCCTGATAGACACGGCCTACGTGTACGAGAACGAGGCAGTGATTGGCCGCGTCCTGGCAAGGTGGACTGTAGTGACTATAGGGCTGGTTGTTGCAGGCGACGGACGCGGAGCTGGAGCAGGCCCTAGAGCTGGCCCTAGAAGCAGGGTATCGCCTGATCGACACGGCCTACGTGTACGAGAACGAGGCGGTGATTGGCCGCGTCCTGGCCAGGTGGACTGTACTGACTATAGGGCTGGTTGTTGCAGGCGACGGATGCGGAGCTGGAGCAGGCCCTAGAGCAGGCCCTAGAAGCAGGGTATCGCCTGATAGACACGGCCTACGTGTACGAGAACGAGGCAGTGATTGGCCGCGTCCTGGCAAGGTGGACTGTAGTGACTATAGGGCTGGTTGTTGCAGGCGACAGACGCGGAGCTGGAGCAGGCCCTAGAGCTGGCCCTAGAAGCAGGGTATCGCCTGATAGACACGGCCTACGTGTACGAGAACGAGGCGGTGATTGGCCGCGTCCTGGCCAGGTGGATTGCGGAGGGGAAACTCACGCGGGACGAACTGTTTATCATCACCAAGGTCAGTCACAACCCCTCTCATCCATCTTAGTGGCCTCAGTCTCCGTCCCCTTGACGTCACAAATCATACCGTCCAATCAACACGGCTGTTGGAACTGAAGTCAAAGTCAAATATCCAATCGGGGTGTCTTGAAATGACCACTAATGATATAGATCCAACTGGCTGACTGGTGAAGCCACGCCCATTTCGAGTCGTCAATTCACTACTTTCAATTAGTAGTTTTTGTACTCTTTCTCTCAGTTTTTCTATGGCTGAATTTTCCATTCATTTTTATTTTTTACAGAGTATTTATTACAATTTGGTTTTCAGATTTGCCTGTAATTATTTCTATTCATTTTATTTTATTTCTTTATTTTATTTATTTATTTATTGATTTATTTTTTTTTTTATTATTTTTTTTTTTATCCATCCTGACGTGGTTTTTCGTGGTTTCCCACAGTCCTCGAAGCAAATGCTTGGATGAAGTACTAATCGGCCACGACCATTAATTAGTAGAGCGATAGGCCCAATTATAACATTATAGGCCTATCATTAATTTAATTTGTGCTTTTTGTATAATGATCAATTTTACATCTGCTGTCAAGGGAAAGAAGTAATCATTGCCCAAGAGACTTAGTTCAAAGTGAGAGATATCAACATTCGTGTGTTTATACTGAAAGACTTTTATCTATTGCGAAAAATTATGGTCACAGACAGCGCAGTCCTGGTGTTGAAGATCATTAGTTTTAAATAGATCGCCCTTGTGGTGCCCCGTCCAAACGATCCTACTTTTCATCCATAGCCTTAATTGGGGAACAATGATTTTGTATCAAGTTTCGATGTTATTAAAAAAAAAAAAAAATTCTTTGCACTAGATTGCAGGCAGAGACTATGTACCCACAACTCGAAGTGTGCCGCGACGCATTGCCACATTCGATATATCGATATACATATAGACATGGGGGGTACATAGCCACTTCGTACATTGCATCTCATTTATTCATTCTTTCTCATTTTTCTCAATGAACTTTGCTCAATTTGTAATTTCCATACTTTTCTCTCAGTTTTTCTATGGCTGAAGTTTTCATTGATTTTCACAAAGATTTTATTATGATTCAATTTTTAGATTTTGCTGTCACTATTTTTTCTAGATTTCATCCTATTTTTGGTGATCATTTCATTTTTCTAAATTTCATCATTTCAATTTGTAGATTTCAATATTTCTCTACGATGATTCTCTCAACTAATTCCTCCCTCTCAACATCGCATTCCCCCCCCCTCCTCCTCATTCCTCGGTAGCTCAGTCAATTGAGACACCGCTGAGCATGGGCCCCCGTATAACCTGGCTGTTGGTGGGGTTGTTAAGCAAACAATCAATCCAAGACCCTCTACAACTCAGCATATCATTATCAGTGAGATGAGTGGCCGAGTGGCTAGCACACTGAACCGTCATTCAGGGAGACCAGCTGGTTCTATTCCCGCCATGGTCGACCATCCTGACAGGGGTGCATCGTGGTTTCCCTCTGTCGTTCAGGTCAATACTGGGATGGTTCCTTAACAACAGGCCACGACCGACTCCTTCCCACTATCAAAAAACACCTAATGGAATAGCATCTCATCAACCCATCATCTCATATATCATTCGACGCCAATAGATCGTAGTCATCAGTAGAGTGCGTCGTTAAACTCAATATAAAATAACAAAAACATTTCAATATTTTTCTCAATCCCTTGATTGAATCCCTCCAGCTCTGCATTATAATCTTCATCTTGATTTTATAACTATTAGTCATCACCACATCATTGTATTAACGTTAGTCGTAAAATGACATTTAATTAGATCCTTTTATTACCCAATAAGTCATTGTTCATTTATATTTTTATTATTATATGAAGAGATGTATATTATGGAATATCACTTTTGATAAAGTTCATTGTTAATGAAATGGGGTGTTGATATTGCCCTTGTGGTGCCCCGTCATCACGACAATCCCCCAGTTCCGTCAATGTTCTTGATTGGGGAACAATGATTTTACATCAAGTTCAATGTTATGAATCAAAAAGTATCATTATGCCACACAAATATTGACAAATAAAGACTCACATTACAGTACAATACAATAGATTTTTTTATTCCATTTTGTTTTTCACTTCTTTGACTTTTTTGTGGCTTTCTGAATTTCACCTCATTTTTGTAATTCTTTTGATGGATAAAATGTTCCGACTGTTCCCCCTCCTGTAACACGTTGACACGTATTGTTTCCCCCCCCCAGGTCCCCCCGTCCGGCAACCGTCCCGAGGGCGTGGAGAAGTTCATCAAGAAGTCGCTGGCCAACCTGGGCGTGGATTACCTGGACCTGTACCTGGTCCACACCCCGTTTGCCTTCGTGGACCGCGGAGATGCGGATCTGCACCCCATGAACGAGGCGGGCGAGATCGAGCTGGACGTCACCACGGATCATGTCGCCGTGTGGAAGGTGAGGCTCATTCAGCTCAAACAGCTCATTCAGCTCATTCAGTTCAAACAGCTCATTCAGCTCAAACAGCTCATTCAGTTCAAACAGCTCATTCAGCTCAAACAGCTCATTCAGCTCAAACAGCTCATTCAGCTCAAACAGCTCAAACAGCTCATTCAGCTCAAACAGCTCATTCAGCTCAAACAGCTCATTCAGCTCAAACAGCTCATTCAGCTTAAACAGCTCATTCAGCTAAAACAGCTCATTCAACTCAAACAGCTCATTCAGCTCAAACAGCTCATTCAGCTCATTCAACTCAAACAGCTCATTCAACTCAAACAGCTCAAACAGCTCATTCAGCTCAAACAGCTCATTCAACTCAAACAGCTCATTCAGTTCAAACAGCTCATTCAGCTCAAACAGCTCATTCAGCTCAAACAGCTCATTCAGCTCATTCAACTCAAACAGCTCATTCAGTTCAAACAGCTCATTCAGCTCAAACAGCTCATTCAGCTCAAACAGCTCATTCAGCTCATTCAGCTCAAACAGCTCAAACAGCTCAAACAGCTCATTCAGTTCAAACAGCTCATTCAGCTCAAACAGCTCATTCAGCTCAAACAGCTCATTCAGCTCAAACAGCTCAAACAGCTCATTCAGCTCATTCTCACAACGCATGCTGCGTTAGCCTAATCTTAATTCCAGAGATGAGAATTAATTTTGAGAATTAATTTTTTAAATTTTGTTTCTAAAATTGTTCATCATTACTCCTCATTACTACATTTCGTATTATCATTATCACATACTATATTGACACGTCTAATATCTTTATAAGATCAATTTGGACCAATAAAGCATATTCTATTCCAACACGCGTCTGTCTCAGGCGATGGAGGCCCAAGTCGACGCGGGACGAACCCGAGCCATCGGCCTGTCCAACTTCAACGCGTCGCAGATCCGACGCGTCCTCTCGTCCGCCCGCGTCAAGCCTGCCAACCTGCAGGTGGAGCTTCACGTGTACTGCCAACAGGTGGAGCTGGTGGCGCTGTGCGTGGAGAACAACATCAGCGTGACGGCCTACTCTCCGCTCGGGTCGCGCGGCACGGCCAAGATCTTCCAGGCGTGCGGCGTCAGGTGAGGGGGTTATGCTAACTATAAGCTGGACGATGCAGCGACTGTTTGTCGTGAATTAGGGCATGACTCATTATTTATTATTTTTATTAATGAAATTATATAATTACAGTGAATGATAAAGTATTATGATAAAGTCTGTTGGCATCAATACGTTGTGCTCTTTAACTACTTCCTTCATACGAGCAAAAAGACACAATTATGTTTGTCAAGCTTTTCAAGCACCATATTGACTGTCCACAGTGTAGTCTTCTTTACATAGTGAAATCTAAATTTAAATAAATTTAAAATGCTAAATTTTAAATAAATTTTAAAAAATACCAGTACTAGTCGACCCAATCAAGAATGAGGATCACAATAATCTGATTGACAATATAATTTGAACTTTAATCACCGCGCAAAACTGAAAGTTTCAACAATTCACCGTCACGGTTACGCAGCTCCGGAGAGAGTCTACGTCAGCGTGAGTGACCTCACAGTACAGTAAACCCTCGTTAATCCAAACTCGGTTAATCCGAAATTTGACATATTTCGAACTTGAAGTCAGTCCCCCGGCTGAAGGTACAGACATTTCAATGTTAATTAATGGTTAATCCGAATTTGAACTAATATTTCGGCCCCTCAATTGCTTTGGCACTGTTTTCAGATTGGATAATCCGAAATAGTTCGAGTGAATTCCTTGAATTGATAATTATTTCCCCAAATTCCATCTTTTTTATTCGACGCGTAAACAATAGGACGAAGCCAGCTCAGCTGTTCGCTGCCACTGAGTGCGTCCTCCGAGTGCGCTCGCCGCTCTGTCCTTGACGAGCGGTAATCTCGGAACACTCAATCACTCAAAACGGCCGAGCGCCAATGAAAGCTGGCCATCTAACGTTCGTTTGTTGTCGAAGATAGCCAAATACACACAATCAGTGATTCGGTTCCTCGCACATGTGGCATAGCTTTCTCTCGCGCTCAATGCGACATTGCTTCAATTCTAACCGGAACGTCTGATGATTTTCGTGGAAAAGGAGCTTTTTGGTTAATCCAAATTTTTATAAATCGAAATCGGTTTTTGGGGGTCCCTTGAATTTTGGATTAACGAGGGTTTACTGTATAGTATTTCTACAACTCTAGCCATCAGCCGTCCAACACCTTGCTACTAGGGATAATTTTGGGTTAACGAGGGTTCACTGTAATAGCATATTCATCGGTACGATAGCTATAATCCGATGTACGATAGCTATAATTCGTTGTACGATAGCTATAATCCGATGTACGGATATGATGATAACACGGACGTAGTCTTAGAAGCGAGTCTCCGAGTGGAAAGGAGCGGGATGTCGGTCCTGAAAAACAGAAGAACAACACTGTTCAAGATGAATCCTCGATCTGTTAGAATCAGTTTACTAGCAACATGCAATCGACAGCTGAGTATCGAAACCTAACCTAACCTAACCTAACCTAACCTAACCCAAGAGTGTCAAGATCGTATAAGTTGTCCAAATGTCAACAAATCAACATTGTGATCATGCTCGGGCTGTGACGTAGCGCTTGTTGTAACGTCTTTGCGGTTTTATTTCAATGTATGGAGGAAGGGAGGGGGGGGGGGGGCGTCGCCAATGATGCGTATTCCTTGACAATTGTTTCCATGAGAAAATTCTCCCGGTCGAAGAAATAGAAGAATATTCAATTTTTCAACTCATTTTTTTATTTCAATACTTAAAAATATACATATATGAATACAGCTTGTGGGATTGGGATCTATTTTCCTGGGGGTTTACCCGGATAAGACAGCTCTTGACAGCACGTCTCGAGTTTATAACAATACTAATGAGTTGCGTTCCGGGTATTACGATATTTTTGTCAAGGTTTCGTGGAAAACAAATTATTTATACTGAAAAATGAATGTCATCTTTCTTTTCGTGGCTATTTCGTTGAATAGGATAAATTCACGTCATACTGTTCAAAATTATCTTTTTCGTGATGATTCGTGAAATAGAAGACCACTTTGAACGCATCCTAACACTATGAAACATGAAGAAATCATGAAATAAAATGTCTTTGGGATTATTCGTTTTCATCCGCATTTTTCGTCAATGCGAAAAGCACGTACCTCTAACTACCGTATTTACGCGATTGCAGTCCGCACCCTATTGTAGTCCGCACCCTAGTTTTTTGAAGTAGGTTTTAGAAAAGTACTTTACATGCGATTATAGTCCGCAGAGAAATACACATACTTAAACACGTGAAAATCGAATTAGCGCAGCGACTACGACACGCCTGCTTACACTACTGGAGTTATACTGGCGCATGGCAGTGACACTGAACTGACATCTCAGCACATTTCAGTCACTTGGTCTTAGCTGTGTGCAGTGCGATGCGCGCTCGGTCGACATACCTGCCCCCCGCCCCCGCCCACCCACCCTTACATCAACAAAACAAGCAAGGCGGATCGCACGCCAGCCCGCCAGTCAAGGTTAACCTTGAGACAAGGCGAAGTATTGCGCATCACTTGGAGACATTTGACAGAATGGCGTGAATTTTTTTTTTACGCGCTTGGAAATCCGTCATCGATTGTAGTCCGCACCCCTGTTTTAGATTTTCTAAATTTGGAATATACCTGCGGACTGTAATCGAGTAAATACGGTATACACGACGGCAATATGTTGAGGTCAACATGTTGACAGGCAATGTTGATCGTGTATGCCGTGTCCAAGGGTGGCTCGTAGAATGTATAGTAAGCGAACGTGTGTTGTGTTTGATCCCAGCAAGGAGTTGCCAGATCTGATGCTGAACCCGACCGTGACGTCGCTAGCTGAGAGCCACGGCAAGAGCCCAGCCCAGGTCCTGCTCAGGTACACGTTGCAACGCGGCATTGCAGCCATACCCAAGAGCACCAACGCTGCTCGCATCAAGGAGAACTTCAACGTGAGTCTAGCCACGATATACGACGTCAATTACTTCTTTCTCTCGCTAACATCGAAACTTGATACAGAATCATTGTTCCCCAATTAAGGCTGAGGATGAAAGATAGGATCGTTTGGACGGGGCACCACAAGGGCGATCTTACCACCCCATTTTGATTATTCAAAACTAATGATCTTCAACACCAGGACTGCGCTGTCTGTGACCATAATTTTTCGCCGTAGATAAAAGTCTTTCAGTATAAACACACGAATGTGGATATCTTCCACTTTGAACTAAGTCTCTTAGACAATGATCACTTCTTTCCATTGACAGCAGATGTGAAGTTTATCATTATACAAAATTGAGAGAGAAAAAAATGAGTGATAGGCCTATAATGTTATAATTAGGCCTATCGCTCCACTAATTAAAGGTCGTGGCCAATCAGTACTTCATCCAAGCATTTGCTTTGAGGACTGTGGGAAACCACGAAAAATCAAGTCGGGATGGAAAAAAATTAAAATAAAATGGCGAAGAATATATTTTTTTCAAACTTCTCGATCGTTGTGGAGACGTTATATTTAAATATAATATATTTACATAATATAATATAATAATAATAATATAATTGGTAATATTGTGATAATTTTGATTAATATTTAGACGAGCTTTAGCGAGGATTCAATTTGACATACTGAAAAAAATTGGTGTTCGTTTTTATGTTGTTTTTTTTTATGTTTTTTTGTCGGTTCTCCACAGGTCAAACGGTTACAGCTATCAACTCCAAACTTTTTTTCATCATGGTTCCTCATCTAACTTAGATCTGTATAGTTTTGTGGCATTATCGGGTGGTAACTTTTATTTTTATGAATTTTAGAAATTTCAAAAATACCCGTTAGAATAACACAGCGGAAAAAAAATTGAAAAATTTTTATTTTCCAAAAAATTGAAATTTTGTGTGAAGTTGAATAACATCTTTATACACATTTCTGGAAATTCTCAACTTGATCGAGTGAGCCATTTTAAAGAAAAAACATGAAATGTGCTAAATTTGTACCACTCGTAGCAGTTTTTACCCATTTATAACTTAAATGTCACCCAATTGGCGAATTTAGGCAAAAGTTTGGAAAAGAAGTCGACATACTAATACTTTCCGCTCGTCCATTAACGCGTATATAGCGTTTTCCTAGTATTATTATAATGATAATAATAATTTTTACATAATATTTAAATATAAACATATATAAAATATAAAAATATAAAGACTTTAAAAATATTCTGAATTTTAATTTCAATTTTGAATTCAAAATATTGAAATTATTATCCATAAATATATATCCATAATTGTAACTTTCAAATCTTTCATTCAATTTTACTTCAATTAAACTCTTCAATTCTAACAATTCCTCAGCACGAGAATTTTTCTCATTGAAGAATTCACATCTTTATAACTAACTACCGACTGTATCGTATGTAAAGACCAGAAGCCAGCCATCAAGGTAAGCTGCTGGTGTGGCCGCAGCCAGTAACGATGTCCGTATGTCCGCCAGGTGCACGACTTTGAGCTGAGCGCGGCGGAGATGACCTCGCTGGCAGCCCTGGACCAGGGGTCGGCAGGTCGGGTCGTCGACTTCTCCTTCTTCAAGGGGTAACTATCACCACGCACACTCTGTCTCCGGTAACTAGCGTACCGATAGCTGTGTCGAGGTTTTATTCAATCTCCCACGACGCGAAAAAATCACCCGATAATAACAAATACCTAAATTTATTCATTCTTTTACTTGAGGGGGGACTTGGGTGAAATTTTAATTTTTTTCATCATTTTTCTTTTTTTTTTTTCAATTTTTATAATATTGGTTTGGATGTTTACTCGAGTTGTATGTTTGAAGACATTGGAAAATATCGATAATTGTACGTGAAATGAATTTGTTAGTGTCGCTGTGCATCGAGCCGTCTGCTTATTTTCAATACAGCAGTTCACATTGTCAATCTTGATAGGGCATTTACTGCAATACACCTTTTTTCACAAAACAAGAATTGTTTTTTTTGGCTACGTCCATTAAAAAATGTTATATTGTCTCGATTTTTTTTTGTGAGTGTTCATTATTAGTTTATCCGGGGTTGTACATATCGCTTTTTTATATCTCATCCAACAATGGAGATACAAAATATATACTAATTACATTTTATATAAAATTTGATTTAAAAAAAAAAACATAGTAAATAAAATCATATCTTGATATATAGAGAAGATATTGAAAAAACAATGTGTACAACTTTAAATCAGTACTTCAGCAACATTTTCATGAGAAAAAATTCAAAAATGGAAAATGGTAGGCCTATGAGAAAAACGAAAAATGAAATTTCGTTGCTGGAAAATTCGTAAAAACTGAACATTTACGAACTGGATGTTGATTTTTTTTTTTTTTTGGTTTTAGTTTTAGCATGATAGGCAGGCCTAACTATGTACAGAATTTGAAGTGTATACAATCAATATTGACTAAGACAGGATTTTCACCCCTAAATCCCCCTTAAAAATCTATGATGAATTTAACTCATTTAAGGCCGGGTATTACCAACGAGGGAGTAGCTCCAACTGGCGGATAAAAGTTGTTATCACCATGGTTACCTGTGATATTTGTTTTCACCAACTCTCAGATAACTGCTAACTGGAGTTGGTAATACCGGTCCTAAATAGGTCTACATTATCAATCATTTAAATTATGAATATGCATAGCACGGGTGTTTTGGGTATATTAATGTTTAAGCAATGGACAGCCAGTTTCCCCCTTCTCCCAGGCTGGGTTATTTTCACTGAACAGATACTTGTGTCTAGATAGCCTTCTGTAATTTGTATAGCGAAATCAGATGATTTTATTGTACCGGTATTGGTTTGATTCATGAAACAATGAATTCGCTAATATCACTTGTCAATTAGCGTTCAGAGCACTGATAACATCAAACAATTGAGAATCGATTCTAATGTAAAACAATTCTCAAATCGAAAAATCGATTTGAAAAAAAAAAAAAAAAAAAAATCGGTCAGTGCTGTACTTCTTTACGTTGCAATACGTGCTCATTTCGCTGTCCATTTAATTTTGTATTGTTGAGATTTTACTATCTGGACAAAAGCTATCCCTTCGGTTACGTCTGACAGCCGAACGTTGACGGAAATACCCGGACATGGTAAACATGAATACGAAATACGGAAATACATGGTACGACAGTTCAAAGACGTCTCTAGCAGCTATTTTTTACTTGAAACGCCGCGGGAAGGTTGAGAAAAAAAGTTCAAAACTACACAACTTTTTTCAAGGATGAATTTTTTTTTTCAAAATCGATAATCAAGTGATTCTGGAGCTCAGAGAATCGATTCCCGATTTTGAGAATCGATGACATCACTGATTCAGAGGCTCGTCAATTTGACACATTGAGCCTAGAAAGGTGTTTTGGCCGAACAGCTGACTGTCTCAAATCATTTTTATATATTTTTATATTTTTAAAAATATTTTTTATTGTTTTATATTTTCTATTTTTTTTATTATTTTTATATATTTCCATTTTTCCATTTTTTTATATATTAGCATAGGCCTACTCTATCAGCAGAAAAAAAATCAACACTTGTTACGGTACCTAATTTACATCTTAGATGTCAGTACAATTCCCATGTCAATATGTTGTAAAGCTGTTGAGATATTGAATGGGACGTGTTGGAAAGCGTAACGACGGGCATTTGAGCTAACAGCCGTCCAGTGGTTAACGTACATTCATCCAGTCTCATTGAAACAACCAATCACGTCTTCTAGCAATAACTCTACGCTAACATCCAACGATAAACAGAGACCACTTCAGCGTGTGTCGTGCGTGTTAATCTTGTAATACGCTAACATACCACCCCCTGTTACAGGCTGTCCAAACATCCCGAGTTCCCCTTCTAGACGCAACCAGTCTCGCACCAGCGCAACGCAGGTCATCGCCCTGTCAAGACAACGCCGCAACGTTTCTACTCGGCACGACCGGTTGCGTTTTTCTCCTGCGGGTGGATTTCTTTATGATTTAATTTTGGTGACATTAAAAAGATGATGTCAAAATAAAACAGCAGAAATGCAGTATTGTCCTATACTGAAAACCAACCTATTTTATCATAATCTACAGAAGGTGCTCCAACTCCAAGTCACATTCTAATAACATGGACGGTATTTGTGGTTTCTTGCGGTCAGTTCAGAGCCAAAGGTCCCGATTGCCTGTCACGATTCAACGGATTCCCTTGTGAACCAGATGTAGATAAGAGTAACTACGGTACCGGTGGCATTGTTCAACTCACAAAATCCATCATTTTCGTGCAAAACAAAATCAAGTGCCAACATAATAAATCTACTGAGCCGTGTATAGCATTGTTGGGCATTATTGTTTTATCTAGTTCAATATAAAAGTGATAGTTGCGCTACAGGCAATCGGAACCCTAAACACAGATTCTGTCCCCAGAAATATTTCACTTTGAAGACGCGAGTCGGTACACCTTCTTCATATTATGATAAGTATGTTGATATCACTACATCTGAGAAACAGCTGGTCACAGCCTCCTTGAACTGCGGTTTCAACTTGTACAGGAATACACCCCAGGGACGAAGCTACAGCTTGTTCCGAGCGAGACAAACTCTATAAAGTATTACAGAAACGCTCTCCTTACTTGAATCAAGTCTCCATATAACTCAAGTCAACTCGAGTATCAACACGTAAAAACTATTCAAGACAGTTCTAAGTAGAAACTATTCAACTTATACCGCATGATTTCCAAACGTACACGGCTGTAAAACACATTTCTTAGCTGTTTACCTTCTGACATGATCATGTGATGAGGTGAATAATTCTTACTCACACCATCTCTATTAACCCCTTGCTTACTGAATTCACTGAACCTACTTTTACCATTCTAATAGTAATTACAAATTAAGAACAAGCCTGACATTTGATACAGGATCCAGGCCTACTTGAATCGCTTGAAAGACTGTTATCATTATCATATTCCGACTGTGAACTAGAATCATCATTTTCATCATCACAATTGCTGTCAAATACTGCATTTAGAACAGTTTCACTGTTGTTTGCTGGTTTCTGATAGCCATTGTTGCTAATGACAGCTGCAAGGTCAGTTTGATACGTCAGTAAACATCATTTACTCAGAGAGTTACTACCTTTATCGACATAGTCTGTGATTAGTTCAACAGTTCACTACAAGAGCTATCTTTGTAGCCATACTATGGCACATTCTGACGGTAACTTTGGGAGATATGGATTTAAACATGACGCGCGGTAATTAGCGGGCCTCACACGTTGTCGTTCGTGAATGCTAAGTCGCGTCTCGCGGGCGGCACTCGTCAAAGATATTCAAGGGGTTAAAGAATACAAAATATTATTCGATAAGTTTATTTTTGAACACTTTTCTTTTCGGACAATCAGTTTTCTCCTATTTAGGGTTATGCTAATTTATTTAGGTTTTATGTTTGTCACCGTAGGTTATCTTTTGGGCTTATAAAGTGAAGATGTGGGCAGAGTTGGGGTTTGTATGGAATTTTACGATTTGAAATATACCAAGCCTATTGAGTTTATGGTATTATTATTATTACTAGGAAAACGCTATAAACGCGTTGTTAGACGAGCAGAAAGTAATAGTATGTCGACTTCTTTGCCAAACTTCTGCCTAAATTCGCCAATTGGGTAACATTTTAGTTATAAATGGGTAAAAACGGCATCGAGTGGTACCAATTTAGTACATTTCATGTTTTTTCTTCAAAATGGCTGACCCGATCAAGCTGAGAATTTCCAGAAATGTGTATCAAGATGTTATTCAACTTCACACAAAATTTCAATTTTTTTGAAGATAAAATTTTTTAAATTTTTTTTTTGCCGTGTTATTTTAATGGGTATTTTTGAAATTTCTAAAATTCATAAAAAAAAGGTTGATATCCGATATTGCCACAAAACTATACAGATCTAAGCTGGATAAGGAACCATGATGAAAGCAAATTTGAAATTGATAGCTGTAGCCGTTTGACCTGTGGAGAACCGACAAAAAAACATAAAAACAAACAAAACAAAAAAAACAACATAAAAACGAACACCAATTTTTTTCAGTGAGTCAAATTAAATCCTCGCTGAAGCTCGTCTAATTATTATTGTTATAACTCTTACAGTTGCTTATAAATGCACGGTGGCAAGTTCCCTATCCTTGGACCGGCTCCCTAACCTTCTCACGGAGTTATTTCACCCTTTTTACATCCCCCTCGAATACAATAATTCTACTGAGCCCATTCCAGTCCCTACTTGTCCTATTTAAGAAAGAAAATTTGCCCACATCTAATCTAGCACACTTTATAACTACAACAATGTATGCATTGGGAGGAGAAATAACGTGCGACTGGCAATATATTGCCTCGTCCGTCAATTTGTTGCTCTCGGTAAAAATATACTGTATTGAACTTTTAATGTTAGGCTTACTAGTTTCTATTCGGGTCAACGAATGTTGATCGTCTAATTGGGCTTTCAGGTATGAATTATCATTATATTATATCGTATAGACTGATGTTTACTACTTGGTTATTGTATCTGAACTGTTGTAGGTTATAAATACAAGCAGATGGAAATAAAGATGAAGTTGGTTTCGGAATAAATGCGTGGCTCTTTGATTGGTCGGTGGTCCCTAGGGAGTGCAGTACAGTGATACCTGGATGATCGTTCCCAGATCCGTCCTCTTCCTGCTTCCGTCTATTCCATTTTCCATTGTTCAAATATATATATTTATATATATTTTTTTTTAATAACATTGAAACTTGATACAAAATCATTGCTCCCCAATTAAGGCTGTCAATGAAAGGTAGGATCGTTTGGACGGGGCTCCACAAGGGCGATCTTACCACTCCATTTCAATTATCTACAACCAATGTAGCTTCAACACCAGGACTGCGCTGTCTGTGACATCTTATTATTTGTCATCATATTCATATGAATGGACTGATCATTTTCCAATTATGTCACATTATTTTATACTTTGTAATGAATTGTAATTATTCGTAAGAAATGCAAACTTGTTGTGTTTGTAGGCTATGATTGTAATGTTTGACTTGTCCAATGCCATACTTGTATGTTTGATTCTTCCAGACTAATAAATATATTATTATTATTATTATTATTTTCCGCTGCGGATAGAAGTAGGTCTATAGCAGTTTTCGAGAGTGTGGAACACATTATGAGTAGAAACCGTTCCTGTGATATATATCCGAACATCACCAGCATTGGTATTGGGAGTAAACAAAACACACGAATGTTGATATCTTCCACTTTGAACTAACCAAGTCTCTTGGGCAATGATCACTTCTTGTACGAATATAGCTATCATATTCAGGTTCATATTTGGTCTGCAACCTACGCAACCCTCAATGCATCACTTGGCAACCAACGCAACCCTCAATGCATCACTTGGCAACCACCGCAACCCTCAATGCATCACCTGGCAACCAATGCAACCCTCAATGCATCTTGAGGCAGACCAACGCAACCCTCAATGCATCTTGAGGCAGACCAATGCAACCCTCAATGCATCACCTGGCAACCAACGCAACCCTCAATGCATCTTGAGGCAGACCAACGCAACCCTCAATGCATCACCTGGCAACCACCGCAACCCTCAATGCATCTTGCAGCAGACCAACGCAACCCTCAATGCATCTTGCAGCAGACCAATGCAACCCTCAATGCATCACCTGGCAACCAACGCAACCCTCAATGCATCTCGCAGCAGACCAACGCAACCCTCAATGCATCTTGCAGCAGACCAACGCAACCCTCAATGCATCTTGCAGCAGACCAACGCAACCCTCAATGCATCTTGCAGCAGACCAACGCAACCCTCAATGCATCTTGCAGCAGACCAACGCAACCCTCAATGCATCTTGCAGCAAACCAACGCAACCCTCACTGCATCTTGACATGACTTGCCACGAATCGAACGCCTGTGGGCGGTACTCACGTGCAGGTAAAGCAGGCGCCTGCTTCACGGTCGGTTGGTCATCACGACACGTCCGACCTTGGGCTGGTCGCGCGACCTCAAGGTGTCCGTGACGGCGTCGAACCCGACTGTGTGGTGGACGTTGGGTCTGTGGGCGCAACGAGAACAGCGGTCAGCTACGACATGACTACCTTACAATAACCAATCAGGTCGTCGCACCGTATTTACTAGTGATAACATCCATCAATCCAGAACCAATTCTAATGTAAAACGATTTTTAAATCTATCAATCGTTTTTTTTTTCAAGGGGGGGGGTCAGTGCAGTGCTTCTATATTTTTTTTATATATTAGGTTTTAACGACGCACTATACTGATGGCTACGATCTATTGCTCCAATTTTGTTTCCAAACTGTTCCAATTTTAATGTGTATATTATATGTTTGTATTTGTTTTGTATCATGTATGTACCTCGTTATATGTACCTGACGTGCCAAATATTTTAATATGAAACTGTTTAAACCCTGTAAAAAATTTTTTGTAAATCTACTGGCAGAAGATTGAATAAATAAAAAAAATAAAAAATTGGCGTCGGTGAATGATGAATGGGATGATGAGATGAGAGGTTATTTTATCAGGTGTTTTGGATAGTGGGAAAGAGTCGGTCGTGGCCTGTTGTTATGGAGCCATCTCAGTATCAACCTGAACGACAGAGGGAAACCACGATGCACCCCTGTCAGGATGGTCGACCATGGCGGGAATCAAACACCGGTCTCCCGAATGACGGTTCAGTGTGTTAACCACTCGGCCACGCGTCTCGGTGCTGTACTTCTTCACGTCGTAATAAGTGCTCATTTTGTTGTATATATTATTTTGTATTGTTGAGATATTACTATCTGGACAAAAGCTATCCCTTCGGTTACGTCTGACAGCCGAACGTAGACGGAAATACCCGAATGGTACAGTACAGTTCAAAGAAGTCTCTAGCAGCTATTTTTCACGTGAAATGCCGTGGGAAAGTTGAATAAAAAAGTTTAAATTAATTACACAACTTTTTTTGAGGATGAATTTTTTTTAAATCGTTTTTTAATTGATTCTGGAGCTTACAGCTAATTGACCAATGTAGATGGGCGTGACTTATACGAAGCAGGGGAAATCTTAGATGTACCTTGATTGGTTATTTCCCTATTTCCCCTGCTTCACTGTCCACTTGATTGGTTATTTCCCTATTTCCCTGCTTCACTGTCCACTTGATTGGTTTATATATCCCGTGACATCACGAGGGCGGATGATCTACAATGGTCAATTCTTATACGCTTATTCTTATTGCCTCATGAAATATTTACTTTTCCTTTCTTCTCTCTCTCTATTTTCTTTCTTTCTACTTTTTTTCTGTCGCTTCCAATTCATGGGGGAGGGGGGGGGGGGAGATCTCCCCTATCGCCCTCCACCCACTACCTGTATCTGCCACTGTTTCCACTGCACTTTCTACGAAGACATTCACCTTCTGTAGCCCGTCTCTTTCATACTTACATTGTGTTCATTAATATTTTTTTTCATTTTTATTATTTTATTATTTTTTATCATTTATTATTTTATTATTTTTATGTATTTTTTCTTATTTTCAATTTTTCATTATTTATTATTATATTTTTATTATGTTTTTTTATTATTGTAGGCCTATTATATTGTTTATTTGTGTTTATTTGTATTTATTGTTTATCAATTGATTCCCGGCTTTGAGTTTCGATGTCATCACAGTATTTGCTATTTACATGCATATAGTACGCACTTTTTCTCCTTCTTCAAGTCATCAAAAAGTCACGTGCATCTTAGAAAGGTGAGTGAGAAAAAATCACATTTTGTGATATATTTTTTGTTGGGATATGTTTTCAGTTCATATAAACTAGGCAAACGCGTTATGTGTTGCTGCGTTGATGGATGAGCTGGAACATATCGACTTATCTTTGGATTGGTTATTATATATATATATATATATATATATATATATATGCCTTGAGATCCAAACCATTACATCACTGCCATCTTATTTTTCATTATTAATTTCTATGAAAATAAAGAAGGCTTTCTTTTGATCGTTTACAGTTAAGAGGTGACACCTGTGGTTTGGATTTAATTGGTATCTTAATAGCTTTGAGTGATTCACAAAAATTACATTATATATTTTTTTACATCAAAACGGCTTATCCGATTAGAGCGAAAGTTCAGAATAATGTGTATCATTATTATATCAAAATCACCTGAGAATTTGAAATGTCTCGGATGAAAATTATTTTACCAATATTTTCCTCTGGGATATAACTTCAAAATGAGTTTTCTCAGAAGTGATTCAACCGATTGCGCCTCAAAACTATACAGTATCGAATTAGATGACACTTGTGTATGCCAAGTTTCAACTGTTTTTGAATTTTCGTTCGACCTGTGGAGCGCGGACAAAAAAAAAAAAACAGTCACTTTTTTTCGGGTATGGCAAAATTGAGTTTTCGCTTCGCTCATCCAATTAATATTATATAGGCCTATATATTCAGTTCATATTCATATAGTTCATTATAGATTTTGTACTTTTTATGTGTTGATAGAACTTTTTTCTAATTGTTTCTCTCTTCCAAAAGATCGCAATTTTGACAGTGACAGCCATCGGTCAATGCCCATTTTCATCGCTCGCCTATGAGTGCCTCTACCGCGCTATTCGATTTCTATTTCGATGCGATAGATCGACCGTGATTCGATACGCGGTATTCCTTTCTTACACAGTTCTCGAGTAACCTTGAACGCAGTCGCGTATCCATCGTAGATAGTTATAATCCTAGCCAACGATAAGCCGCGTTGCGACCGACTCCCTCACCGTATCGTCTTGTTGGCCAGCTCGTCCAGTACGTCCCTGAGCACGTGCTGGTATCGCCCTTGCTGGCCACCAGAGAGCAGCCACGCCTGTTCGAACAGGAAGCAGACGCAGGCGCAGCGGGACATCAACTGGGCCGTGTTCGGAGGATCCAGCTGTGAACGCAACACATGTTGTTCTAAGTCCACGATTCTCATCCGACACAAATACATCGTATGAACTGGGGATGACAGCGATCAATCGAGAATCAATTCACAATCGATTCTAAAGTAAAACAATTGGAAAATTGGAAAATCAATTTTTTTTTTTTTTTTTTGGGTCAGTGCTGTATTTCTTAACATTGCAATACGTGCTCATTTCGTTGTCTACATTATTTTGTATTGTTGAGATTTTACTATCTGGACACAAGCTATCTCTTCGGTTACGTCTGACAGCCGAACGTTGACGGAAATACCCAAATGGTACAGTATTTTCACGTAGGTATTTTTCATGTGAAATGCTGCGGGAAGGTTGAAAAAAAAGTCTAAAATTAGTAATTACACAACTTTTTTGAGGGTGAACTTTTTTCTTTCCTATTTTTTTTCAAAATCAATTTTCAATCGATTCTGGAGCTTAGAGAATTGATTTCCGATTTTGAGAATTGATGTCATCACTAGAATAAACTAAATTGAAATACAAAAATTCAAAATTGAAGTTTAAATATTCATCGATACAGTGAAACCTCTACGCATCGTTCCCGGATCCATCGTTTTCCTGTTTGTATCATTCATTTTTTTCTCATCCCACTTCCATATAATCAATGTTGCTATCTCGTTCCACTTTTTTATCTCACTTCTCACCGTTTTGCCATTCCCGAGTTGAAAAATCGTGAAATATGAAATGGAATTGTTTTTATTATATGGGAGATACCCTTTAGGAGGCTAGCAGATTATAGCCAATAGCAGCCCGTGAAAATGTAAACAAATAGGATGCACTGCCTTCCCTGGTTAATTATCCTAGTGGCAGTGATGCAAAGCCATCTTGAGTGCTATGCACAATATTTTACAACTCACTTTGACATTTCACCTATGACTATCAATAACGTAACGGGATAAGCAACATGGCGGTTTCCTTTCGCACCATGCGTATATCAAAGAGATCCCGCCTCACAAATGTTATGATGATTTGCTGGTATTATTGCGTGTTGATCTATACAAGTGATAGATGTAATGCAATCTGTGAATCCAGCTCTTGCCAACTGCATTGAACAATATTGGGATAAATCTCATATAAATTAGCCAATCTAAATTTAAAATACGTCTGTAAAAGCATTTAGTCCCCTAGCAAGAGCCCTACTGCTATATTTACGATTTGATAACTGGATAATTACTCATCATCTACGAGAAAGGTCAGAAACAATGCAAGTATACAACTATGTACTATACATTGAAATACGAGCCTAATACGTACGATTTGATTTGAAATTGCGAATCTCACAAATGTACACGAAAGCGCGCTGATTCCATCATGGTGAAAATGGCCTAATGTTAAAAGGATAGGACTTACGCCATGTTGCTTATCCCGTTACGTTATTGATAGTCATAGATTTCACTAACCAAATGGGTGGTGAGATTTTCAAGTGAAATGTGGATTGCCATGAAATGTGAAATTAGTGTTTCAAGAATACCAATCAGCCATTTTCAGTGAGATTACCAGAATTCCACCCAAATAATCTCATCTCATAATGTCGAGAATAAGGGTCCAGATCTAAATTATTTCACAATAGTATATATTTTTTATATTCTTTGTGTTTCACTGTATTTTGATTGGTGAGGTAGTATATACCAACGTGTGACGTACCTGGAGGTCAGTCGAGGACGTTACCCAGCGACCGCCCACGGCCAGACACGAGATGACGTCGTGTTTCGACGGTAAACTTCTCGCCGCCGCGCCATCGCTTGACTGGTCGCAGTTCTAGACAAACAAGACCGCGTGAGGACATCGTTCATCAACTAGGCCTCGTTCCTGTTCTCGTTCTCTTCACTGTTCATTCATTCAGGCCACGGTGTAGTGACACCAACCTATTTCATCATAATACAGTGAAACCTCTACGCATCGTTCCCGGATCCGACGTTTCCTGCTTGTATCATTCATATTGTCTCACCACACTCCTATATAATAAATGTTGAATTTTCCTGGATGGATGGTTTTCCTGGATGGATGGTTTTATTTCACTGGTCCCTTGAAAAACGATGGATAGAGGTTTCACTGTTTAAAGATGGTGCTCCAACTCCCATACTGATACCATGGACGGTATTTGTGGTTTCTTGCCGTCAGTTCAGAGCCAAAGGTACCGATTGCCTGTCACGATTTAGCGGATTCCCTTGTGAACTAGATGTAGATAAGAGTGGCTGACTCCCATACTGATAACATGGACGGTATTTGTGGTTTCTTGCGGTCAGTTCAGAGCCAGAGGTCCCGATTGCCTGTCACGATTTAGCGGATTCCCTTGTGAACTAGATGTAGATAAGAGTGGCTGACTCACATACTGATAACATGGACGGTATTTGTGGTTTCTTGCGGTCAGTTCAGAGCCAGAGGTCCCGATTGCCTGTCACGATTTAGCGGATTCCCTTGTGAACTAGATGTAGATAAGAGTGGCTGACTCCCATACTGATAACATGGACGGTATTTGTGGTTTCTTGCGGTCAGTTCAGAGCCAGAGGTCCCGATTGCCTGTCGCGATTTAGCGGATTCCCTTGTGAACTAGATGTAGATAAGAGTGGCTGACTCCCATACTGATAACATGGACGGTATTTGTGGTTTCTTGCGGTCAGTTCAGAGCCAGAGGTCCCGATTGCCTGTCACGATTTAGCGGATTCCCTTGTGAACTAGATGTGGATAAGAGTAACTACAATACCGGTGGCGTTGTTGAACTAACAAAATCTATCATTCTCTTAAAAAACAAATGCAACTGCTAACATTATAATTCTACTGTGCCGTGTGTAGTATTGTTGTTTTATATAGTTCGATATAAAAGCAATAGTTGCGCTACAGGCAATCGGAACCCTGGACTCGGGAACTGACCCCGGAAATATTTCACTTTCAAGACACGAGTTGGGTCACCTTTTTGTATTATGATGAATTAGGTTGGTATCACCACATCGTGACTGGCAAGTGTCTCGGCACTAGCTTCACACCGCTTTGTAAGCCGGGAAGTTTCCCACATATCAGTCATATATTAGTGACACTGTAGAATGCCCAGCTTGGATTCTGTTTGTAAATATCCAATATGGCCTCCGAGATTGGAACGAGCATATGAAGCTAACGGCTGCAGGATTTTTTATTTTTTTTAATAACATCGAAACTTGATACAAAATCATTGTTCCTCAATTAAGGCTAGAGATGAAAGATAGGACCGTTTGGACGAGGTACCACAAGGGCGATCTTACCACCCCATTTTAATTTGAAAGAAATGCAGGTACAGTAGAAGTAACGTATCTTGGGGAGGTGATGGATATATATTTGCTCAAACCAAGTGTCTCATCTTTAATTCATCAATATACAAAAGTTGACACTTGTATAATTGATTCGCTGGCTTCACGACACTAGACATGACTTTTGGAATTTTCTTTATGACAATTAAACTCACTGTCTTGATCACTAATGAGCACTTTTAGACCACAACAGTCTAATTTAACTGAACCTCAATCACATTTGGTTTCAACCATCCAAAATGTCTAACATACATCACTGGATGGTTGATTTATGCTCTTTTCTCAAGGACAATAATCACGTGGTGAAGTTCAGGGCGCCACAAGGGTGATGTTAAGGGTGTGGATGGTGAAATTATGCTCTTTTCTCAAGGACAATAATCACGTCATGGAGTTCAGGCTGCCACAAGGGTGATGTTAAGGGTGTGGATGGTGAAATTATGCTCTTTTCTCAAGGACAATAATCACGTGGTGAAGTTCAGGGCGCCACAAGGGTGATGTTAAGGGTGTGGATGGTGAAATTATGCTCTTTTCTCAAGGACAATAATCACGTCATGGAGTTCAGGGCGCCACAGGGGTGATGTTGAGGGTGTGGATGGTGAAATTATGCTCTTTTCTCTAGGACAATAATCACGTCATGGAGTTCAGGGCGCCACAAGGGTGATGTTAAGGGTGTGGATGGTGAAATTATGCTCTTTTCTCAAGGACAATAATCACGTGGTGAGGTTCAGGGCCCACAAGGGTGATGTTAAGGGTGTGGGTGGTGAAATTATGCTCTTTTCTCAAGGACAATAATCACGTCATGGAGTTCAGGGCGCCACAAGGGTGATGTTGAGGGTGTGGATGGTGAAATTATGCTCTTTTCTCAAGGACAATAATCACGTCATGGAGTTCAGGGCGCCACAAGGGTGATGTTGAGGGTGTGGATGGTGAAATTATGCTCTTTTCTCAAGGACAATAATCACGTCATGGAGTTCAGGGCGCCACAAGGGTGATGATAAGGGTGTGGATGGTGAAATTATGCTCTTTTCTCAAGGACAATAATCACGTGGTGAGGTTCAGGGCCCACAAGGGTGATGTTAAGGGTGTGGATGGTGAAATTATGCTCTTTTCTCAAGGACAATAATCACGTGGTGAAGTTCAGGGCGCCTCAAGGATGATGTTAAGGGTGTGGATGGTGAAATTATGCTCTTTTCTCAAGGACAATAATCACGTCATGGAGTTCAGGCCGCCACAAGGGTGATGTTAAGGGTGTGGATGGTGAAATTATGCTCTTTTCTCAAGGACGATAATCACGTCATGGAGTTCAGGCCGCCACAAGGGTGATGTTAAGGGTGTGGATGGTGAAATTATGCTCTTTTCTCAAGGACGATAATCACGTGGTGGAGTTCAGGGCACCACAAAGGTGATGATAAGAGTGTGGATGGTGAAATTAGGATCTTTTTTCAAGGACAATAATCACGTGGTGAAGTTCAGGGCGCCACAAGGGTGATGTTAAGTGTGTGGATGGTGAAATTACTCTCTTTTCTCAAGGACAATAATCACGTGGTGAAGTTCAGGGCGCCACAAGGGCGATGTTAAGGGTGTGGATGGTGAAATTAGGATCTTTTTTCAAGGACAATAATCACGTGGTGAAGTTCAGGGCACCACAAAGGTGATGTTAAGGGTGTGGATGGTGGAATTACTCTCTTTTCTCAAGGACAATAATCAAGTGATGGAGTTCAGGGCGCCACAAGGGTGATGTTAAGGGTCTGGATGGTGAAATTATGCTTTTTTTTCAAGGACGATAATCACGTCTTGGAGTTCAGGGCGCCACAAGGGTGATGTTAAGGGTCTGGATGGTGAAATTATGCTCTTTTCTCAAGGACAATAATCACGTGGTGAAGTTCAGGGCACCACAAGGCTAATGTTAAGGGAGTCGATGGTGAAATTATGCTCTTTTCTCTTGGACAATAATCACGTGGAGAAGTTCAGGGCGCCACAAGGGTGATGTTAAGAGTGTGGATGGTGAAATTATGCTCTTTTCTCAAGGACAATAATCACGTCTTGGAGTTCAGGGTGCCACAAGGGTGATGTTAAGGGTGTGGATGGTGAAATTATGCTCTTTTCTCAAGGACAATAATCACGTGGTGAAGTTCAGGGCGCCACAAGGGTGATGTTAGGGGGTCGATGGTGAAATTATGCTCTTTTCTCAAGGACAATAATCACCTGGTGAAGTTCAGGGCGCCACCAGGGTGATGTTAAGGGTGTGGATGGTGAAATTATGCTCTTTTCTCAAGGACAATAATCACGTGGTGAAGTTCAGGGCGCCACAAGGGTGATGTTAGGGGGTCGATGGTGAAATTATGCTCTTTTCTCAAGGACAATAATCACGTCTTGGAGTTCAGAGTGCCACAAGGGTGATGTTAATAGTGTGGATGGTGAAATTATGGTCTTTTATCAAGGACAATAATCACGTCTTGGAGTTCAGAGTGCCACAAGGGTGATGTTAAGAGTGTGGATGGTGAAATTATGGTCTTTTCTCAAGGACAATAATCACGTCTTGGAGTTCAGAGTGCCACAAGGGTGATGTTAAGAGTGTGGATGGTGAAATTATGGTCTTTTCTCAAGGACAATAATCACGACTTGGAGTTCAGGGCGCCACAAGGGTGATGTTAAGGGTGTGGATGGTGAAATTATGCTCTTTTCTCAAGGACAATAATCACGTGGTGAAGTTCAGGGTGCCACAAGGGTGATGTTAAGGGTGTGGAAGGTGAAATTATGGTCTTTTCTCAAGGAAAATAATCACGTCTTGGAGTTCAGAGTGCCACAAGGGTGATGTTAAGGGTGTGGATGGTGAAATTATGGTCTTTTCTCAAGGACAATAATCACGTGGTGGAGTTCAGGGCACCACAAGGGTGATGTTAAGAGTGTGGACGGTGAAATTATGGTCTTTTCTCAAGGACAATAATCACGTCTTGGAGTTCAGGGTGCCACAAGGGTGATGTTTAGGGTGTGGATGGTGAAATTATGCTCTTTTCTCAAGGACAATAATCACGTGGTGAAGTTCAGGGCGCCACAAGGGTGATGTTAAGGGTGTGGATGGTTAAATTATGCTCTTTCCTCAAGGACAATAATCAAGTGGTGAAGTTCAGGGCGCCTCAAGGGTGATGTTAAGGGTGTGGATGGTGAAATCAGGCTCTTTTCTCAAGGACAATAATCACGTCTTGGAGTTCAGGGTGCCACAAGGGTGATGTTAAGGGTGTGGATGGTGAAATTATGCTCTTTTCTCAAGGACAATAATCACGTCATGGAGTTCAGGGTGCCACAAGGGTGATGGTAAGGGTGTAGATGGTGAAATTATGCTCTTTTCTCAAGGACAATAATCACGTGGTGAAGTTCAGGGCGCCACAAGGGTGATGTTAAGGGTGTGGATGGTTAAATTATGCTCTTTTCTCAAGGACAATAATCACGTGGTGAAGTTCAGGGCGCCACAAGGGTGATGTTAAGGGAGGGGATGGTGAAATTATGCTCTTTTCTCTTGGACAATAATCACGTCTTGGAGTTCAGGTCGCCACAAGGGTGATGTTAAGGGTGTGGATGGTGAAATTATGCTCTATTCTCAAGGACAATATTCACGTGGTGAAGTTCAGGGCGCCACAAGGGTGATGTTAAGGGTGTGGATGGTGAAATAATGCTCTTTTCTCTTTGACAATAATCACGTCTTGGAGGTCAGGGCGCCACAAGGGTGATGTTAAGGGTGTCGATTGTGAAATTATGCTCGTTTCTCAAGGACAATAATCACGTGGTGAAGTTCAGGGCGCCACAAGGATGATGTTAAGGGTGTGGATGGTGAAATTATGCTCTTTTCTCAAGGACAATAATCACGTCTTGGAGTTCAGAGTACCACAAGGGTGATGTTAAGGGTCTGGATGGTGAAATTATGCTCTTTTCTCAAGGACAATAATCACGTGGTGAAGTTCAGGGCGCCACAAGGGTGATGTTAAGGGTGTGGAGGGTGAAACTATGCTCTTTTCTCTTGGACAATAATCAGGTCTTGGAGTTCAGGGCGCCACAAGGGTGATGTTAAGGGTGTGAATGGTGAAATTATGCTTTTTTCTCAAGGACAATAATCACGTGGTCAAGTTCAGGGAGCCACAAGGGTGATGTTAAGGGTGTGGATGGTTAAATTATGCTCTTTTCTCTTGGACAATGATCACGTCATGGAGTTCAAGGTACCCTAAGGGTGATGTTAAGGGTGTGGATGGTGAAATTATGCTCTTTTCTCAAGGACAATAATCACGTGGTGAAGTTCAGGGCGACACAAGGGTGATGTTGAGGGTGTGGATGGTGAAGTTATGCTCTTTTCTTAAGGACAATAATCACGTGGTGGAGTTCAGGGCGCCACAAGGGTGATGTTAAGGGTGTGGAGGGTGAAATTATGCTCTTTTCTCTTGGACAATAATCACGTCTTGGAGTTCAGGGCGCCACAAGGGTGATGTTGAGGGTGTGGATGGTGAAGTTATGCTCTTTTCTTAAGGACAATAATCACGTGGTGAAGTTCAGGGCACCACAAGGGTGATGTTAAGGGTGTGGATGTTGAAATAATGCTCTTTTCTCAAGGACAATAATCACGTCTTGGAGTTCAGGGTGCCACAAGGGTGATGGTAAGGGTGTGGATGGTTAAATTATGCTCTTTTCTCAAGGACAATAATCACGTCTTAAAGTTCAGGGTGCCACAAGGGTGATGTTAAGGGTGTGGATGGTTGAATTATGCTCTTCTCTCAAGGACAATAATCACGTCATGGAGTTCAGGGTGCCACAAGGGTGATGTTAAGGGTGTGGATGGTTAAATTATGCTCTTTTCTCAAGGACAATAATAACGACATGGAGTTCAGGGTGCCACAAGGGTGATGTTGAGGGTGTGGATGGTTAAATTATGCTCTTTTCTCGAGGACAATAATCACGTCATGGAGTTCAGGGTGCCACAAGGGTGATGTTAAGGGTGTGGATGGTGAAATTATGCTCTTTTCTCAAGGACAATGATCACGTCTTGGAGTTCAGGGTTCCACAAGGGTGATGTTAAGGGTGTGGATGGTGGAATTATGCTCTTTTCTCAAGGACAATAATCATGTCTTGGAGTTCAGGGTGCCACAAGGGTGATGTTACGGGGGTGGATGGTTAAATTATGCTCTTTTCTCAAGGACAATAATCACGTCTTGGAGTTCAGGGTGCCACAAGGGTGATGTTAAGGGTGTGGATGGTAAAATTATGCTCTTTTCTCAAGGACAATAATCACGTCATGGAGTTCAGGGTCCAACAAGGGTGATGTTAAGGGTGTGGATGGTGAAATTATGCTCTTCTCTCAAGGACAATAATCACGTGGTGGAGTTAAGGGCGCCACAAGGGTGATGTTGAGGGTGTGGATGGTGAAATTATGCTCTTTTCTCAAGGACAATAATCACGTCTTGGAGTTCAGGGCGCCACAAGGGTGATGTTGAGGGTGTGGATGGTGAAATTATGATCTTTTCTCAAGGACAATAATCACGTCTTGGAGTTCAGGGCACCACAAGGGTGATGTTAAGGGTGTGGATGGTTAAATTATGCTCTTTTCTCAAGGACAATAATCACGTCCTGGAGTTCAGGGTGCCACAATGGTGATGTTAAAGGTGTGGATGGTGAAATTATGCTCTTTTCTCAAGGACAATAATCACGGCATGGAGTTCAGGGCGCCACAAGGGTGATGTTAAGGGTGTGGATGGTGAAATTATGCTCTCTATTCGAGGACAATAATCAAGTGGTGGAGTTCAGGGCACCACAAGAGTGATGTTAAGGGTGTGGATGGTGAAATTATGCTCTTTTCTCTTGGACAATAATCACGTCTTGGAGTTCAGGGCACCTCAAGGGTGATGTTAAGGGTGTGGATGGTGAAGTTATGCTCTTTTCTCAAAGACAATAATCACGTGGTGAAGTTCAGGGCGCCACAAGGGTGATGTTAAGGGTGTGGATGGTGAAGTTATGCTCTTTTCACAAGGACAAGAATCACGTGGTGAAGTTCAGGGCGCCACAAGGGTGATGTTAAGGGTGTGGATGGTGAGGTTATGCTCTTTTCTCAAGGACAATAATCACGTCATGGAGTTCAGGGCGCCACAAGGGTGATGTTGAGGGTGTGGATGGTGAAATTATGTTCTTTTCTCAAGGACGATAATCACGTCTTGGAGTTCAGGGCGCCACAAGGGTGATGTTATGGGTCTGGATGTTGAAATTATGCTCTTTTCTCAAGGACGATAATCACGTCTTGGAGTTCAGGGCGCAACAAGGGTGATGTTAAGGGTCTGGATGGTTAAATTATGCTCTTTTCTCAAGGACGATAATCACGTCTTGGAGTTCAGGGTGCCACAAGGGTGATGTTAACGGGCCGGGATGGTGAAATTATGCTCTCTTCTCAAGGACGATAATCACGTCTTGGAGTTCAGGGCGCCGCAAGGGTGATGTTAAGGGTGTGGATGGTGAAATTATGCTCTTTTCTCCGGGACAATAATCACGTGGTGAAGTTCAGGGCGCCACAAGGGTGATGTTAAGGGTGTGGATGGTGAAATTATGCTCTTTCTCAAGGACAATAATCACGTGGTGAAGTTCAGGGCGCCACAAGGGTGATGTTAAGGGTGTGGATGGTGAAATTATGCTCTTTTCTCAAGGACAATAATCACGTGGTGGAGTTCAGGGCGCCACAAGGGTGATGTTAAGGGTGTGGATGTTGAAATTATGCTCTTTTCTCAAGGACAATAATCACGTCTCAAAGTTCAGGGTGCCACAAGGGTGATGTTAAGGGTGTGGATGGTTAAATTATGCTCTTCTCTCAGGGACAATAATCACGTCATGGAGTTCAGGGTGCCACAAGGGTGATGTTAAGGGTTTGGATGGTGAAATTATGCTCTTTTCTCAAGGACAATAATCACGTCTTGGAGTTCAGGGTGCCACAAGGGTGATGTTAAGGGTGTGGATGGTGAAGATATGCTCTTTTCTCAAGGACAATAATCACGTCTTGGAGTTCAGGGTGCCACAAGGGTGATGTTGAGGGTGTGGATGGTTAAATTATGCTCTTTTCTCAAGGACAATAATCACGTCTTGGAGTTCAGGGTGCCACAAGGGTGATGTTAAGGGTGTGGATGGTAAAATTATGCTCTTTTCTCAAGGACAATAATCACGTCATGGAGTTCAGGGTGCCACAAGGGTGATGTTAAGGGTGTGAATGGTGAAATTATGCTCTTCTCTCAAGGACAATAATCACGTGGTGGAGTTCAGGGCGCCACAAGGGTGATGTTGAGGGTGTGGATGGTGAAATTATGCTCTTTTCTCAAGGACAATAATCACGTCTTGGAGTTCAGGGCGCCACAAGGGTGATGTTAAGGGAGTGGATGGTTAAATTATGCTCTTTTCTCAAGGACAATAATCACGTCTTGGAGTTCAGGGTGCCACAAGGGTGATGTTAAAGGTGTGGATGGTGAAATTATGCTCTTTTCTCAAAGACAATAATCACGTCATGGAGTTCAGGGCGCCACAAGGGTGATGTTAAGGGTGTGGATGGTGAAATTATGCTCTTTATTCGAGGACAATAATCACGTGGTGAAGTTCAGGGCACCACAAGAGTGATGTTAAGGGTGTGGATGGTGAAATTATGCTCTTTTCTCTTGGACAATAATCACGTCTTGGAGTTCAGAGTGCCACAAGGGTGATGTTAATAGTGTGGATGGTGAAATTAGGGTCTTTTATCAAGGACAATAATCACGTCTTGGAGTTCATAGTGCCACAAGGGTGATGTTAAGAGTGTGGATGGTGAAATTATGGTCTTTTCTCAAGGACAATAATCACGTCTTGGAGTTCAGAGTGCCACAAGGGTGATGTTAAGAGTGTGGATGGTGAAATTATGGTCTTTTCTCAAGGACAATAATCACGACTTGGAGTTCAGGGCGCCACAAGGGTGATGTCAAGGGTGTGGACGGTGAAATTATGCTCTTTTCTCAAGGACAATAATCACGTCTTGGAGTTCAGAGTGCCACAAGGGTGATGTTAAGAGTGTGGATGGTGAAATTATGGTCTTTTCTCAAGGACAATAATCACGTCTTGGAGTTCAGAGTGCCACAAGGGTGATGTCAAGGGTGTGGATGGTGAAATTATGGTCTTTTCTCAGGGAAAATAATCACGTCTTGGAGTTCAGAGTGCCACAAGGGTGATGTTAAGAGTGTGGACGGTGAAATTATGGTCTTTTCTCAAGGACAATAATCACGTCTTGGAGTTCAGGGTGCCACAAGGGTGATGTTTAGGGTGTGGATGGTGAAATTATGCTCTTTTCTCAAGGACAATAATCACGTGGGGAAGTTCAGGGCGCCACAAGGGTGATGTTAAGGGTGTGGATGGTTAAATTATGCTCTTTCCTCAAGGACAATAATCACGTCATGGAGTTCAGGGCGCCACAAGGGTGATGGTAAGGGTGTGGATGGTGAAATTAGGCTCTTTTCTTTAGGACAATAATCACGTCTTGGAGTTCAGGGTGCCACAAGGGTGATGTTAAGGGTGTGGATGGTGAAATTATGCTCTTTTCTCAAGGACAATGATCACGTGGGGAAGTTCAGGGCGCCACAAGGGTGATGTTAAGGGTGTGGATGGTTAAATTATGCTCTTTCCTCAAGGACAATATTCACGTGGTGAAGTTCAGGGCGCCTCAAGGGTGATGTTAAGGGTGTGGATGGTGAAATTAGGCTCTTTTCTTTAGGACAATAATCACGTCTTGGAGTTCAGGGTGCCACAAGGGTGATGTTAAGGGTGTGGATGGTGAAATTATGCTCTTTTCTCAAGGACAATAATCACGTCATGGAGTTCAGGGTGCCACAAGGGTGATGGTAAGGGTGTGGATGGTGAAATTATGCTCTTTTCTCAAGGACAATAATCACGTGGTGAAGTTCAGGGCGCCACAAGGGTGATGTTAAGAGAGTGGATGGTGAAATTATGGTCTTTTCTCAAGGACAATGATCACGTCTTGGAGTTCAGAGTGCCACAAGGGTGATGTCAAGGGTGTGGATGGTGAAATTATGGTCTTTTATCAAGGACAATAATCACGTCTTGGAGTTCAGGTCGCCACAAGGGTGATGTTAAGGGTGTGGATGGTGAAATTATGCTCTATTCTCAAGGACAATATTCACGTGGTGAAGTTCAGGGCGCCACAATGGTGATGTTAAGGGTGTGGATGGTGAAATAGTGCTCTTTTCTCTTTGACAATAATCACGTCTTGGAGTTCAGGGCGCCACAAGGGTGATGTTAAGGGTGTCGATTGTGAAATTATGCTCTTTTCTCAAGGACAATAATCACGTGGTGAAGTTCAGGGCGCCACAAGGATGATGTTAAGGGTGTGGATGGTGAAATTATGCTCTTTTCTCAAGGACAATAATCACGTCTTGGAGTTCAGAGTACCACAAGGGTGATGTTAAGGGTCTGGATGGTGAAATTATGCTCTTTTCTCAAGGACAATAATCACGTGGTGAAGTTCAGGGCGCCACAAGGGTGATGTTAAGGGTGTGGAGGGTGAAACTATGCTCTTTTCTCTTGGACAATAATCAGGTCTTGGAGTTCAGGGCGCCACAAGGGTGATGTTAAGGGTGTGAATGGTGAAATTATGCTTTTTTCTCAAGGACAATAATCACGTGGTGAAGTTCAGGGTGCCACAAGGGTGATGTTAAGGGTGTGGATGGTTAAATTATGCTCTTTTCTCTTGGACAATGATCACGTCATGGAGTTCAAGGTACCATAAGGGTGATGTTAAGGGTGTGGATGGTGAAATTATGCTCTTTTCTCAAGGACAATAATCACGTGGTGAAGTTCAGGGCGACACAAGGGTGATGTTGAGGGTGTGGATGGTGAAGTTATGCTCTTTTCTTAAGGACAATAATCACGTGGTGGAGTTCAGGGCGCCACAAGGGTGATGTTAAGGGTGTGGATGGTGAAATTATGCTCTTTTCTCTTGGACAATAATCACGTCTTGGAGTTCAGGGCGCCACAAGGGTGATGTTGAGGGTGTGGATGGTGAAGTTATGCTCTTTTCTTAAGGACAATAATCACGTGGTGAAGTTCAGGGCGCCACAAGGGTGATGTTAAGGGTGTGGATGTTGAAATAATGCTCTTTTCTCAAGGACAATAATCACGTCTTGGAGTTCAGGGTGCCACAAGGGTGATGGTAAGGGTGTGGATGGTTAAATTATGCTCTTTTCTCAAGGACAATAATCACGTCTTAAAGTTCAGGGTGCCACAAGAGTGATGTTAAGGTTGTGGATGGTTGAATTATGCTCTTCTCTCAAGGACAATAATCACGTCATGGAGTTAAGGGTGCCACAAGGGTGATGTTAAGGGTGTGGATGGTTAAATTATGCTCTTTTCTCAAGGACAATAATAACGATATGGAGTTCAGGGTGCCACAAGGGTGATGTTGAGGGTGTGGATGGTTAAATTATGCTCTTTTCTCAAGGACAATAATCACGTCATGGAGTTCAGGGTGCCACAAGGGTGATGTTAAGGGTGTGGATGGTGAAATTATGCTCTTTTCTCAAGGACAATGATCACGTCTTGGAGTTCAGGGTTCCACAAGGGTGATGTTAAGGGTGTGGATGGTGGAATTATGCTCTTTTCTCAAGGACAAAAATCATGTCTTGGAGTTCAGGGTGCCACAAGGGTGATGTTAGGGGGGTGGATGGTTAAATTATGCTCTTTTCTCAAGGACAATAATCACGTCTTGGAGTTCAGGGTGCCACAAGGGTGATGTTAAGGGTGTGGATGGTAAAATTATGCTCTTTTCTCAAGGACAATAATCACGTCATGGAGTTCAGGGTGCCACAAGGGTGATGTTAAGGGTGTGGATGGTGAAATTATGCTCTTCTCTCAAGGACAATAATCACGTGGTGGAGTTAAGGGCGCCACAAGGGTGATGTTGAGGGTGTGGATGGTGAAATTATGATCTTTTCTCAAGGACAATAATCACGTCTTGGAGTTCAGGGCACCACAAGGGTGATGTTAAGGGTGTGGATGGTTAAATTATGCTCTTTTCTCAAGGACAATAATCACGTCCTGGAGTTCAGGGTGCCACAAGGGTGATGTTAAAGGTGTGGATGGTGAAATTATGCTCTTTTCTCAAGGACAATAATCAAGGCATGGAGTTCAGGGCGCCACAAGGGTGATGTTAAGGGTGTGGATGGTGAAATTATGCTCTCTATTCGAGGACAATAATCAAGTGGTGGAGTTCAGGGCATCACAAGAGTGATGTTAAGGGTGTGGATGGTGAAATTATGCTCTTTTCTCTTGGACAATAATCACGTCTTGGAGTTCAGGGCACCTCAAGGGTGATGTTAAGGGTGTGGATGGTGAAGTTATGCTCTTTTCTCAAAGACAATAATCACGTGGTGAAGTTCGGGGCGCCACAAGGGTGATGTTAAGGGTGTGGATGGTGAAGTTATGCTCTTTTCACAAGGACAAGAATCACGTGGTGAAGTTCAGGGCGCCACAAGGGTGATGTTAAGGGTGTGGATGGTGAGGTTATGCTCTTTTCTCAAGGACAATAATCACGTCATGGAGTTCAGGGCGCCACAAGGGTGATGTTGAGGGTGTGGATGGTGAAATTATGTTCTTTTCTCAAGGACGATAATCACGTCTTGGAGTTCAGGGCGCCACAAGGGTGATGTTATGGGTCTGGATGTTGAAATTATGCTCTTTTCTCAAGGACGATAATCACGTCTTGGAGTTCAGGGCGCAACAAGGGTGATGTTAAGGGTCTGGATGGTTAAATTATGCTCTTTTCTCAAGGACGATAATCACGTCTTGGAGTTCAGGGTGCCACAAGGGTGATGTTAACGGGCCGGGATGGTGAAATTATGCTCTCTTCTCAAGGACGATAATCACGTCTTGGAGTTCAGGGCGCCGCAAGGGTGATGTTAAGGGTGTGGATGGTGAAATTATGCTCTTTTCTCCGGGACAATAATCACGTCTTGAAGTTCAGGGCGCCACAAGGGTGATGTTAAGGGTGTGGATGGTGAAATTATGCTCTTTTCTCAAGGACAATAATCACGTGGTGAAGTTCAGGGTGCCACAAGGGTGATGTTAAGGGTGTGGATGGTGAAATTATGCTCTTTTCTCAAGGACAATAATCACGTGGTGGAGTTCAGGGCGCCACAAGGGTGATGTTAAGGGTGTGGATGGTGAAGTTATGCTCTTTTCTCAAGGACAATAATCACGTGGTGAAGTTCAGGGCGCCACAAGGGTGATGTTAAGGGTGTGGATGTTGAAATTATGCTCTTTTCTCAAGGACAATAATCACGTCTTGGAGTTCAGGGTGCCACAAGGGTGATGGTAAGGGTGGGGATGGTTAAATTATACTCTTTTCTCAAGGACAATAATCACGTCTCAAAGTTCAGGGTGCCACAAGGGTGATGTTAAGGGTGTGGATGGTTAAATTATGCTCTTCTCTCAGGGACAATAATCACGTCATGGAGTTCAGGGTGCCACAAGGGTGATGTTAAGGGTGTGGATGGTGAAATTAGGCTCTTTTCTCAAGGACAATAATCACGTCTTGGAGTTCAGGGTGCCACAAGGGTGATGTTAAGGGTGTGGATGGTGAAGATATGCTCTTTTCTCAAGGACAATAATCACGTCTTGGAGTTCAGGGTGCCACAAGGGTGATGTTGAGGGTGTGGATGGTTAAATTATGCTCTTTTCTCAAGGACAATAATCACGTCTTGGAGTTCAGGGTGCCACAAGGGTGATGTTAAGGGTGTGGATGGTAAAATTATGCTCTTTTCTCAAGGACAATAATCAAGTCATGGAGTTCAGGGTGCCACAAGGGTGATGTTAAGGGTGTGAATGGTGAAATTATGCTCTTCTCTCAAGGACAATAATCACGTGGTGGAGTTCAGGGCGCCACAAGGGTGATGTTGAGGGTGTGGATGGTGAAATTATGCTCTTTTCTCAAGGACAATAATCACGTCTTGGAGTTCAGGGCGCCACAAGGGTGATGTTAAGGGAGTGGATGGTTAAATTATGCTCTTTTCTCAAGGACAATAATCACGTCTTGGAGTTCAGGGTGCCACAAGGGTGATGTTAAAGGTGTGGATGGTGAAATTATGCTCTTTTCTCGAAGACAATAATCACGTCATGGAGTTCAGGGCGCCACAAGGGTGATGTTAAGGGTGTGGATGGTGAAATTATGCTCTTTATTCGAGGACAATAATCACGTGGTGAAGTTCAGGGCACCACAAGAGTGATGTCAAGGGTGTGGATGGTGAAATTATGCTCTTTTCTCTTGGACAATAATCACGTCTTGGAGTTCAGGGCACTTCAAGGGTGATGTTAAGGGTGTGGATGGTGAAGTTATGCTCTTTTCTCAAGGACAATAATCACGTGGTGAAGTTCAGGGCGCCACAAGGGTGATGTTAAGGGTGTGGATGGTGAAGTTATGCTCTTTTCTCAAGGACAATAATCACGTGTTGAAGTTCAGGGCGCCACAAGGGTGATGTTAAGGGTGTGGATGGTGAGGTTATGCTCTTTTCTCAAGGACAATAATCACGTCATGGAGTTCAGGGCGCCACAAGGGTGATGTTGAGGGTGTGGATGGTGAAATTTTGCTCTTTTCTCAAGGACGATAATCACGTCTTGGAGTTCAGGGCGCCACAAGGGTGATGTGATGGGTCTGCATGTTGAAATTATGCTCTTTTCTCAAGGACGATAATCACGTCTTGAAGTTCAGGGCGCAACAAGGGTGATGTTAAGGGTCTGGATGGTTAAATTATGCTCTTTTCTCAAGGACGATAATCACGTCTTGGAGTTCAGGGCGCCACAAGGGTGATGTTAACGGGCCGGGATGGTGAAATTATGCTCTCTTCTCAAGGACGATAATCACGTCTTGGAGTTCAGGGCGCCGCAAGGGTGATGTTAAGGGTGTGGATGGTGAAATTATGCTCTTTTCTCAAGGACAATAATCACGTCTTGAAGTTCAGGGCGCCACAAGGGTGATGTTAAGGGTGTGGATGGTGAAATTATGCTCTTTTCTCAAGGACAATAATCACGTGGTGAAGTTCAGGGCGCCACAAGGGTGATGTTAAGGGTGTGGATGGTGAAATTATGCTCTTTTCTCGAGGACAATAATCACGTCATGGAGTTCAGGGCGCCACAAGGGTGATGTTAAGGGTGTGGATGGTGAAATTATGCTCTTTATTCGAGGACAATAATCACGTGGTGAAGTTCAGGGCACCACAAGGGTGATGTTAAGGGTGTGGATGGTGAAATTATGCTCTTTTCTCAAGGACAATAATCACGTGGTGAAGTTCAGGGCGCCACAAGGGTGATGTTAAGGGTGTGGATGGTGAAATTATGCTCTTTTCTCTTGGACAATAATCACGTCTTGGAGTTCAGGGCACCTCAAGGGTGATGTTAAGGGTGTGGATGGTGAAGTTATGCTCTTTTCTGAAGGACAATAATCACGTCATGGAGTTCAGGGCGCCACAAGGGTGATGTTAAGGGTGTGGATGGTGAAATTATGCTCTTTATTCGAGGACAATAATCACGTGGTGAAGTTCAGGGCACCACAAGAGTGATGTTAAGGGTGTGGATGGTGAAATTATGCTCTTTATTCGAGGACAATAATCACGTGGTGAAGTTCAGGGCACCACAAGAGTGATGTTAAGGGTCTGGATGGTTAAATTATGCTCTTTTCTCAAGGACGATAATCACGTATTGGAGTTCAGGGCGCCACAAGGGTGATGTTAACGGGCCGGGATGGTGAAATTATGCTCTCTTCTCAAGGACGATAATCACGTCTTGGAGTTCAGGGCGCCGCAAGGGTGATGTTAAGGGTGTGGATGGTGAAATTATGCTCTTTTCTCAAGGACAATAATCACGTCTTGAAGTTCAGGGCGCCACAAGGGTGATGTTAAGGGTGTGGATGGTGAAATTATGCTCTTTTCTCAAGGACAATAATCACGTGGTGAAGTTCAGGGCGCCACAAGGGTGATGTTAAGGGTGTGGATGGTGAAATTATGCTCTTTTCTCAAGGACAATAATCACGTGGTGGAGTTCAGGGCGCCACAAGGGTGATGTTAAGGGTGTGGATGGTGAAATTATGCTCTTTTCTCAAAGACAATAATCACGTCTTGGAGCTCAGGGTGCCACAAGGGTGATGTTAAGGGTGTGGATGGTTAAATTAGGCTCTTTTCTCAAGGACAATGATCACGTCTTGGAGTTCAGGGTGCCACAAGGGTGATGTTAAGGGTGTGGATGGTTAAATTATGCTCTTTTCTCAAGGACAATAATCACGTCATGGAGTTCAGGGTGCCACAAGGGTGATGTTAAGGGTGTGGATGGTTAAATTATGCTCTTTTCTCAAGGACAATAATCACGTCATGGAGTTCAGGGCGCCACAAGGGTGATGTTAAGGGTGTGGATGGTGAAATTATGCTCTTTTCTCGAGGACAATAATCACGTCTTGGAGTTCAGGGTGCCACAAGGGTGATGTTAAGGGTGCGGATGGTGAAATTATGCTCTTTTCTCAAGGACAATAATCACGTCTTGGAGTTCAGGGCGCCACAAGGGTGATGTTAAAGGTGTGGATGGTGAAATTATGCTCTTTTCTCAAGGACAATAATCACTTGATGAACTTCAGGGCGCCACAAGGGTGATGTTGAGAGTGTGGATGGTGAAATTATGCTCTTTTCTCAAGGACAATAATCACGTCATGGAGTTCAGGGCGCCACAAGGGTGATGTTAAAGGTGTGGATGGTGAAATTATGCTCTTTTCTCAAGGACAATAATCACGTCTTGGAGTTCAGGGCGCCACAAGGGTGATGTTAAGGTTGTGGATGGTGAAATTATGCACTTTTCTCAAGGACAATAATCAAGTGGTGAAGTTCAGGGCGCCACAAGGGTGATGTTAAGGGTGTGGATGGTGAAATAATGCTCTTTTCTCTAGGACAATAATCACGTCTTGGAGTTCAGGGCGCCACAAGGGTGATGTCAAGGGTGTGGATGGTGAAATTATGCTCTTTCCTCTTGGACAATAATCACGTGGTGAAGTTCAGGGCGCCACAAGGGTGATGTTAAGGGTGTGGATGGTGAAATTATGCTCTTTTCTCGAGGACAATAATCACGTCTTGGAGTTCAGGGCGCCACAAGGGTGATGTTAGGGGGGGGGGTGGTGAAATTATGCTCTTTTCTCAAGGACAATGATCACGTGGTGAAGTTCAGGGCGCCACAAGGGTGATGTTGAGGGTGTGGATGGTGAAATTATGCTCTTTGCTCAAGGACAATAATCACGTCTTGGAGTTCAGGTTGCCACAAGGGTGATGTTAAGGGTGTGGATGGTTAAATTATGCTCTTTTCTCAAGGACAATAATCACGTCCTGGAGTTCAGGGTGCCACAAGGGTGATGTTAAGGGTGTGGATGGTTAAATTATGCTCTTTTCTCAAGGACAATAATCACGTCATGAAGTTCAGGGTGCCACAAGGGTGATGTTAAGGGTGTGGATGGTTTAATTATGTTCTTTTCTCAAGGACAATTATCACGTCATGGAGTTCAGGGTGCCACAAGGGTGATGTTAAGGGTGTGGATGGTGAAATTATGCTCTTTTCTCAAGGACAATAATCACGTCATGGAGTTCAGGGTGCCACAAGGGTGATGTTAAGGGTGTGGATGGTGAAATTATGCTCTTTTCTCAAGGACAATAATCACGTCATGGAGTTCAGGGTGCTACAAGGGTGATGTTGAGGGTGTGGATGGTGAAATCATGCTCTTTTCTCAAGGACAATAATCATGTCTTGGAGTTCAGGGTGCCACAAGGGTTATGTTAAGGGTGTGGATGGTTAAATTATGCTCTTTTCGCACGGACAATAATCACGTCTTGGAGTTCAGGGTGCCACAAAGGTGATGTTAAGGGTGTGGATGGTAAAATTATGCTCTTTTCTCAAGGACAATAATCACGTCATGGAGTTCAGGGTGCTACAAGGGTGATGTAAAGGGTGTGGATGGTGAAATTATGTTTTTTTCTCAAGGACAATAATCACGTGGTGGAGTTCAGGGCGCCACAAGGGTGATGTTTAGTGTGTGGATGGTGAAATTATGCTCTTTTCTCAAGGATAATAATCACGTCATGAAATTCAGGGCGCCACAAGGGTGATGTTGAGGGTGTGGATGGTGAAATTATGCTCTTTTCTCAAAAACAATAATCACGTCTTGGAGTTCAGAGCGTAAAAGGGTGATGTTAAGGGTGTGGATGGTTAAATAATGCTCTTTTCTCAAGGACAATAATCACGTCTTGAAGTTCAGGGCGCCACAAGGGTGATGTTGAGGGTGTGGATGGTTAAATTATGCTCTTTTCTCAAGGACAATAATCACGTGGTGAAGTTCAGGGCGCCACAAGGGTGATGTTAAGGGTGTGGATGGTGAAGTTATGCTCTTTTCTCAAGGACAATAATCACGTTGTGGAGTTCAGGGCGCCTCAAGGGTGATGTTAAGGTTGTGGATGGGTAAATTATGCTCTTTTCTCAAGGACGATGATCACGTCATGAAGTTCAGGGCACCTCAAGGGTGATGTTAAGGGTGTGGATGGTGAAATTAGGCTCTTTTCTCAAGGACAATAATCACGTGGTGAAGTTCAGGGCGCCACAAGGGTGATGTTAAGGGTGTGGATGGTGAAGTTATGCTCTTTTCTCAAGGACAATAATCACGTGGTGAAGTTCAGGGCGCCTCAAGGGTGATGTTAAGGGTGTGGATGGTTTAATTATGCTCTTTTCTCAAGGAGGATAATCACGTCATGGAGTTCAGGGCACCTCAAGGGTGATGTTAAGGGTGTGGATGGTAAAATTAGGCTCTTTTCTCAAGGACGATAATCACGTCATGGAGATTAGGGCGCCACAAGGGTGATGTTAAGGGTGTGGATGGTGAAATTATGCTTTTTTCTCAATGACGATAATCACGTCATGAAGTTCAGGGCGCCACAAGGGTGATGTTAAAGGTGTGGATGGTGAAATTATGCTCTTTTCTCAAGGACGATAATCACGTCATGGAGTTCAGGGCACCACAAGGATGACGTTAAGGGTGTGGATGGTGAAAATATGCTCTTTTCTCAAGGACGATAATCACGTCATGGAGTTCAGGGCGCCACAAGGGTGATGTTAAGGGTGTGGATGGTGAAATTATGCTTTCTTCTCGAGGACGATAATCACGTCATGGAGTTCAGGGCACCACAAGGGTGATGTTAAGGGTGTGGATGGTGAAATTATGCTTTTTTCTCAAGGACAATAATCACGTGGTGAAGTTCAGGGCGCCACAAGGGTGATGTTAAGGGTGTGGATGGTGGAATTATGCTCTTTTCTCAAGGACGATAATCACGTCATGGAGTTCAGGGTGCCACAAGGGTGATGTTAAGGGTGTGGATGGTGAAATTAGGCTCTTTTGTCAAGGACGATAATCACGTCATGGAGTTCAGGGCACCACAAGGGTGATGTTAAGGGTGGGGATGGTGAAATTGGGCTCTTTTCTCAAGGACTAGAATCACGTCATGGAGTTCAGGGCACCACAAGGGTGATGTTGAGGGTGTGGATGGTGAAATTATGCTCTTTTCTCAAGGACATTAATCACGTCTTGGAGTTCAGGGTGCCACAAGGGTGATGTTAAGGGTGTGGATGGTTAAATTTTGCTCTTTTCTCAAGGACAGTAATCACGTGGTGAGGTTCAGGGCGCCACAAGGGTGATGTTAAGGGTGTGGATGGTGAAATTATGCTCTTTTCTCTTGGACAATAATCACGTCATGGAGTTCAGGGCGCCACAAGGGTGATGTTAAGGGTGTGGATGGTGAAGTTATGCTCTTTTCTCAAAGACAATAATCACGTGGTGAAGTTCAGGGCGCCACAAGGGTGATGTTAAGGGTGTGGATGGTGAAGTTATGCTCTTTTCACAAGGACAAGAATCACGTGGTGAAGTTCAGGGCGCCACAAGGGTGATGTTAAGGGTGTGGATGGTGAGGTTATGCTCTTTTCTCAAGGACAATAATCACGTCATGGAGTTCAGGGCGCCACAAGGGTGATGTTGAGGGTGTGGATGGTGAAATTATGTTCTTTTCTCAAGGACGATAATCACGTCTTGGAGTTCAGGGCGCCACAAGGGTGATGTTATGGGTCTGGATGTTGAAATTATGCTCTTTTCTCAAGGACGATAATCACGTCTTGGAGTTCAGGGCGCAACAAGGGTGATGTTAAGGGTCTGGATGGTTAAATTATGCTCTTTTCTCAAGGACGATAATCACGTCTTGGAGTTCAGGGTGCCACAAGGGTGATGTTAACGGGCCGGGATGGTGAAATTATGCTCTCTTCTCAAGGACGATAATCACGTCTTGGAGTTCAGGGCGCCGCAAGGGTGATGTTAAGGGTGTGGATGGTGAAATTATGCTCTTTTCTCCGGGACAATAATCACGTGGTGAAGTTCAGGGCGCCACAAGGGTGATGTTAAGGGTGTGGATGGTGAAATTATGCTCTTTTCTCAAGGACAATAATCACGTGGTGAAGTTCAGGGCGCCACAAGGGTGATGTTAAGGGTGTGGATGGTGAAATTATGCTCTTTTCTCAAGGACAATAATCACGTGGTGGAGTTCAGGGCGCCACAAGGGTGATGTTAAGGGTGTGGATGTTGAAATTATGCTCTTTTCTCAAGGACAATAATCACGTCTCAAAGTTCAGGGTGCCACAAGGGTGATGTTAAGGGTGTGGATGGTTAAATTATGCTCTTCTCTCAGGGACAATAATCACGTCATGGAGTTCAGGGTGCCACAAGGGTGATGTTAAGGGTTTGGATGGTGAAATTATGCTCTTTTCTCAAGGACAATAATCACGTCTTGGAGTTCAGGGTGCCACAAGGGTGATGTTAAGGGTGTGGATGGTGAAGATATGCTCTTTTCTCAAGGACAATAATCACGTCTTGGAGTTCAGGGTGCCACAAGGGTGATGTTGAGGGTGTGGATGGTTAAATTATGCTCTTTTCTCAAGGACAATAATCACGTCTTGGAGTTCAGGGTGCCACAAGGGTGATGTTAAGGGTGTGGATGGTAAAATTATGCTCTTTTCTCAAGGACAATAATCACGTCATGGAGTTCAGGGTGCCACAAGGGTGATGTTAAGGGTGTGAATGGTGAAATTATGCTCTTCTCTCAAGGACAATAATCACGTGGTGGAGTTCAGGGCGCCACAAGGGTGATGTTGAGGGTGTGGATGGTGAAATTATGCTCTTTTCTCAAGGACAATAATCACGTCTTGGAGTTCAGGGCGCCACAAGGGTGATGTTAAGGGAGTGGATGGTTAAATTATGCTCTTTTCTCAAGGACAATAATCACGTCTTGGAGTTCAGGGTGCCACAAGGGTGATGTTAAAGGTGTGGATGGTGAAATTATGGTCTTTTCTCAAGGACAATAATCACGTCTTGGAGTTCAGGGTGCCACAAGGGTGATGTTTAGGGTGTGGATGGTGAAATTATGCTCTTTTCTCAAGGACAATAATCACGTGGGGAAGTTCAGGGCGCCACAAGGGTGATGTTAAGGGTGTGGATGGTTAAATTATGCTCTTTCCTCAAGGACAATAATCACGTCATGGAGTTCAGGGCGCCACAAGGGTGATGGTAAGGGTGTGGATGGTGAAATTAGGCTCTTTTCATTAGGACAATAATCACGTCTTGGAGTTCAGGGTGCCACAAGGGTGATGTTAAGGGTGTGGATGGTGAAATTATGCTCTTTTCTCAAGGACAATAATCACGTGGGGAAGTTCAGGGCGCCACAAGGGTGATGTTAAGGGTGTGGATGGTTAAATTATGCTCTTTCCTCAAGGACAATATTCACGTGGTGAAGTTCAGGGCGCCTCAAGGGTGATGTTAAGGGTGTGGATGGTGAAATTAGGCTCTTTTCTTTAGGACAATAATCACGTCTTGGAGTTCAGGGTGCCACAAGGGTGATGTTAAGGGTGTGGATGGTGAAATTATGCTCTTTTCTCAAGGACAATAATCACGTCATGGAGTTCAGGGTGCCACAAGGGTGATGGTAAGGGTGTGGATGGTGAAATTATGCTCTTTTCTAAAGGACAATAATCACGTGGTGAAGTTCAGGGCGCCACAAGGGTGATGTTAAGAGAGTGGATGGTGAAATTATGGTCTTTTCTCAAGGACAATGATCACGTCTTGGAGTTCAGAGTGCCACAAGGGTGATGTCAAGGGTGTGGATGGTGAAATTATGGTCTTTTATCAAGGACAATAATCACGTCTTGGAGTTCAGGTCGCCACAAGGGTGATGTTAAGGGTGTGGATGGTGAAATTATGCTCTATTCTCAAGGACAATATTCACGTGGTGAAGTTCAGGGCGCCACAATGGTGATGTTAAGGGTGTGGATGGTGAAATAGTGCTCTTTTCTCTTTGACAATAATCACGTCTTGGAGTTCAGGGCGCCACAAGGGTGATGTTAAGGGTGTCGATTGTGAAATTATGCTCTTTTCTCAAGGACAATAATCACGTGGTGAAGTTCAGGGCGCCACAAGGATGATGTTAAGGGTGTGGATGGTGAAATTATGCTCTTTTCTCAAGGACAATAATCACGTCTTGGAGTTCAGAGTACCACAAGGGTGATGTTAAGGGTCTGGATGGTGAAATTATGCTCTTTTCTCAAGGACAATAATCACGTGGTGAAGTTCAGGGCGCCACAAGGGTGATGTTAAGGGTGTGGAGGGTGAAACTATGCTCTTTTCTCTTGGACAATAATCAGGTCTTGGAGTTCAGGGCGCCACAAGGGTGATGTTAAGGGTGTGAATGGTGAAATTATGCTTTTTTCTCAAGGACAATAATCACGTGGTGAAGTTCAGGGTGCCACAAGGGTGATGTTAAGGGTGTGGATGGTTAAATTATGCTCTTTTCTCTTGGACAATGATCACGTCATGGAGTTCAAGGTACCATAAGGGTGATGTTAAGGGTGTGGATGGTGAAATTATGCTCTTTTCTCAAGGACAATAATCACGTGGTGAAGTTCAGGGCGACACAAGGGTGATGTTGAGGGTGTGGATGGTGAAGTTATGCTCTTTTCTTAAGGACAATAATCACGTGGTGGAGTTCAGGGCGCCACAAGGGTGATGTTAAGGGTGTGGAGGGTGAAATTATGCTCTTTTCTCTTGGACAATAATCACGTCTTGGAGTTCAGGGCGCCACAAGGGTGATGTTGAGGGTGTGGATGGTGAAGTTATGCTCTTTTCTTAAGGACAATAATCACGTGGTGAAGTTCAGGGCGCCACAAGGGTGATGTTAAGGGTGTGGATGTTGAAATAATGCTCTTTTCTCAAGGACAATAATCACGTCTTGGAGTTCAGGGTGCCACAAGGGTGATGGTAAGGGTGTGGATGGTTAAATTATGCTCTTTTTTCAAGGACAATAATCACGTCTTAAAGTTCAGGGTGCCACAAGAGTGATGTTAAGGGTGTGGATGGTTGAATTATGCTCTTCTCTCAAGGACAATAATCACGTCATGGAGTTAAGGGTGCCACAAGGGTGATGTTAAGGGTGTGGATGGTTAAATTATGCTCTTTTCTCAAGGACAATAATAACGACATGGAGTTCAGGGTGCCACAAGGGTGATGTTGAGGGTGTGGATGGTTAAATTATGCTCTTTTCTCAAGGACAATAATCACGTCATGGAGTTCAGGGTGCCACAAGGGTGATGTTAAGGGTGTGGATGGTGAAATTATGCTCTTTTCTCAAGGACAATGATCACGTCTTGGAGTTCAGGGTTCCACAAGGGTGATGTTAAGGGTGTGGATGGTGGAATTATGCTCTTTTCTCAAGGACAAAAATCATGTCTTGGAGTTCAGGGTGCCACAAGGGTGATGTTAGGGGGGTGGATGGTTAAATTATGCTCTTTTCTCAAGGACAATAATCACGTCTTGGAGTTCAGGGTGCCACAAGGGTGATGTTAAGGGTGTGGATGGTAAAATTATGCTCTTTTCTCAAGGACAATAATCACGTCATGGAGTTCAGGGTGCCACAAGGGTGATGTTAAGGGTGTGGATGGTGAAATTATGCTCTTCTCTCAAGGACAATAATCACGTGGTGGAGTTAAGGGCGCCACAAGGGTGATGTTGAGGGTGTGGATGGTGAAATTATGATCTTTTCTCAAGGACAATAATCACGTCTTGGAGTTCAGGGCACCACAAGGGTGATGTTAAGGGTGTGGATGGTTAAATTATGCTCTTTTCTCAAGGACAATAATCACGTCCTGGAGTTCAGGGTGCCACAAGGGTGATGTTAAAGGTGTGGATGGTGAAATTATGCTCTTTTCTCAAGGACAATAATCACGGCATGGAGTTCAGGGCGCCACAAGGGTGATGTTAAGGGTGTGGATGGTGAAATTATGCTCTCTATTCGAGGACAATAATCAAGTGGTGGAGTTCAGGGCACCACAAGAGTGATGTTAAGGGTGTGGATGGTGAAATTATGCTCTTTTCTCTTGGACAATAATCACGTCTTGGAGTTCAGGGCACCTCAAGGGTGATGTTAAGGGTGTGGATGGTGAAGTTATGCTCTTTTCTCAAAGACAATAATCACGTGGTGAAGTTCGGGGCGCCACAAGGGTGATGTTAAGGGTGTGGATGGTGAAGTTATGCTCTTTTCACAAGGACAAGAATCACGTGGTGAAGTTCAGGGCGCCACAAGGGTGATGTTAAGGGTGTGGATGGTGAGGTTATGCTCTTTTCTCAAGGACAATAATCACGTCATGGAGTTCAGGGCGCCACAAGGGTGATGTTGAGGGTGTGGATGGTGAAATTATGTTCTTTTCTCAAGGACGATAATCACGTCTTGGAGTTCAGGGCGCCACAAGGGTGATGTTATGGGTCTGGATGTTGAAATTATGCTCTTTTCTCAAGGACGATAATCACGTCTTGGAGTTCAGGGCGCAACAAGGGTGATGTTAAGGGTCTGGATGGTTAAATTATGCTCTTTTCTCAAGGACGATAATCACGTCTTGGAGTTCAGGGTGCCACAAGGGTGATGTTAACGGGCCGGGATGGTGAAATTATGCTCTCTTCTCAAGGACGATAATCACGTCTTGGAGTTCAGGGCGCCGCAAGGGTGATGTTAAGGGTGTGGATGGTGTAATTATGCTCTTTTCTCCGGGACAATAATCACGTCTTGAAGTTCAGGGCGCCACAAGGGTGATGTTAAGGGTGTGGATGGTGAAATTATGCTCTTTTCTCAAGGACAATAATCACGTGGTGAAGTTCAGGGCGCCACAAGGGTGATGTTAAGGGTGTGGATGGTGAAATTATGCTCTTTTCTCAAGGACAATAATCACGTGGTGGAGTTCAGGGCGCCACAAGGGTGATGTTAAGGGTGTGGATGGTGAAGTTATGCTCTTTTCTCAAGGACAATAATCACGTGGTGAAGTTCAGGGCGCCACAAGGGTGATGTTAAGGGTGTGGATGTTGAAATTATGCTCTTTTCTCAAGGACAATAATCACGTCTTGGAGTTCAGGGTGCCACAAGGGTGATGGTAAGGGTGGGGATGGTTAAATTATGCTCTTTTCTCAAGGACAATAATCACGTCTCAAAGTTCAGGGTGCCACAAGGGTGATGTTAAGGGTGTGGATGGTTAAATTATGCTCTTCTCTCAGCGACAATAATCACGTCATGGAGTTCAGGGTGCCACAAGGGTGATGTTAAGGGTGTGGATGGTGAAATTATGCTCTTTTCTCAAGGACAATAATCACGTCTTGGAGTTCAGGGTGCCACAAGGGTGATGTTAAGGGTGTGGATGGTGAAGATATGCTCTTTTCTCAAGGACAATAATCACGTCTTGGAGTTCAGGGTGCCACAAGGGTGATGTTGAGGGTGTGGATGGTTAAATTATGCTCTTTTCTCAAGGACAATAATCACGTCTTGGAGTTCAGGGTGCCACAAGGGTGATGTTAAGGGTGTGGATGGTAAAATTATGCTCTTTTCTCAAGGACAATAATCAAGTCATGGAGTTCAGGGTGCCACAAGGGTGATGTTAAGGGTGTGAATGGTGAAATTATGCTCTTTTCTCAAGGACAATAATCACGTGGTGAAGTTCAGGGCGCCACAAGGGTGATGTTAAGGGTGTGGATGGTGAAGTTATGCTCTTTTCTCAAGGACAATAATCACGTGTTGAAGTTCAGGGCGCCACAAGGGTGATGTTAAGGGTGTGGATGGTGAGGTTATGCTCTTTTCTCAAGGACAATAATCACGTCATGGAGTTCAGGGCGCCACAAGGGTGATGTTGAGGGTGTGGATGGTGAAATTTTGCTCTTTTCTCAAGGACGATAATCACGTCTTGGAGTTCAGGGCGCCACAAGGGTGATGTGATGGGTCTGCATGTTGAAATTATGCTCTTTTCTCAAGGACGATAATCACGTCTTGAAGTTCAGGGCGCAACAAGGGTGATGTTAAGGGTCTGGATGGTTAAATTATGCTCTTTTCTCAAGGACGATAATCACGTCTTGGAGTTCAGGGCGCCACAAGGGTGATGTTAACGGGCCGGGATGGTGAAATTATGCTCTCTTCTCAAGGACGATAATCACGTCTTGGAGTTCAGGGCGCCGCAAGGGTGATGTTAAGGGTGTGGATGGTGAAATTATGCTCTTTTCTCAAGGACAATAATCACGTCTTGAAGTTCAGGGCGCCACAAGGGTGATGTTAAGGGTGTGGATGGTGAAATTATGCTCTTTTCTCAAGGACAATAATCACGTCATGGAGTTCAGGGCGCCACAAGGGTGATGTTAAAGGTGTGGATGGTGAAATTATGCTCTTTTCTCAAGGACAATAATCACGTCTTGGAGTTCAGGGCGCCACAAGGGTGATGTTAAGGTTGTGGATGGTGAAATTATGCACTTTTCTCAAGGACAATAATCAAGTGGTGAAGTTCAGGGCGCCACAAGGGTGATGTTAAGGGTGTGGATGGTGAAATAATGCTCTTTTCTCTAGGACAATAATCACGTCTTGGAGTTCAGGGCGCCACAAGGGTGATGTCAAGGGTGTGGATGGTGAAATTATGCTCTTTCCTCTTGGACAATAATCACGTGGTGAAGTTCAGGGCGCCACAAGGGTGATGTTAAGGGTGTGGATGGTGAAATTATGCTCTTTTCTCGAGGACAATAATCACGTCTTGGAGTTCAGGGCGCCACAAGGGTGATGTTAGGGGGGGGGGTGGTGAAATTATGCTCTTTTCTCAAGGACAATGATCACGTGGTGAAGTTCAGGGCGCCACAAGGGTGATGTTGAGGGTGTGGATGGTGAAATTATGCTCTTTGCTCAAGGACAATAATCACGTCTTGGAGTTCAGGTTGCCACAAGGGTGATGTTAAGGGTGTGGATGGTTAAATTATGCTCTTTTCTCAAGGACAATAATCACGTCCTGGAGTTCAGGGTGCCACAAGGGTGATGTTAAGGGTGTGGATGGTTAAATTATGCTCTTTTCTCAAGGACAATAATCACGTCATGAAGTTCAGGGTGCCACAAGGGTGATGTTAAGGGTGTGGATGGTTTAATTATGTTCTTTTCTCAAGGACAATTATCACGTCATGGAGTTCAGGGTGCCACAAGGGTGATGTTAAGGGTGTGGATGGTGAAATTATGCTCTTTTCTCAAGGACAATAATCACGTCATGGAGTTCAGGGTGCCACAAGGGTGATGTTAAGGGTGTGGATGGTGAAATTATGCTCTTTTCTCAAGGACAATAATCACGTCATGGAGTTCAGGGTGCTACAAGGGTGATGTTGAGGGTGTGGATGGTGAAATCATGCTCTTTTCTCAAGGACAATAATCATGTCTTGGAGTTCAGGGTGCCACAAGGGTGATGTTAAGGGTGTGGATGGTTAAATTATGCCCTATTCTCATGGACAATAATCACGTCTTGGAGTTCAGGGTGCCACAAGGGTTATGTTAAGGGTGTGGATGGTTAAATTATGCTCTTTTCGCACGGACAATAATCACGTCTTGGAGTTCAGGGTGCCACAAAGGTGATGTTAAGGGTGTGGATGGTAAAATTATGCTCTTTTCTCAAGGACAATAATCACGTCATGGAGTTCAGGGTGCTACAAGGGTGATGTAAAGGGTGTGGATGGTGAAATTATGTTTTTTTCTCAAGGACAATAATCACGTGGTGGAGTTCAGGGCGCCACAAGGGTGATGTTTAGTGTGTGGATGGTGAAATTATGCTCTTTTCTCAAGGATAATAATCACGTCATGAAATTCAGGGCGCCACAAGGGTGATGTTGAGGGTGTGGATGGTGAAATTATGCTCTTTTCTCAAAAACAATAATCACGTCTTGGAGTTCAGAGCGCCAAAAGGGTGATGTTAAGGGTGTGGATGGTTAAATAATGCTCTTTTCTCAAGGACAATAATCACGTCTTGAAGTTCAGGGCGCCACAAGGGTGATGTTGAGGGTGTGGATGGTTAAATTATGCTCTTTTCTCAAGGACAATAATCACGTGGTGAAGTTCAGGGCGCCACAAGGGTGATGTTAAGGGTGTGGATGGTGAAGTTATGCTCTTTTCTCAAGGACAATAATCACGTTGTGGAGTTCAGGGCGCCTCAAGGGTGATGTTAAGGTTGTGGATGGGTAAATTATGCTCTTTTCTCAAGGACGATGATCACGTCATGAAGTTCAGGGCACCTCAAGGGTGATGTTAAGGGTGTGGATGGTGAAATTAGGCTCTTTTCTCAAGGACAATAATCACGTGGTGAAGTTCAGGGCGCCACAAGGGTGATGTTAAGGGTGTGGATGGTGAAGTTATGCTCTTTTCTCAAGGACAATAATCACGTGGTGAAGTTCAGGGCGCCTCAAGGGTGATGTTAAGGGTGTGGATGGTTTAATTATGCTCTTTTCTCAAGGAGGATAATCACGTCATGGAGTTCAGGGCACCTCAAGGGTGATGTTGAGGGTGTGGATGGTAAAATTAGGCTCTTTTCTCAAGGACGATAATCACGTCATGGAGATTAGGGCGCCACAAGGGTGATGTTAAGGGTGTGGATGGTGAAATTATGCTTTTTTCTCAATGACGATAATCACGTCATGAAGTTCAGGGCGCCACAAGGGTGATGTTAAAGGTGTGGATGGTGAAATTATGCTCTTTTCTCAAGGACGATAATCACGTCATGGAGTTCAGGGCACCACAAGGATGACGTTAAGGGTGTGGATGGTGAAAATATGCTCTTTTCTCAAGGACGATAATCACGTCATGGAGTTCAGGGCGCCACAAGGGTGATGTTAAGGGTGTGGATGGTGAAATTATGCTTTCTTCTCGAGGACGATAATCACGTCATGGAGTTCAGGGCACCACAAGGGTGATGTTAAGGGTGTGGATGGTGAAATTATGCTTTTTTCTCAAGGACAATAATCACGTGGTGAAGTTCAGGGCGCCACAAGGGTGATGTTAAGGGTGTGGATGGTGGAATTATGCTCTTTTCTCAAGGACGATAATCACGTCATGGAGTTCAGGGTGCCACAAGGGTGATGTCAAGGGTGTGGATGGTGAAATTAGGCTCTTTTCTCAAGGACGATAATCACGTCATGGAGTTCAGGGCACCACAAGGGTGATGTTAAGGGTGGGGATGGTGAAATTGGGCTCTTTTCTCAAGGACTAGAATCACGTCATGGAGTTCAGGGCACCACAAGGGTGATGTTGAGGGTGTGGATGGTGAAATTATGCTCTTTTCTCAAGGACATTAATCACGTCTTGGAGTTCAGGGTGCCACAAGGGTGATGTTAAGGGTGTGGATGGTTAAATTTTGCTCTTTTCTCAAGGACAGTAATCACGTGGTGAGGTTCAGGGCGCCACAAGGGTGATGTTAAGGGTGTGGATGGTGAAATTATGCTCTTTTCTCTTGGACAATAATCACGTCATGGAGTTCAGGGCGCCACAAGGGTGTTTTTAAGGGTGTGGATGGTGAATTTATGCTCTTTTCTCTTGGACAATAATCACGTGGGGAAGTTCAGGGCGCCACAAGGGTGATGTTAAGGGTGTGGATGGTGAAATTATGCTCTTTTCTCAAGGACAATAATCATGTGGTGGAGTTCAGGGCGCCACAAGGGTGATGTTAAGGGTGTGGATGGTGAAATTATGCTCTTTTCTCAAGGACAATAATCACGTCTTGGAGTTCAGGGCGCCACAAGGGTGATGGTATGGTGAAATTATGCACTTTTCTCAAGGACAATAATCAAGTGGTGAAGTTCAGGGCGCCACAAGGGTGATGTTAAGGGTGTGGATGGTGAAATAATGCTCTTTTCTCTAGGACAATAATCACGTCTTGGAGTTCAGGGCACCACAAGGGTGATGTCAAGGGTGTGGATGGTGAAATTATGCTCTTTCCTCTTGGACAATAATCACGTGGTGAAGTTCAGGGCGCCACAAGGGTGATGTTAAGGGTGTGGGTGGTGAAATTAGGCTCTTTTCTCAAGGACAATAATCACGTCTTGGAGTTCAGGGCGCCACAAGGGTGATGTTAAGGGTGTGGATGGTGAAATTATGCTCTTTTCTCAAGGACAATGATCACGTGGTGAAGTTCAGGGCGCCACAAGGGTGATGTTGAGGGTGTGGATGGTGAAATTATGCTCTTTTCTCAAGGACAATAATCACGTGGTGAAGTTCAGGGCGCCACAAGAGTGATGTTAAGGGTGTGGATGGTGAAATTATGCTCTTTTCTCAAGGACAATAATCACGTCTTGGAGTTCAGGTTGCCACAAGGGTGATGTTAAGGGTGTGGATGGTTAAATTATGCTCTTTTCTCAAGGACAATAATCACGTCCTGGAGTTCAGGGTGCCACAAGGGTGATGTTAAGGGTGTGGATGGTTAAATTATGCTCTTTTCTCAAGGACAATATTCACGTCATGGAGTTCAGGGTGCCACAAGGGTGATGTTAAGGGTGTGGATGGTTTAATTATGTTCTTTTCTCAAGGACAATTATCACGTCATGGAGTTCAGGGTGCCACAAGGGTGATGTTAAGGGTGTGGATGGTGAAATTATGCTCTTTTCTCAAGGACAATGATCACGTCATGGAGTTCAGGGTGCCACAAGGGTGATGTTAAGGGTGTGGATGGTGAAATTATGCTCTTTTCTCAAGGACAATAATCACGTCATGGAGTTCAGGGTGCCACAAGGGTGATGTTGAGGGTGTGGATGGTGAAATTATGCTCTTTTCTCAAGGACAATAATCATGTCTTGGAGTTCAGGGTGCCACAAGGGTGATGTTAAGGGTGTGGATGGTTAAATTATGCCCTATTCTCAAGGACAATAATCACGTCTTGGAGTTCAGGGTGCCACAAGGGTTATGTTAAGGGTGTGGATGGTTAAATTATGCTCTTTTCGCACGGACAATAATCACGTCTTGGAGTTCAGGGTGCCACAAAGGTGATGTTAAGGGTGTGGATGGTAAAATTATGCTCTTTTCTCAAGGACAATAATCACGTCATGGAGTTCAGGGTGCTACAAGGGTGATGTAAAGGGTGTGGATGGTGAAATTATGTTTTTTTCTCAAGGACAATAATCACGTGGTGGAGTTCAGGGCGCCACAAGGGTGATGTTTAGGGTGTGGATGGTGGAATTATGCTCTTTTCTCAAGGATAATAATCACGTCATGAAGTTCAGGGCGCCACAAGGGTGATGTTAAGGGTGTGGATGGTGAAATTATGCTCTTTTCTCAAGGACAATAATCACGTCATGGAGTTCAGGGTGCTACAAGGGTGATGTAAAGGGTGTGGATGGTGAAATTATGTTTTTTTCTCAAGGACAATAATCACGTGGTGGAGTTCAGGGCGCCACAAGGGTGATGTTAAGGGTGTGGATGGTGAAATTAGGCTCTTTTCTCAAGGACGATAATCACGTCATGGAGTTCAGGGCGCCACAAGGGTGATGTTAAGGGTCTGAATGGTGAAATTATGCTCTTTTCTCATTTACGATTATCACGTCTTGGAGTTCAGGGCACCACAAGGGTGATGTTATGGGTGTGGATGGTGAAATTATGCTCTTTTCTCAAGGACGATAATCACGTCATGGAGTTCAGGGCGCCACAAGGGTGATGTTAAGGGTGTGGATGGTGAAATTATGCTCTTTTCTCAAGGACAATAATCACGTCATGGAGTTCAGGGCGCCACAAGGGTGATGTTAAGGGTCTGGATGGTGAAATTATGCTCTTTTCTCAAGTACGATAATCACGTCTTGGAGTTCAGGGCGCCACAAGGGTGATGTTAAGGGTGTGGATGGTGAAATTATGCTCTTTTCTCAAGGACGATAATCACGTCTTGGAGTTCAGGGCGCCACAAGGGTGATGTTAAGGGTGTGGATGGTGAAATTATGCTCTTTTCTCAAGGACAATAATCACGTCATGGAGTTTAGGGCGCCACAAGGGTGATGTTAAGGGTGTGGATGGTGAAATTATGCTCTTTTCTCAAGGACGATAATCACGTCTTGGAGTTCAGGGCGCCACAAGGGTGATGTTAAGGGTGTGGATGGTGTAATGATGCTCTTTTCTCAAGGACAATAATCACGTGGTGAAGTTCAGGGCGCCTCAAGGGTGATGTTAAGGGTCTGGATGGTGAAATTATGCTCTTTTCTCAAGGACAATAATCACGTCATGGAGTTCAGGGCACCACAAGGGTGATGTTAAGGGTGTGGATGGTGAAATTATGCTCTTTTCTCAAGGACGATAATCACGTCTTGGAGTTCAGGGCGCCACAAGGGTGATGTTAAGGGTGTGGATGGTGAAATTATGCTCTTTTCTCAAGGACAATAATCACGTGGTGAAGTTCAGGGCGCCTCAAGGGTGATGTTAAGGGTCTGGATGGTGAAATTATGCTCTTTTCTCAAGGACGATAATCACGTCATGGAGTTCAGGGCACCACAAGGGTGATGTTAAGGGTGTGGATGGTGAAATTATGCTCTTTTCTCAAGGACGATAATCACGTGGTGAAGTTCAGGGCGCCTCAAGGGTGATGTTAAGGGTCTGGATGGTGAAATTATTCTCTTTTCTCAAGGACGATAATCACGTCTTGGAGTTCAGGGCGCCACAAGGGTGATGTTAAGGGTCTGGATGGTGAAATTATGCTCTTTTCTCAAGGACGATAATCACGTCATGGAGTTCAGGGCACCACAAATAACTTACTATCAAATTCAACCTTCCTTTTTCTGAATACATGACATTTACACAGCTTATACACATCTATGTACCAATATTATATTAAGAACCGTTTACTCTTGATATATATTTCTTTCGAATGTATCAACTTTTCCTACTTATTCCCACGCACAGGCTTCGGCCTATGTCGGTTCTGTTTTCAATAATTAGAAGTTATTAGATTATATTCATGTATCCATGTATCGTGAAAAACATTATATAATAAAAAATTAAAATTAAAATGAATCGTGTGAGACTGTGACGCCATGACCTTGACCCTGACCTTGAACTGCTGCACGCCCTGGTCCACGACGATGTCCACCCCCAGGTTGCCTGTCTCGAGCATGACAGCCGACTTGAGACTGGTTGTCTGGTCGTCAAGGGCGATGATCTGCGCCGCGTCCAGCCCGAGGGTCTGAAGGTAGCGCCGCTCGTCAGCGCTGGCGCACGTCGCCATGACCTTGGAGCGCCACCGCTGCGCCAGCTGCACGCACAGGCTGCCGTACGAGGTGGCGCCGTTGAGTACCAGGACTAGCGAGAACAGAGGAGTCGGATGACGGGCGGTGGAACTTACCGCTGCACGCATTACCCTAGTGCAAGGTGACCTTCCGTCCCAGAGACCGTGACTGTCCCAGATTTCCATCTTTCGTCCTGGTGTCCCGAAAAGTTATTACAGGACACGTATTTGTCCCGGTTTTGGCAAAAGAACATTATTGCCAATCATTGGGTGAATAATTCGCGTAAAATGGGGAATTTTGTTTCTTGTGCAGCAAATAAATGAATTTGCCATTTGCTATATGAAAATATTATTTAAAAAACATATTTTTTAAAAAAAATTTGCCGGGTACATTGGGGGGGAGGCCTCCCCCTCCCCCCCTCACCACCGTGGGTCGACAGCTTGGTAGTATGTTTTCTCTTGTTGTCCTTTTTTGTAACATCTTATTTTCTGATTATGGTCATCCTACCCTAGTGCAAGGCTGCCGTTTTCACAGATTTTCAGGGTCTCAAAACGGATGGCTGGGTTTCAGTCTCCTCAGATGGATTTTTCAAAATTTTAGTGTAAAAATCAGTAAATGCGCAATATTTGAAACTTTCAAACCAACGTGCCAAAAGTATATTTTGGTAAATTACTTGGTAACTGCCAGTGGGTGAAATACGTAATAGTAAAGCCAGGTTTACTCTCGATCTTTGTCCTACGAGCAACATGCTTCGTGCAACCGGCAACATGTGCTGACCAATCAGAGAGCGAGTTTCTCCCGGTTGCATGAACACGTGCAACATGCTATGAGCAACCGGCAACATGTGCTGACCAAACAGAGAGCGAGTTTCTCCCGGTTGCATGAACACGTGCAACATGCGCCAAGAGATGGACTCGGTTCATCTTTGCTTCTGTTTTCTTCTCGTAACTGCGCCGAGACCAACAATACGTCACGATACTCATCACGGCCAGGTTTGTTTTTCAACTGTCAGTACTAACTTTTCGACTGATATTCATGCACGAGATGTTATATCAGTTTATGACATTCTTATTTGGGTAATTATTGGTTCAACAGTATTAGGAAGCTCATATAGATTGATTGGATACATATGCTGTGAGTTTAAATGTTTTATAGTAGTAACATAACCACAATTTGGAGTCTAGCTATGACGTCGTCACGGCGCTCGACAGTAAGTTTACGTGTTCGTGCGCTGAGCGCATGTTGTCGGTAGCTCAAAGCATGTTGCTCGTAGCACGAAGCAGGAGAGTAAACGTATTCGTGCGCTGAGCGCATGTTGTCGGTAGCTCAAAGCATGTTGCTCGTAGCACGAAGCAGGAGAGTGAACGTATTCGTGCGCTGAGCGCATGTTGTCGGTAGCTCAAAGCATGTTGCAGCTAGCACGAAGCTCGAGAGTAAACGTATTCGTGCGCTGAGCGCATGTTGTCGGTAGCTCAAAGCATGTTGCTCGTAGCACGAAGCAGGAGAGTAAACGTATTCGTGCGCTGAGCGCATGTTGTCGGTAGCTCAAAGCATGTTGCTCGTAGCACGAAGCTCGAGAGTAAACGTACCTTAATACAGTTTATGAAGCATACTGACATCATGAACATTTTTAGGTAGGCCTGAAGTTGTTATGATACACGTCACATCCTTGGAAAAAATCAAGATGACAGGTGAGAACTCACTTGTTTTCCTCCCTCCCCCTCCCCCCTCCACTCACCTGTACTCCCCGGCACGAGTTTTCCCTGGTAGTTCAGCGCGACGTAGGCTTTGACGGCGTCGTCTAGGCAACCTGCCGCATCCACGAAGCTCACGCTCGTCGGTTTCAGGCACACGTCGAACTCTCTCAAGACGACGTAATCCGAGCAACCCGATTGGTCGTAGTCCAGAGGTATCACGCCTGAAACCAGGTGGAGATACGTTTATTATCTCATGTCACAGTGAAAGCTCGGCGGTCATTTGTATTTGTATTTGTATTTATTGCCGTTTCTTATTAAAGAACAATATTAAAATTGTATAAACATTGTCAGAGATATTAGAAAATAAAATTATAATAATAATACATAAATATAAATAATAGGACATTATAGAATCATGTTCAAAGACCAAGAACAAACATTCACGAAGAAAGTGTTGAAATTCAACACTGGCCAGTTATAAAGGAATTGGGTTAATAATAATAATAATATTCTTTATTCAAGGAACAATATACATTTTTATAGAATGTGTCACTTATAAATTATGAGATAATGATAAAATTAAAATTAAAAGAAATGAATTAGGTAAATGATGACAGACATTAGCGATATGATGAATACATTGTCAATTGTTAAAGAGAAAACAGATTATATTAGTTCAGTTTACTTGATTTTTGAAATATTCTTCTAATGTATATGGGCAAGTTTGAATGAGGTATGTTTTGACATTTGATTTGAACTGCTCCTTGTTGATAGGAAGGGTGGTCTTTAGATAGGAAGGTTACTTGGGTACCATATGAACTACGAAGTATATTTTATAAGAGTCAAGATGTGTGGGGTGTTTGATTGTACCTTGAATACCTAGATATTTCGCTCATTTACAACCAAATGCTGCGTTTACCTAGTAATAATGGCGATGAAAATGCATTCACTGTCAAAAAGATCAAGCCCCTATGATTTCGTCACCTCGATCATAGATCTATATCACCGAGATACGTTGCTCAACGTTAATAAGGCGGACATATCCATGTCTCGGCAGTAGCTTCACACCGCTTTGCAAACCGGGAAGTGTCCAACATATTCGACATTTTCCAAGAAATTCCTTCTATATTATTACATCGGTGATTTAAAAATAGGTTGATGCCTTGCTAGGAAGCTATCTGTGAAGATGCAATATGGCTGCTTTATCCAATATGGTAGTAGGCCTAGGCCGTAGCCTACATACAAATTACATGTGACATATAGGCATATTTAACAATGTGAAATCAACAAATTGACGATAGGCCTGAAACGTAAAATTTGTATCATTACTGTACATAAAGAGTTTACGTTGTGAAGTTTTCTGGTAGCTCAGAACTCACCGACAACCTGATCGCCTTCGACCACCGACGTCACTTCCTCCCCCGTCTTCACGACGACTCCCGCCACGTCCGTGCCGGCTCCGATCCTCTCGAGCTTCAGATTCCTCGTCAGCAACTGCTGGAACGTCTTGCCGTAGTCGGGAAATCGCGCGAGGCCGCACGCCTTCACTTGGATCAGCACGCTGTACTTGTCCAGCGGTGGCAGTTCCATCTACACACAATTAATTCAATTTTATTCTTGATTCTTATAGATAATATGATATAAATAATATAAATTATATGAAATTCTGAATTTATGATTATTAGACGAGCTTTAGCGAGGATCCAATTTGACATACTGAAAAAAATTGGTGTTTGTTTTTATGTGTTTTTTTTTATGTTTTTTTGTTGGTTCTCCACAGGTCAAACGGCTACAGCTATCGACTTCAAACTTTGTTTCATCATGGTTACTCATCTAGCTTAGATCTGTATAGTTTTGTGGCATTATCAGGTGGTAACTTTTATTTTTATGAATTTTAGAAATTTCAAAAATACCCATTAGAATAACACGGCGGAAAAAAAAATTAAAAATTTTTATTTTCAAAAAAAATGAAATTTTGTGTGAAGTTGAATAACATCTTGATACACATTTCTGGAAATTCTCAGCTTGATCGGGTCAGCAATTTTGAATAAAAAACATGAAATGTGCTAAATTGGTATCACTCGAAGCCGCTTTTACCCATTTGTAACTTAAATGTCACCCAATTGGCGAATTTAGGCAGAAGTTTGGCAATAAAGTCGACATACTATTACTTTCCGCTCGTCTATCAACGCGTATATAGCGTTTTCCTAGTAAATAGAACACTTATATATAAAAAAAATAATAATGATAATACACAGTAATGAATAATGAATAATCAATATATCAAGTAGCCTAGAAATAATATGGAGTGTATTGATGTAACATGGTACTATTATTTTATAATTATCACTCATATGAATTTTGCAACTGGGCTACATTTCAAATATTTCAAACGTTTCTAAAATGGAATTCTAAACAGATCAGGTTTCACATTGTCAACAACGTTCCCATCTCGGTAGAACCTGCACGAAGCAAAGGCCTACAATCTGTTATTAATGTCAATGTCAATGTTTATTTATTAACAACTTGAGAAATATACCAGTTTTGAAGAGGCTAACAGTGGTTGACTGGTTCACATATATATTTATGGATTAACCCAAGTACCAGTATAAAGAACGTGAGATTTAAATTTCCACTAGATGGAAGTGCGACAAGATGGCTTTAGAAAGCACGATCCACATTTTGCCTGATTTTCGTGCTATCTCGAAAGCAGAATGTCGCCCTAATTGCAAAAATAAACGAGGGGATTGGAGATCTGAAAGATGAATTGAATCATGTTTCAACAATTAAGTGTGAACTGCCTTGGTGGGTCATAGTAGCTATATCTATGGTAGGCCTATATGAAATAAGTACACCTATAACTTTGTTTCAAGGATGGACTTTGAAATTTCTCAGTAGGCTACCGGTACATGAATATCCTTACGAGTAGGCCTATTCGTCAAGAAGTCAAAACTACTGATATCAAAACATGAAAACTAAATTTGGTACCAAGTAACACAAAATTACTATATATTTCAAAATATATTTCAAGGTGTTATTTCGTCAGTTCTAGGCCTAGATGTAGCCCCGTCATATCGAAAACACCAACGGTTACAAGCTTAGCCATTGGCTTAGCTAGGCATATCAGCATAGGCATGTCTAACACAGCTGCACGAGCCTCAACCACAGAACCCATTGAGGACGTTGATTTTATTTGTCCAGGGTGTCAAGTTAGTCAAGTCAATGGTTAAGTGGCCCAAAGTTTTTAAAAATCAACATCAACTGTCAGTGTCACTGCTCTCTGAAACGTCTGAAAGTGAGGTTAGGTACTTTCTGTCCTAATCTACCAAACGCACTTCACGGTGTCAAACTTTGGAATCTGTCTATAAATGAATATTTAATTACATCTTACATCAATGCACACAATGTTGGGCTCATGATCTTCTTTAGGAAACTCAATAAATACAGATTTCGTAGTATTTATCTTCATACTTAGTGGGCGTTTCCAAATACAAATCGTAGGCCCTACAAAAATGAACTTATTTACCACGTTGGTAACATGTAGTACCAACATCAAAAAGTATAAAAAAATACAAGATTCACTAAATTTAAAAATGTGTATTTACCATAACCTCCTAGATTTATTTGTTATATAAATAGATTTATAAATAAATAAAATAAATGGATTCATCAAAACAAATAGAGGAGGTTGTGGTATTTACATTGGGCTAACAACGCACTGTGATGAAAATATATGAGAAAATGATACAATATTTTAATAATATTCGATGAGATGGAAAAAATTGTACGACACATAATACTGTGAATGTAGTCTACTTTTGCAGATTATCAGATTTTTTTAAAAAAAGTTCAATATTTACTGATAATAAAGTGGATCCTCCATTCCAATCTAAGTGAAAAAGATATTAAATTAATAGTATTTTCAATACATCTTTTAAAGTCATAATAACTGAAAATGAATAGAAACGTATAAGAAATAGTAATCTGTAATAATTGTCTAGGATGATTTAAGATTAAATATTCATTGTGTCTCTCTCTCTTTTCTTTGTGATTTGTGGCCTTCCTTGTCATGTACTAGGAAAACGCGGAATATGCGTATATACTAATATGCGAATATACTAAAGATATGCATTGGAAACGAAAATATAAGCAATTCACTTTTTTATTTGAAAAAATTCACTCATATGGGGCCGAGATATGTTGATATGTTTGTGGGAAGTAAAAATCACTCGCATAAACATATCGACGTATTAGCCCCATATGAGTGAATTTAATCAAATAAAAAAGTGAATTGCTTATATTTTCGTTTGCAATGCATATCTTCGGTATACATATATGACAATCTTAATTTTCCGACGATTCCAATTTATTTCTGTAATGGTCATTCAATTTCAATTGTTCCTTCCGACTCAGGTAATAGACCCTTTTGGCTATGCTTCCGTTGAGAGCTTCGATCCTCTCACCCCAACGGAGTGGTAGATGTGGTAACGATGAGGGGAGAATAGTTCTGACGTCAGCCTCAACTCTCCCTGACAACGACTTTAGTCATTGTTAACAAGGCCAATTACAAGTTGGCAGCATTGTTCACCACACACAAGAATAAATCAGACGCACAAGTTTAGGTATTTTTATTGGAACCGTACATTATTGCAAATTTGCAATCAGCAAGAAAAAAATACAAATATAACAAATTATTCAGAAACATAAAAGAACACCACAATTCTGAAACAAGATTTTATCAAATAATGACAATATTTATTTCACTCATTTCAGAGAAAACTAGAAATAATCCCCCCAATTTCTGGAATTGGATGAGCGACGCGAAGACTCAATTTTGCCATACCCGAAAAAAGTGCCTTTTTTTTTTTGTTCGCGCTCCACAGGTCAAACGAATATTCAAAACCAGTTGAAACTTGGCACACACAAGTGTAATCATCTAATTCGATACTGCATAGTTTTGAGGCGCAATCGGTTGAACCACTTCTGAGAAAACTCATTTTAAAGTTTTCAAAAATTCCATTAGAATAACCCATAGGAAAATATTTGTGAAATAATTTTCATCCAAGACATTTCAAATTATCAGGGAATTGCAATATGATAATGATACACATTATTCCGAACTTTCACTCAAATCGGATCAGCCGTTTTGATGTAAAAAAATATATAATGTAATTTTTGTGAATTACTCAAAGCTATTAAGATACCAATTAAATCAAAGCAACAAGTGTCACCACTTGATTGTAAACGATTTAAACGAAGCCTTCTTCATCATCATAGAAATTAATAATGAAAAATAAGATGGCAGTGATGTAATGGTTTGGATCTCAAGGTGTATATATATATATATAATAACCAATCCAAAGATAAGTCGATATGTTCCAGCTCATCCATCAACGCGGCAACACATAACGCGTTTGCCTAGTTATTATCAACTGATAAATGCCCTCCAGGACCCGGGTCTTTTTCCGAGTGAAAATTACTCGATTCTGTTTACGTTTCTAAACAGGATCGGTAATGCCTACATGACTTATGCCTACATAATGACTCATGGTCTCGGAAGAAAAAAAAAAGATTCTAATTTCTGAAATTAACATGATTTATGATTTCATCTAAAATCAGGGTAATAAATATGTCACTCATTTTGGAGAAAATTAGGAATAATCCTCTTTATTCAAACTCAATTGACCATTGTAGATCGTCCGCCCTCGTGATGTCACGGGATATAAAAACCAATCAAGCGTACAGTGAAGCAGGAGAAATAGGGAAATAACCTATCAGGGTATCTCAAATTTTCCCTGCTTCGTATAAGTCACGCCCATCTTCAATGGTCAATTGTAATTAATTTATTTGTCCCACGACCCGAACTTTCTCCCTAGTCGCGACGTAGACAATACTCGATACTGTTTGTATTTCTACACCGAATCAGTGATGCCGACGTCATTACTAATGACCTCTAGAAGCAAAAAAAAAAGAAAAAAAGATTATAATTTCTGAAATTAAAAGATGGTTTGTCGTTTTACGAAAAAATCCATATTTTTTAAATCCAATATCAGGGTTATGAATATCGTCACTGTTCGTAGAACCTAGTTTCAGAATTGTGACGTATTTGAACGACGACCCAGCGATTGAGCTGCCACTCAAGCGAGCGCGGGCGGAGAGCCGGTGAGGTCCTCGTAAGACCAGGGAGGGAACACTCGCTTGTACAGTCGCATGAACACCGTGTCCTGGGACTTGAGCTGGCTGTCAAACACACACTTCATGTGTCCGTGCGTTCCTGGAACAGACAAAACAACATCTCACGTCTACAGTCACTCCACGTCTACAGTCACTCCACGTCTAGTGTCACTCCACGTCTACAGTCACTCCACGTCTAGTGTCATTCCACGTCTAGTGTCACTCCACGTCTACAGTCACTCCACGTCTACAGTCACTCCACGTCTAGTGTCACTACAAGTCTACATTACTCAACTGATATGTCCCTTTGATAGCTAAGGTGTAGCTTTGATATGTCTAGTGTCACTCCACGTCTAGTGTCATTCCACGTCTAGTGTCACTCCACGTCTACAGTCACTCCACGTCTACAGTCACTCCACGTCTAGTGTCATTCCACGTCTAGTGTCATTCCACGTCTAGTGTCACTCCACGTCTACAGTCACTCCACGTCTACAGTCACTCCACGTCTAGTGTCATTCCACGTCTAGTGTCACTCCACGTCTACAGTAACTTTGAGCATCAAGTCTAGTGTCACTACAAGTCTACAGTCACTCCACGTCTACGGTCACTCCATGTCTACAGTCACTCCACGTCTACAGTCACTCCACGTCTACAGTCACTCCACGTCTACAGTCACTTTGAGCATCAAGTCTAGTGTCACTCCAAGCGAGAAAACACAACATCTCACGTCTACAGTCACTCCACGTCTAGTGTCACTCCACATCTACAGTCACTCCACGTCTACAGTCACTCCACGTCTACAGTCACTTTGAGCATCAAGTCTAGTGTCACTGCGAGCAAGAAGACACAACGTCGTCACGTCTACGGTCACTCCCGAGTGATTCAGTCATTAATTCAAAGCTAGGACTGTAGGTATCCACGATGGTTACGCAACTGAGCTCAACGTGGTTCTGGATCTATGAAACAGGTTTCATAAGCCACTAGGGGTGTGAGGGTAGTGTTGTTTTGGTTTGGTTCGGGCCGGGTTGTGGAAAAAACTTGGGTTTCGTTTCGGGTTTCAGTAAAAACACGGTATTTTAACCTCGAAATGAAAAAGTTGACAATAGCGCGAATAGGCCTATCTACTGGATCCAGGCCTAGGCCTACTGAAGGTATAGGCCTAGAGCCAGTTAAGTGATGATCTATATTTGCGGTAATTTTTACTGATCAACGTACCATGGCCAATTTTTGTTTGATGTTCGCGTTTTTGGTGGTTTCTGATAGATCTTGTCATCTATGGTGTGTCATCTATCTTGATCATCTATGATGATCTATGGTGTGTAGTTTGAACATTTTGTATTTTGTTTGTTTTAATATTTTTTTACTCACTTGAAGTTGATGTTTTGTGATCTGACCAAGGTGACAAAGGTGGACAGAGGTTTAGGTTGGGGTCAGGTTGGTGTATAAACCTCGCGTATACTGCCAGCAGGCAGAACAAAGCTTATATCCTTTGAAAAATTTTTTAAAAAAAATCATAAAAAAAAAAAATAGGCCGTGGTACGTTAATCAGTAAATTCACCATATTTGCTTCCAAATGGAGATCTCCATCCATATCCTCCTCACTCATCACGAGATAGATGTAGCCTAGGCCTACGTGATCAAAAATTCCAAGCCTCTCTTGTAAATAGTTTTATAGTGCTTGTCTAGTTTAATAAGATTCTTGTGTCGAGTTGAAGGTTTTCAACCTTCTCGCGGCGTTTTACGTGAGAAATAGCTGCTAGAGACTTCTTTGAACTGTACTGTACCATTCGGGTATTTCCGTCAACGTTCGGCTGTCAGACGTAACCGAAGCGATCAGGGTTGGCAAGTTTTAGCCACCCCCTGGCTTAAACCGTGGTTTTAACTGGTTTTAACCGGCCTGGCCAAAACTCATTTTAGCCGGTTTTAACCACCTTCAACAGAAAGTATAATATACTCTGGTCTATTCATTTTTAATTAAATTTAATAATTATATCTTAGTGGTGTATAAGCTTTGTATTTTGGCATGTCTTGTTAATGATGTACATGTAAATATGACACAAATATGACACAGCCAACATAGATGTACAAGGCTGTAGGATTCATTTATTATTTAGTTCTACAAACTTGAGATAGATTGCAGTATATGAGGTTTTTGGTTTTGTTTGTTTTATCTAGGTTTTATTCACTTTACAGCATGGCATAAATATAGGTTTTTCACACAATAGATATTTGGGTCTACATTTATAGGCCACATTTTTACATATAGGCATTAACATTCTGGTTGTCTACATATTTTAGTTTTGACCAGTTTTAGCCGGCTAAAATCAGTTTTAGCCGGTTAAAACCGGTTCAAATCACTGGCCTGGTCACAACTAATAAAAGCCGGCTTTTTGCCAACCCTGGAAGCGATAGCTTGTATCCAGATAGTAATATCTCAACAATACAGAATAATATAGACAACTAAATGAGCACATATTGCAACATGAAGAAGTACAGTATGACACCCCCCCCCCCCCAAAAAAAATGTAAAAAAAAAATATATAAAAAAAAATCAATTTTTTGATTTGTGAATTGTTTCACATTGGAATCGCTGTCATCACCAGTACCAACGCGCAGGAAACCAGCAGCTTACCCAGAGGCTCCTTGATGTGTCCCCTGCGTCCGTGCTGCGTGGTCAGCTCGACGGGCTTGAACCACAAGATGTCGTCTCGGTTGAAGAACATGAATCTGATGACGGCGGAACGCTTGAGGACCTTGAACGGGTGGCCGGATAGGACCACACGCTTCGTCACCACGCGGCCCGGATCAGCGGCCAGCACGTCTCCCGTACCAACCAGGTCCTGCGGGAACACGCACCGGAATTGTTTTTCAAAATTATTCTTTCATTTTTTTTTTTTGCAAATTTTGGCCCGATAATTTTTATTTACCATTTTTTCGACACATGTAAGAAGGCAAAGCCTAGAACGAGGTTTTGAAATAACAGCCAACTATATTTTTCATTACACTAGTAAAACGCTATATATGCGTTGTTAGACGAGCGGAAAGTAATAGTATGTCGACTTCTTTGCCAAACTTTTGCCTAAATTCGCCAATTGGGTAACATTTTAGTTATAAATGGGTGAAAACTGCTTCGAGTGGTACCAATTTAGCACATTTCATATTGTTTCTTCGAAATGGCTGACCCGATCAAGCTGAGAATTTTCAGAAATGTGTATCAAGATGTTATTCAACTTCACACAAAATTTCAATTTTTTTGAAAATAAATATATTTAAATTTTTTTCCGCCGTGTTATTCTAATGGGTATTTTTGAAATTTCTAAAATTCATAAAAATGAAAGTTACCACCCGATAATGCCACAAAACTGTACAGATCTAAGCTAGAAAAGGAACTATAACGAAAAAAAGTTTGAAGTTGATAGCTGTAGCCGTTTGACCTGTGGAGAACCGACAAAAAAACATAAAAAAAACAACATAAAAACGAACACCAATTTTTTTCAGTATGTCAAATTGAATCCTCGCTAAAGCTCGTCTAATTAGCATATTCTATCGGCAAAAACAAAATGACAATGGTTTTCTTTTTTTTCATACTGGGTTTTAACTTTTTTTTTTATATTGGGTTTTAACGACGCACTGTAATGATTACTAAGATCTATTGGCGTCGGATGAATGATTAATGAGATGATGGAATGATGAGATGAAGGTTTTTATGGGTAATGGGAAGGATAGTGGGAAGGAAGCGGTCGTGGCCTATATTGTAGGAACCATCCCGGCATTAGCCGAGATGGAAACCTACAGAGAGAAACCACGAAAACCCCTGTAAAGATGGGCGGTGGCGGGGATCGAACCGGGTGTTTCAACTTTTAACAACGCACTGTAGGCCTACTGATGAATGAGATCTATTGGCGTCGATGAATCATATATAAGACGATGGGATGATGAGATGAAAGGTTATTTCATCAGATGTTTTTGGATAATGGTCGAGGGAGTCGGTCGTGGCCTGTTGTTGAGGAACCATCCCAGTATCAACCTGAACGACAGAGGGAAACCACGAAAAACCCATGTCAGGATGGTCAACCATGGCAGGAATCAAACCCCGGTCTCCCGAATGACAGTTCAGTGTGTTACCACTTAGCCACTTGACCGCTCGTCTTAGTATCACTGACTTCTCAATCCATCTCCCAGATGTCAGTACAAGTCTCACGTCAATTTGTACCGGAACGCACCGGAACGGCGTTCCGGCTCTTTTTAAAAAAAAAAAATGAAAAAAAAAAAATGATTCGGTAGATTTCTATTCATTCATCAATACTTTCGAAATGCAATATAATTTTTACAAACCAATAAATATTTTCTTATTCTGAGAATGTTTTTTTTTCTCAATTCTACGAAAAATAGTACGGAATAGCTCTCGGTATTCGACAGCATCGCACGGAACTTGGATTGCGATCTATCCAAGATGAAAATAATTTTGAATATATTTTCTAGAAAACAGTTCGAGGACAAAAATATTTTTCAATTCATCGTATTTTTTTCGATGAGATTTTGAATTCGAGGTTGTAGTGGTGGTGGGGGGGGGGGGTGGTTTTCTTTGAAGTGCGTTTGAATGAATGAATATTAGGGTTTTGAGACGCATCGACAGCGAGGTCATTTAGCGCCTGTCAAGATAAGTTGCTGAACAAAAAGGTGAGTAGTGTTAGATGAAGGTGCAAGTGAAATTTAGATGAGAACACCATGTGAAACTAAGACTAAACTATTACTAAAGACGTTATACACTAATTTGTTAAAACCGAACATGTGTGTGCTGTGAAGGGTCACACCCATGGGACTAGAAAGATAACGTTTTACTACTTGTTCTCAGTTCGAACTCGCGCTCAAATAGGAGTGGAGGAACGACAAACCATAATAGATATATGGTGGAATATGGTTTGATTTAAAATATTCCTGATGTCTATCCCAAGAGATTTTTTTTTTCGGTCCCTTTTTATTGACAAATTAAGCCCTGCTCACGTCAGCATGACGTGATGCCACCGAGACATTCAACGAGACGTGTCGGAGAGTGTGAGGAAGCATACACGATGTGTAGAGACATTCAACGAGACGTGTCGGAGAGTGTGAGGAAGCATACACGATGTGTAGAGACATTCAACGAGACGTGTCGGAGAGTGTGAGGAAGCATACACGATGTGTAGAGACATTCAACGAGACGTGTCGGAGAGTGTGAGGAAGCATACACGATGTGTAGAGACATTCAACGAGACGTGTCGGAGAGTGTGAGGAAGCATACACGATGTGTAGAGACATTCAACGAGACGTGTCGGAGAGTGTGAGGAAGCATACACGATGTGTAGAGACATTCAACGAGACGTGTCGGAGAGTGTGAGGAAGCATACACGATGTGTAGAGACATTCAACGAGACGTGTCGGAGAGTGTGAGGAAGCATACACGATGTGTAGAGACATTCAACGAGACGTGTCGGAGAGTGTGAGGAAGCATACACGATGTGTAGAGACATTCAACGAGACGTGTCGGAGAGTGTGAGGAAGCATACACGATGTGTAGAGACATTCAACGAGACGTGTCGGAGAGTGTGAGGAAGCATACACGATGTGTAGAGACATTCAACGAGACGTGTCGGAGAGTGTGAGGAAGCATACACGATGTGTAGAGACATTCAACGAGACGTGTCGGAGAGTGTGAGGAAGCATACACGATGTGTAGAGACATTCAACGAGACGTGTCGGAGAGTGTGAGGAAGCATACACGATGTGTAGAGACATTCAACGAGACGTGTCGGAGAGTGTGAGGAAGCATACACGATGTGTAGAGACATTCAACGAGACGTGTCGGAGAGTGTGAGGAAGCATACACGATGTGTAGAGACATTCAACGAGACGTGTCGGAGAGTGTGAGGAAGCATACACGATGTGTAGAGACATTCAACGAGACGTGTCGGAGAGTGTGAGGAAGCATACACGATGTGTAGAGACATTCAACGAGACGTGGCGGAGAGTGTGAGGAAGCATACACGATGTGTAGAGACATTCAACGAGACGTGGCGGAGAGTGTGAGGAAGCATACACGATGTGTAGAGACATTCAACGAGACGTGTCGGAGAGTGTGAGGAAGCATACACGATGTGTAGAGACATTCAACGAGACGTGTCGGAGAGTGTGAGGAAGCATACACGATGTGTAGAGACATTCAACGAGACGTGTCGGAGAGTGTGAGGAAGCATACACGATGTGTAGAGACATTCAACGAGACGTGTCGGAGAGTGTGAGGAAGCATACACGATGTGTAGAGACATTCAACGAGACGTGTCGGAGAGTGTGAGGAAGCATACACGATGTGTAGAGACATTCAACGAGACGTGTCGGAGAGTGTGAGGAAGCATACACGATGTGTAGAGACATTCAACGAGACGTGTCGGAGAGTGTGAGGAAGCATACACGATGTGTAGAGACATTCAACGAGACGTGTCGGAGAGTGTGAGGAAGCATACACGATGTGTAGAGACATTCAACGAGACGTGTCGGAGAGTGTGAGGAAGCATACACGATGTGTAGAGACATTCAACGAGACGTGTCGGAGAGTGTGAGGAAGCATACACGATGTGTAGAGACATTCAACGAGACGTGTCGGAGAGTGTGAGGAAGCATACACGATGTGTAGAGACATTCAACGAGACGTGTCGGAGAGTGTGAGGAAGCATACACGATGTGTAGAGACATTCAACGAGACGTGTCGGAGAGTGTGAGGAAGCATACACGATGTGTAGAGACATTCAACGAGACGTGTCGGAGAGTGTGAGGAAGCATACACGATGTGTAGAGACATTCAACGAGACGTGTCGGAGAGTGTGAGGAAGCATACACGATGTGTAGAGACATTCAACGAGACGTGTCGGAGAGTGTGAGGAAGCATACACGATGTGTAGAGACATTCAACGAGACGTGTCGGAGAGTGTGAGGAAGCATACACGATGTGTAGAGACATTCAACGAGACGTGTCGGAGAGTGTGAGGAAGCATACACGATGTGTAGAGACATTCAACGAGACGTGTCGGAGAGTGTGAGGAAGCATACACGATGTGTAGAGACATTCAACGAGACGTGTCGGAGAGTGTGAGGAAGCATACACGATGTGTAGAGACATTCAACGAGACGTGTCGGAGAGTGTGAGGAAGCATACACGATGTGTAGAGACATTCAACGAGACGTGTCGGAGAGTGTGAGGAAGCATACACGATGTGTAGAGACATTCAACGAGACGTGTCGGAGAGTGTGAGGAAGCATACACGATGTGTAGAGACATTCAACGAGACGTGTCGGAGAGTGTGAGGAAGCATACACGATGTGTAGAGACATTCAACGAGACGTGTCGGAGAGTGTGAGGAAGCATACACGATGTGTAGAGACATTCAACGAGACGTGTCGGAGAGTGTGAGGAAGCATACACGATGTGTAGAGACATTCAACGAGACGTGTCGGAGAGTGTGAGGAAGCATACACGATGTGTAGAGACATTCAACGAGACGTGTCGGAGAGTGTGAGGAAGCATACACGATGTGTAGAGACATTCAACGAGACGTGTCGGAGAGTGTGAGGAAGCATACACGATGTGTAGAGACATTCAACGAGACGTGTCGGAGAGTGTGAGGAAGCATACACGATGTGTAGAGACATTCAACGAGACGTGTCGGAGAGTGTGAGGAAGCATACACGATGTGTAGAGACATTCAACGAGACGTGTCGGAGAGTGTGAGGAAGCATACACGATGTGTAGAGACATTCAACGAGACGTGTCGGAGAGTGTGAGGAAGCATACACGATGTGTAGAGACATTCAACGAGACGTGTCGGAGAGTGTGAGGAAGCATACACGATGTGTAGAGACATTCAACGAGACGTGTCGGAGAGTGTGAGGAAGCATACACGATGTGTAGAGACATGTGAACATAGCTTCTATTCTTTCTTTTCATAGCATTTAGAATTTGAAAAGTAGCACTTTGGCGAATCTATTATTTTGAAACATCGTGTTTTGTAGCGCAACAACAGTACGGTACTGTTGAAACCACTAGATAACGTACAAAAGACATAGAAGATAAAAACTCCAATTGATATTTTTAGAAAAATAATCTTCACGAGCAGTTTAAACCGACGCCTTATCTGCCGCCTGCATTTGCAACTGTACTTTTCCAAATTCCCCGACTAACTTCACCCGTTTACAAATAATTTTGGGAAAAATGGCATCTATATAATGCTTCTTTTCCAAATATAGCGTCTATATCACCAATACATTCAAACGTAGCAGATTCAGACGTTTGTAGCCCTTCGTCGCCTTTTCAAAAACATGATAGAACAAGATTAAACGTATTGAAAGATGAAGAAATATCATAAAAACATGTATACAAGCACTTTTAGATTTCATCGCTTTTATAGCAATTGCTATTTTTACATGTCTCTACCGATGTGGTAATACAGTGAAACCTCTATCCATCGTTTTTCAAGGGACTAGGAAAATGAAACTATCTTTGCAGGAAAACAATCCATCCAGGAGAATTTAACATAGATTATATGGGAGCGGGGTGAGACAAAATGAATGATACAAGCAGGAAAACAATGGATCCAGGAACGATGCATAGAGGTTTCACTGTATTGGAGAGTGCAAGAACACGTATAGGCGTCCCAGGACTTTCTCCGAGGTTCTCCCCCTCTCCCCCCCCTCCCCTCACCTGCGTCTCGTCCTTGTTCTCCCTGAAGACCAGCACGGTTGTCGGGGAGAAGATGACCGGGGCGTAGAGCGACGCAACCACCGTCGCGCCCGGCTGCCAGAACCTCTCGTACTTGTGCTTGTCTCCGTTAGTGTGCTGGCTGAACACCGGGCGGGCCTGCAACAATAACAAGCGTCAACGACAAGCGGCAATACCAGGCGTCAATAACAAGCGCCAATAACGGACGTCAATAACGGACGTCAACGACAAGCGGCAATAACAGGCGGCAATAACAAGCGCCAATAACGGACGTCAACGACAAGCGGCAATAACAGGCGGCAATAACAAGCATCAATAACAAGCGCCAATAACAAGCGCCAATAACGGACGTCAACGACAAGCGGCAATAACAGGCGGCAATAACAAGCATCAATAACAAGCGCCAATAACAAGCGCCAATAACGGACGTCAACGACAAGCGGCAATAACAGGCGGCAATAACAAGCATCAATAACAAGCGCCAATAACAAGCGCCAATAACGGACGTCAATAACGGACGTCAACGACAAGCGGCAATAACAGGCGGCAATAACAAGCGTTAGCGAGTGTTGACGAAGCTTCGAAAATTAGTCGGAGAGAAATTAGCGTTAAGAGGCCGCAGGCGCTCGTATTTCACGCTGCAAACTCTCACAGCCGTAATTTTGTCAGATATCAACATGATTGTGTTTGCATTCTGTTAGTTGGCCTAATTGAAAAACAGAGGTTACCACATTTACAGAATTTTTAACAAACAATTTGTAATTTTTCAAATTCTTCAAATGGAAAAATGAAAAAATATTGGGCTTGGAAACCTGGAAACATATTTTTGAATATCAAAAAAATATATAGAATGTGAAATATATCAGGAAAGTGAGCTATGGATGTAATAAAACTAGGAAAACGCGGGATGCGCGTTGTTAGACGAGCTTAGGGGTATAGAAATCTAGAATGAAAAATAATTTGTCAACCCAATCTACATCTACAGACCTTGGATCACTCCAAACGTTCAAAAACCTTACGAGAATCAGTTATGTCACGGCCTTCCTCTTCATTCATTTCAATCGTTTTGAATTAATTGGTGACACTTGTTGCTATAGATTTAATTGGTTCCCGTAATAGCCTAAATTGATGGGAAAATGCTTTATAAATGCGTTTTCTTCGTTATTTATCATCCGATTGATGCAAAAAATCTCTCAAAATGTGCTTAATAGTTTCCTTTATATTCGCCGAAAATTTGAGAGGTCTTGAAAAATTTTGATTTTTCAAGTATTTTCCTCCGGGTTATTCTAATGGGGATTTTTGAAATTTCTAAAATTCATAAAAAAAAAGTTACCACCCGATAATGCCACAAAACTATACAGATCTAAGTTAGATGAGGAACCATGACGAAAAAAAGTTTGAAGTTGATAGCTGTAGCCGTTTGACCTGTGGAGAACCGACAAAAAAAAAAAAAAAAAAAAAAAAAAAAAAAAAACATAAAAACAAACACCAATCTTTTTCAGTATGTCAAGTTGAATCCTCGCTGAAGCTCGTCTAATAACATATATGAGTTTCTTGGGAAGTTCTCACACTTGAGAAGTATTGTCAGTAATACGGCAAAAGTAGAGCTAGAAATGAATAAGAGAATAGCCAAGGCGGACGGGCTATTTCAAAAAGTAAGGAAGCTGATTTGGAACCAAGATTTTTCGAGGAGTGGGAAGATACTCATTTATAATGGGTATTACTTGCCTATTTTGACATATGGAGCAGTTACATGATCATTAAACTGGAGAGAAGAAAAGAAAATGGAGGCAGCAGAAATGAAGTTTGTAAGGAGCGTAGCAGGAGTATCCAATATCGTTTCAAAACTGGAAATTTCGATATATCTTCATTGATAGGCCCATCTGATATTAATCTACCGTTTGTCATTTCCATAACGAACGTCGACCGTTAAGTCATAGATCTATATCACCGAGATACGTTACTCAATGTTAAGAAGGCTATTTACAAGAAGATTCTATTTGTAAATGTCCATTATGGGCGCCGAGATTGGATCGAGCATATATCGCTATCGGCTGCAGGAGTAACGTATCTCAGTGGTAAGATAGGTCTATAGGTACCAGGAACAACGACCCAGCAGCTTACCTTGAACCTCCTGTACCCCACGTGGAACACGAGCGGATCCTTGCTTCTGATTGGCTGGTCCGTGGTGTTGCGTACGACCAGGTTCAGCAGAGACATCTTCTGCTCGTGCGGCAGCATGGCGGTCAGCGCTAACGGCGCACACTGGACGCGCCAGTCGGTGAACAGCTGGCGCGAGACGGCGCTCAAGTGCACGCGTATATACCTGGCGGAACAACACCGACTAGTGTTAGGTTGTCAGCTAGCCACTGGGGGGAGGGAGGGGAGGTTAGCGCTAACGGCGCTCACTGCACACGGTGAACACACGAGACGGCGCGCGTCATATGGACCGTTATGATGATTAAAACAAGAACACACATAACTAAAATAAATACGGTATTCAACTTATTTGAGCCTACATTCATAACAGTTGATATTGGTATGGATAAAAAACAAACAATATTACACATCAATATATTTAGAGGTACGTGAAATAAGCATTCTGTTTTATACTTTTAAGCTTTCAAAATTTGAAAATTTGTATTTTGCAGCATTTTTAGCAAAATACTCAAAAATAATGTTGAATTCACGAAAAATTGAATGAATTACTGTAAATACTATCACTGTGGGTAGTACACTCTTAATATTGTCGAAATAACGCTGTTGATGGCTTCCCGCGTATTGTCCGTGTCTGGTCGGGTGATCGCTAGTGAATGTTGTGAAAAATTTATGAAAAAACGATATTCAACGATTCTGGGTTTTTAGACTTGATGTTATCCCAAATAGAAACTGAAGCTGCCATCTCCTGGCGGCAAACCAACGCAACCCTCAATGCAACTAGGTTTTACTGAATGTTTGTTTCAACCACTTGACGGTCGCTGGCGCATGTGAGCGTCCTCGCACATTCCAAATTGTTTGATTTAATATCTCGGAAAAATGACACCGTATTGACACGGGACCTGTACTGACGTTGGGAAAATAGATTGAGAAATGAGTTAAATTTTTTGTTTTTGACCAATTGAATACGCTCATGTATCCAAAAATGATATGATACAGTCAGCTGTTATTCCAAACATCGTTCTAGGCCAAATGTGTCAAATTGACAAGCCTCTGAACGGTAAATAAAAGTGATATCGGCAAATTTGTTGTTTCACATATCAAGTAGGCCTACAACAACACGTCAACACAATAAAACTATCTGTTTCTGTTGCAAATGTTATGAAAGTAGGGATAACATCTATTAATCGAGAATCGATTAAGAATCGATTCTGATGTAAAACAATTCTCAAAACAAAAAATCGATTTAAAAAAAAAAAAAAAAATTTCCCAACGTCGCAATAAGTGCCCATTTCGTTGTCCATATTATTCTGTATTGTTGAGATTTTACTATTTGGACGCAAGCCATCCCTTCGGTTACGTCTGGCAGCCTAACGTTGACGGAAATACCCAAATGGTACAGTACAGTTCAAAGAAGTCTCTAGCAGCTATTTTTCACGTGAACGCCTTGGGAAGGTTGAAAAAAATAGTTTCAAATTACACTACTTTTTTGAGAATGAACTTGATTTTTTTTCATTTTTTTTTTTTTCAATTTTTTTTTTCAATTTAAATTTTTTTTTTTCAAAATTGATTTTTAATCGATTCTGAAGCATGGAGAATCGATTCCCGATTTTGAGAATCGATGTTATCCATATATGAAAGGCCATCTAAACACAAGTATCTGTACGATATAACATGGGGAAAAACCCAGCCTGGAAGGTTTAGCAGCCTCAATGGACCAAGGTTTTACAGAATGATCGTTGAAGTGTACGTACTTGCCGGGGGGGACAGCCTCCAAGTCTTCGTGCCTGAACGTGCGCTTACGCATGCGCTCGTAGCTCTCAAACTGGAAGATGCGCGCGTAGTCGGCCGGGAGGTTCTCCTTGCGGTCCCACGCAGACGTCCTGGAACAGGTCACAGGTCAGCGGACCCTATCCCTATTCCTATACTGGATCCCTATTCCTGAGATGAATGAGATGTGAGAAAAATAAAAGTGAGTGAGAAAACGATTATCTCACTTAAAATGGCCGATTTACCATTACCAATCGACCATTTTAAGTGAGATAATCGTTTTCTCACTCACTTTTATTTTTCTCACATCTCATTTATCTCAGGAATAGGGGTCCTGAGCTGTGAATAGTTACAGTAGACCCTCGTTAATTCAAACTCGATTAATCCAAAATTTGATATATTTCGAACTTGGAGTCAGTCCCCGGCTGAAGGTATAGGCATTTCAATGTTAATGAATATGGTTAATCCGAATTCCAGCTAATCCGTAATTCAAACTAATATTTCGACCCCTCAACTGCTTTAGCACTGTTTTCGGATTGGATGATCCGAAATAGATCGAGTGAATTCCTTGAATTGATCATTATTTTCGTGAAATCCATCTTTTTTATCTGACGCGTAACAATTGGCCGAAGCCAGCTCAGCTGTTCGCTGCCACTGAATACGTCATCCGACTGCGAGTGCGCTCGGGCCGCTCCAAAGACCTTAGTATCTAACTACGTTAGGTTAGATACTAAGGTCTTTGGCCGCTGTATGTCCTTGACGAGCGGTAAGCTCGGAGAACGGCCGAGCGCCAATGGAAGCTGGCCATCTAACGTTCGTTTGCTGTCGAAGATAGCCGAATACACACGATCAGTGATTCGGTTCCTCGCACGTGTGGCATCTAGCTTTCTCTCGCGCTCAATACGAAATTGCATCAATTCTAACGGGGAAGTGTGATGATTTTCGCGGAAAAGGAGTTTTTTGGTTAATCCGAATTTTTATAAATCGAAATCACTTTTTGGGGTCCCTTGAATTTCGAATTAACGAGGGTTTACTGTATATAGATTCATCTTCAATTGTCAGTCAATTGAACTTCTACGTAGCACCTCATGTAACCCGAAAACAGTTTCAATTTCACTCAAATAAAAGCATAAGAGATATTAGTAAATGTTTGTTTGCGTTACACTTTTTACACTTTCGCGTTTGTTTGTAAAATGGGTGTAACACCGACTGCGTTGCACCGCGTTTGTTTGTAAGGTGTAGCTGTTTTGGTGCAAAGAGGTGTAGCAACTTCCTACACCAGCTCTGGAGGTGGTGTAGCGGTTACAGCACTGCAAATTGAGCGCCAAATGCAACGATGACGGATGACATGGCGGATGTTGAAGACGCTTTCATCGCGAGAACCGACGCGAATGAAATCGAGAATCTGAGAACTTTTCCGCAAGTTGCTGCATTAAATCACGGCCGATACGAAAATGCATGACGGATTCCTCCTGTCCGTGTAGGAAGGGACGACATTTTCTACGAAATTTGATACGCAATTTCGTGATTGACGTTGTTGATTTAACCCCAATAAAATTGCCGCAGCCTCATTTTCATCACTGGAGTCACTTGAATCCGAAGAAGATGAAGATGATGTACTATCATCTTCCTCCATAAAATAATACACAATATCAACCTCATCAGCGTCACTTCCAACCGACATCTTTACCGCCTCATCAGCAGGGTTGGCAAGTTTTAGCCACCCCCTGGCTTAAACCATGGTTTTAACCGGCCTGGCCAAAACTCATTTTAGCCGGTTTTAACCACCTTCAACAGAAAGTATAATATACTCTGGTCTATTCATTTTTAATTAAATTTAATATTACATCTTAGTGGTGTATAAGCTTTGTATTTTGGCATGTCTTGTTAATGATGTACATGTAAATATGACACAAATATGACACAGCCAACATAGATGTACAAGGCTGTAGGATTCATCTATTATTTAGTTCTACAAACTTGAGATAGATTGCAGTATATGAGGTTTTTTTTTTTTTTTATCTAGGTTTTATTCACTTTACAGCATGGCATAAATATAGGTTTTTCACACAATAGATATTTGGGTCTACATTTATAGGCCACATTTTTACATATACGGTAGGCATCAACATAGGCCTACTGGTTGTCTATATATTTTAGTTTTGACCAGTTTTAGCCGGCTAAAATCAGTTTTAGCCGGTTAAAACCGGTTCAAATCACTGGCCTGGTCAAAACTAATAAAAGCCGGCTTTTTGCCAACCCTGTTCATCAGCCTCCACAACTGTGTATGTTTGTGAAGTCAAGGTGTAGGCCAATTAATATAAATTGTCATACTTTCAAATCTTGTCGATGTACGAACACTCATTGATCCAAAATGCAACGGATCCCGAAAAAATGATTTCGATGTATAAAAATTCGGATGAACCAAAAAACGCCATCCTACAAAATTCATCACACTTCCCGATTAGAATTGAAGCAATTTCGTATTGCGCGCAAGAGAACATGTGTGTACTTGGCTAGCCGACAACACACGATCGTTGTGCAGCCTGCTTACATTGGCGCTCGGCCGTTCCGAGCTTACCGCTCGTCAAGGACAGAGCGGCGAGCGCACTCGGATGACGCACTCGAGGCAGCGAACAGCTGAGCTGGCTTTGGCTTATTGTTACGCATCAAATATAGAGATGGAAATTGAGAAAATAATGATCAATTCAAGGAATTCAATCAAACTATTTCATATTATCGAACCCAAAAACAGTGGTAAAGCAATTGAAGAAATTAGTTCCAATTATAGATTAGCTGGAACTTGGATTGACTAAATCAATTACAGTGAAACCTCTATGCATCGGTCCTGGATCCATTGTTTTCGTGTTTGCATCATTCATTTATCTCACCCCACTCCCATATGAGCAACGTTAAATATTCCTGGATGGATAATTTTCCTGGATGGATTGTTCTCCTGGATGGATGATTTTATTTTCCTGGTCCCTTCAAAATGATGAATAGAGGTTTTAAGTTCGAAATATGTCAAATTTCGGATCAACTGAGTTTGAATTAACGAGGGTTTAATCCATGTTTATTCCTCATCGCGCATACCTGAACGACTGCAAGCCCCTGTACTTCTGGAAACGCACCCTGGCTGGCATGTCGTGCGGGGTGTCTATCTCGTCAGGGAACTGTACGTCTTCCCTCGCGGCGGCCATTTTGTTCCGTTCCCTCTCCTCCTCATCCATGTCCATCTTGTCGTCGTATTGCTCTCCGTCCGGCTCCACGTCTGCGACCGTAGAGGCTCCGTCGTCGTCCGGGTCGTGGACCGAGCTGGCGTCGGACGCGGAACCCTCCACGTCCATGCCCTCCATGACGCCGCCCTCCGCATCTTCGTCCTCCGAGTCTGAGGGGACAAGCGCAACGTTACATTGACATCACTACACAATAGGGGTGTGCGAATCCATGTTTTTTTATTTCGAACCGAATTCGAACCGAATCTTCATCAAAAATACCGAACCCAAATCCGAATCTTTTTAGCATGCATTGTGAAGCGTAATAATGGGACAAACGACACTGCTGATCAAGTCACACGTGATCCAGGAAGTGAAAATCCTATCTCAGCATTCTCATAATGACTAGAAACTGCGAGGTATTCCACTGAAAACACGTTTGATAAATATTTTATCATGAAGAAGCATCATTTTCTCAATTTCCATCATTTTTATTCAACGCGCAGTTGTCAACATCGTAGCTGTTTGCTGCATGGCATCTGTCATCCAACTACTGCGTGGTCGTGACGTGTGTGGTCCAACCTTGACAAGGGCGAGACCAAAGATCTTAGTATCTAACTTCGTTAACGACGTTAGATACTAAGGTCTTTGACGAGACTTTCGTTCGTCCGACTCGAGACGGCCGAGCGCCAATCGAAGCCGGCCGTAGGCCTATATGACGACACCACCCACTCGTAGGCTAGTGCGCGTCGCACATGCGCGATCTAGAAAGTTGACAATGCAATGTTGCCACGTTTTTGGCGCCAAGATACAAAATTTTCGAATCTTCTATGTTGGACCGAATCCGAATCTGAAAGTGGATTCGGATTTGACATGGAATCACCCTTGCGACACTTTGCACATCGATGGACATGACCTTCTAGCTTATATTTACCGAAAAAAAAAAAAATGAAATGTCGCTTGCGACATTTTGGCTTTCCACCATCGATATATATATATATTTTCAATAACATCGAAACGTGATACAAAATCATTGTTCCCAAATTAAGGCTATGGATGAAAAGTAGGATCGTTTGGACGGGGCACCACAAGGGCGATCTTACCATCCCATTTTGATTATTTAAAACTAATGAACTTCAACACCAGGACTGCGCTGTCTGTGACCATAATTTTTCGCCGTAGATAAAAGTCTTTCAGTATAAACACTCGAATGTTGATATCTTCCACTTTGAACTGAGTCTCATGGGCAATGATTACTTCTTTCCCTTGACAGCAGATGTAAAGTTCATCATTATACAAAATGGACAAAATAAATTAGTGATGGGCCTATCTCTCCCCTCCCCCCTCCCTCTCACCTTCCTCCACCACTCTCTTACCATCCTCCCCCCTCTCTCTCTCTCTCTCTCTCTCTCTCTCTCTCTCTCTCTCACCTTCCTTCCTCTCTTCTCCCCCCTCCCTCTCACCTTCCTCCACCACTCTCTTACCATCCTTCTCTCTCTCACCATCCTCCCCTCTCTTTCTCTCTCTCTCTCTCTCTCTCTCTCTCTCTCTCTCTCTCTCTCTCTCACCTTCCTTCCTCTCTTCTCCCCCCTCCCTCTCACCTTCCTCCACCACTCTCTTACCATCCTTCTCTCTCACCATCCTCCCCTCTCTCTTTCTTTCTCTCTCTCTCTCTCTCTCTCTCTCTCTCTCTCTCTCTCTCTCTCTCTCTCCCCCCTCCCCCCTCCCCCTCTCACCTTCTTCCTCCTCCTCAGCGTCTATCAACAGATCGTCTGGTATCCACGCCGCTTGATAGTCCGACATCCCCTTGGGCACCCTCACCCTCCTCTTCTTCCGCTCCGACTCCGCGTCTTCCACGTCCTGAGCCGTCGGCCACGTCTGTTCCGCGTCCATCGGGTCCACGTCATTCTCCGCGACCAGGGACTCTCGCTTGGCCGGGTCCGGTCGGATCGTGTCGAGGACTTGACCACTACCGTCGAGCGTGGGGTCGGTGAGGATCTCGATCAGGTCGACTTGATGCTGGCCCAGACCCGAGATGTGGACCAGTGCGTTGGCCGATAGCGGCTGGCCACGCACGAATCCTTCCACCTTCAACGTGCCTTGCTGGCCCTAAACAGCGATACACCAATTATCATTTGTATTTAATATAATATATATATATATTTTTTTTAATAACATCGAAACTTGATACAAAATCATTGTTCCCCAATTAAGGCTAAGGATGGAAAGTAGGATCGTTTGGACGGGGCACCACAAGGGCGATCTTACCATCCCATTTTAATTATTTAAAACCAATGAACTTCAACACCAGGACTGCGCTGTTGGTGACCATAACTTTCCGCCGCAGATAACAGTCTTTCAGTTTCCGAAAGTCCAGAACACATTATAAGTAAAAACCGTTTCTGTGATATATATCCGGACATTATCAGCATTGATAATATCATAATATAATATCATAATCATAATATCATAATTATAATCATGATATCATAATATTATATATTATACATTAATATATAATATAATATAATATTTTTTATAATATAATTCTCACCCTCACATGTACTCTTATCCAAATTGCCAGTTCTTATGTTCACTCCAACTCTAGCCTCTTTCCCAAAAATGCTTCTATCCATAACTACCCTACCAGTCCCAGTAACTCTATCCGTTCTCTAACACACTCCCACGCTTTTTTCAGACACAGCCCTCTCCATCTTTGCACAACCATTTACAATAAACTACCTGCCCATATAACTAGCCTCACACAACTCTCATCTTTCAAATACAAACTTGAATATTTCCTACTCCAGAACCCCTTCTATGACCTCAACGAATTCCTAACTTCTAAATCTCATTAGACCATCATTGTACTATTATATATATATATCATTCTGTCTTTCAATCTATTCTTCTATCTACACATTTTTATATCTAGTTGTTAGTTTTTATACTTCCTATATTTGTGCAATGTACAAATCTTTGGATTCAATAAAAAATTAAAATAAAAAATATTTGTATTTATTCAACGGTTTGTTCAACAATGGTATTGTATAAACCAAGTCAGAGACAAAAACATTTGAATAGTAAAAATCACAATAAAAACAAGTCAGATGGCTAGAATGTCATTGATACCGTAGTAAGACTTTCCCGAGAGATATTTCTTCGATGCATTTTTAAAATCGTCTCTGCCAAGCGTTTTTAAATAAGCTGGGGAATGGTTAAAAAGTCGCCCGCTCTGAACAACCGACAGTGGAGCGTTTAGGCTTAGGCGCACTAGGCGCGCGCCTAGGGCCCCGGATTTTGGGGCCCCAAATTACTTTCTTGATATATCTTTGTTTTTAAATTATTGATGAGCGTAGCGAAGTCTCCATCCCACTCTTATAGGGCTTTGTCTGTGTGTTTTTTTTTTTTTTTTTTTGTTTGTTTTTTTTTTTGTTTGTAAGCACTCCACAGGTCGCAAGGGTTGACTGATCAACATGAAACTTTTTTTGTACACCCAAACTCATCCAACTTAGAACTGTATAGTTTTTGGGATGAATCGGTCGAACCAATTTTGAGAATCATCATCTCAAAGTTTCTAAAAACCCCATAAGATTTGGCTGGGCGGAAAATGTTGAAAAATAAAATCTTTCCAAATGGGATGAAATTTTCTCTAAATGTGTATACATGGATTTTACACATTATTACGATTTTTTAAGCAATTCTGATCAGTCGTTTTGGAGAAAAAAAATAAAATGACTGATAATATTCATAAAATATATCATAAAAATTATGACAGAATTAGGTTGTCGAGATTCACTGCTTTCTAGATTCAAGAGTTGACCAACAATGAAGTATTTTTTATATGCGTCAAGGTGTGTAGAATACCAGAGTCAATGAAGTGGCAAGAGTAGAACTTCTTTAACGACTTTTATAGCTTATTCAGATATCAAGGTGTGTAGAATACCAAAGTCGATAAAGTAGCAAGGGTAAAACTATTTCAAGGACTTTTATACCTTATTGAGATATCTCGCTCATCTTACAACGCATATTTCGCGTTTGACTAGTTAAATATATTTGTAATCTTCCGTAATCAAAAAAGAAATCAAACCCAATATACACTATTTGTTTATAACTGCTACCATATTATGCATTGTGCTGCAGCCAATCAAGAGTCTATAGTCGGTTATTTCACGTGTTCCATTTAGGCTACGTAACGTATATTTGCTTTCTGCACCTGCGCATTGTGCGGGCATTGTCTATAGCCATTGAGTCATGGATTGTCGCTGTTTCTGGGCTGTAAACTTACATTTCAGTATTTTTTTCTACATCATTTTGATTTTTTTCTACTGAAAACGTCAAACTCCTCTATTTCTCCAAATGTACATGTGGGGGGGGTTCAGAATAACATTGCGCCTAGGGCCCCATAAAAGCTGAACGCGCCACTGACAACCGACCGAGACGAAACGTACCGTTTCATCTGGCGTCAGCTCGACGTGTTCTGCGATCAAGTACGATCGTTTGTCTCGTTGTGCGATCGTCCTGCGTTTCTGTCCTCCGACGCGGCGCAGGACCGCCAGAGCCTCCAAGGTCGTTCCCAACGTCGCGACCTTCTCGCCCGGCAACCATCTCGAAATACAATCCTGGAAACAAGGACTCATTCCATTATACTAGAACGTAAAATTGAGTAAACTTTGTAAAATAGTTGCGAAATTTGTATACCATTTTACATCAATACACTTCTTATAATTTCTACTTGCCATATATTATTATATTGATTCATCATTACCGTGTATTATAATTATTATTTTGACTATTCGTGAGTGTTCTATTCATAATTATTATAAATTATAAATTTTAAATTATTTATAGGCCTATTATTTATATTAGGCCTAGGCCTAGGCCTATATTATTCATCAGAAACAAGAATAAAATGATTTAAAATCGAATTGATTGAATATTATTTCACGACCAATGCTTTGGTGGTAGATTCGGTGAGTTTACTGTATTTACACGCATAAAAGACGCTCTTTTTTCCACTTTCAAGTCATCAAAAAGTCATGCGTCTTATAAAGGCAAGTGAGAAAAAAACGTTGAATTAAAGATGTACTGGTAATAAGATGTAGCCTAGGCCTACATGTAATAAGAACTCACCATGACTGAGGTGATGGTGGGGGGCTAAGCAGAACACTCTCTCGGAGACGCCGAAATAATGCGCCCCTGCGAGTGTCATGGCGATCAAATCGCTAGTTAATGGGAGAATAGTGGAAAACCGGCCCAGGCCTATGTTAACATAGTGGGCCTACCCTAGGTCCTATCTTAGGCCCTACAAGGAATTTGGTCACATGGTAGGGTTATGGTTTGTCAAACTTTACGTGGGATATAAGTCGCACCGATCTGTTTCAGGGTTGTGTTAAGTATGGTTAGGTCAACTTTCTAGGGTGTTTAGGGATTTTTCATGATAGGCCTAGTTGGGGTTAGGTAGGTAGCTAGGATACGGTAGGGTTTCTGTGGAATGGATAGGCCTATAATTTCAAGGTTCAAACCTTGGGCCTACTATCGAACCCTAAGCAGCACCCAACATGATCCTAAAGCAGATCGCGTCACGGCGTACTAGACCTAGGCCTATATAGTTACAAACTTCTCACCTGTATTGCTTGTTTACTCTCATTTTTTTTCTTGATGGCAACGTCTTCCAAGTCAATGACGGCTACAATTGGAGTCGGCAATCGCTGGGCCAAAGCAGCTGTCATGATGGTGTCACCAAAATCTCCCAACGATTCAGAACCATCGGTTACCGAAACAAGAAAGATGACACAATCGGCAACTTTCAATGCATCCAAGATGCCGTTAAGATCTCCGATTCGAGGTGTTACCAGAGAGAAACGCTGTTTGAATCGAGGAACATTAATATGTACATTTCCTTGTGTTGTCGTTTTCACGATTGCTTCTACGTCAGCTTGTTTGAGTAATTCGATTGCCCCCAATGGATCGATATCTTCGCAAATCGGAACTACGGCCACAAGAAACGGTGCATTGTGAGTGCCGCCCAAGGATCGTTTCTTTGATAATACTTCTTCACGTTTCTTTTTACGGTGTTGGACAGATTGATAACGACGATCCTCTTTTCTTTGTAGCTTGTGAAACTTTTTTGTAATTGCCTTTGTATTTACTTTACCCTTCTGAGCATTTTGAATTGCTCCTTTACTACGATGATTACCAGTTTTATGTGACTTATTTTGTTGCTTCAAAGTTCCTGGTCTATGCCTTTCTTGATTCTCCATGTTATATTCACTATCTTTAATTATTTTACTAGCTCTAGCTTCATCTGAACATCGTGCACATCATTACAACGTGGGATGAAAGTGAGGTTAAAGACAGACAAGCACGCACACATATTGACACTGTGATACATGGTGACCAACACAAAATTATAAAAAACAGAAAATCCGAAAAACTTTCGTGTGTGCTAGCAACAAAACATGAAAACGAAAACAATGATTGAATAGGCCTATTCACACTAGAATAATCATGATAAATTTCTTTGATACTTTCTTTGAACGATACAAATATGAAGAACCTAATATATAATAACACATTATAATCCAAAAATTATCACTTGAAATAAAATGACTAAATAATAATAATGATATATTTATTTATTCACACACTAAAATTTCAATTTACGTGTTTCACATCTTCAATTCCCACAAAGACAACAAAGAAATATAGACTTGAGTCAGTTGACTGTGGGAAAAATCAATATAAATGGTAATAATTACACATTGTGTTTCATACAGTGTACACAAGTAGTGAACAATATTAGTAGTATTTCGCCAATTATTTACCTGCAAATATTAGCGAAATATACTCAA